>CM053030.1:112968997-113368997 GCA_028564925.1 Lithobates sylvaticus | reverse complement strand
GTCATGCAGCGATGTATCCTTAATAAAATCAATGTCATTTTTTTCTCACAATTGATGCTTTCTTTTGGTGGTATTTGATCACCATTGTGTTTTTCATTTTATGCACGATGAACAAAAAAGCCAACCATTTTGAAAAAAAAAAGTTCTGCTATAAAACATATCCAATAAAAAAAAAATCTAATTTCTTCATAAATTTAGGCCAATATGTATTCTGCTACATGTTTTTGGTAAAAATCCCAATAAGCATATATCGATTGGTTTACACTGTCATTCTGATCCATTAGCTTTAAAGGGCATTTCCACTTTTGCAACCAAAATGGGAAAATACCTACTTTATATTTGTTACATTTTACCATTCACATAGCTGATCTTAAAGCAAATATTTAAGAATTGCAGCTTACCTTTTTTAGATGTTCTTTTGGAAATTCCGATAGGGAAAAATTCTACTTAGTGTTCTTTGTTATGGGGGGACAGGGAAGCTGTTTTTACTGTAATTAACCCTGCCTGAAGGCAGATATCTCATTAATTGTATTAGATTTGAACATTGTTTTAAAAGAGAACCAGTCTCTATTGGGATTGATCGCGCTGTGCTAGCTGAGAAATGCTTGCAGTCAGCCACAACACCTTCTCCTCAGAAACACCTAAGGCTGGTGATATTTTTTGATCAGCCAGCTGATCGGAAAAAAAAAAAACAGATTTGCCTATCCACACAAGCGAGGTGGATGGAGGAATCCTCCCTGTTGTGTTATTGTATTCTGACAGTGGGGGCTTCAATGTCAGAATATACTGATCAGTACTGATCGGCACTGCAGCTGCTGATCGAACAAAATTTTTCCAACAATCCCGTTCAGTGGAAATTGAGTATAATGCCGCGTACACATGATCGGATTTTCCAAGGGGAAATGTTGGATGTGAGCTTGTTGGTAAGTCCGACCGACCATGTGTATGCTCCATCAAACATTTGTTGTCGGACTTTCCGCCAACAAATGTTGGCTAGCAGCTTCTCAGATTTTCCGCCAACAAATGTTTGTTGTTGGAATTTCCGATCGTGTGTACACAAGTCTGTCGCACAAAAGTCCACCTATGCTCGGAATCAAGTACAAGCCTGAAGCGCTCGGTCTTGTAAAACTAGCGTTCGTAATGGAGATATCACGTACGTCTTGTACGTCACTACGTTCGTAATTGTTGGCCAACATTTGTGTGAGCGTGTGTATGCAAGACAAGTTGGAGCCGACTTCTGTTGAATTCCCAAAGATGAATCGAAATTTGTCCAGTTCAGTATTTGATCCATCTATGGCCAGCTTAAAAAGCAGGAATTTTTTTATTTTTTTTTAATATTTATTTAGGTATGCTGTGTGGGGTTTTCCCAAATTTGACTGTAAATACACATTAAGGGTCCTTTCACACGGTCCGTGATGATCCGCCCTGTGAACAACCGCTGAGCCGGTGGATAACAGGGCGGTCAGATCTCCGGTCTCCTCTATGGGATATCAGATGAACACGGACCGTCTGTCCTTGTTCATCCGATCCGCTCTGCAGACGGATAGAAAAATAGGATTTTCCTCCGTCTGCAGAATCGGACCATAGCGGAGACGGATGATATCGGGCGTCAGCAGATGTTCATCCACTGACACCCGCTATCCAATAGGGATGCATGTATGTCTGTATTTCATCCGAAAATGGATGGAGGAAATATGGACATACTGTCCATGTGAAAGGGACCTAATGCATATAGTATGCAGATTAGGTGTCCTTACATCATCGTCTGCATACTTGTGGATCAATGACTAAGCACCAAAGCGATAAACAGTTAGACTAAACTGGTAATTTCCGAAGATGTCAGCAATGGAAGACAATTATTTCTTCCAATCCAAGTTTCTTTGAAATGCTAGTTTATTTTCCCGCTGCACGTAAAGATTTCGGACTCATTTAGGTTTGCAGTTAGGGGGCAGTACAACCCTATGGTTGAGACACTTTTTACCGCCACTCAGTTGCTCCCCTTTTTGCTGCAGAGACATTACTGCGGATACAATGCTTTGCGGCCATAACAGAAATGCTGCCCCGATCACGCTTGTTCAAGTAAATGGGGCTGTGCTGCAACCACTCAGCAACAGTGCACAACGCTTGCAGTTGTCCGGTATTTACAGGGTAAAAAAGGAGAGCAAAGCAGGTTTAAACGAGCTCTAGCGCAAATTAAAGCACACAGAATCATAGAAATGGTCCCACGTGTATGTAATCTTAGACCTCATTAGTTCTCCGATGTATGATTGCAAAGATTATAGGTATCTCCTTTTTGCTTTTTTCACAACCATTATTTGAGTAAATGGTTAACCACTCCGAACCTAGCCTTGCTCAACTGATTTTTAATTTCTTAAAAAAGTATTAGTACTAGTGAAAATTCTACAGATTATTATTTCCCAGAAAAGCTGATTATACTGTATTTTTTCTGTTTTATCCCTTCGTTTGTAGACTGCATCCCTGCCAGTCTCTGCCAATGTAATATTAGCAATAGGTTAATATTGATCGGCTTTTCTGATAAACATTTTATAATCGTACTTATAGGAAGCTTAAGCTGGTACTGGCTTATGTTTGTGCATTGGGCTATAGTTGATTGATTAACCCATGACTGGTCTGGTTAATATATTTTTTTTGAATGGGCACATTAATGTAGTTTTACAATGTTGTAGTTGAACACAGCTTTGTTATTTATTGTAGTACATATTAATAAGATCATATTATGTTGCTATTTTGTATTGTATATTTTAGATTATTGTAAATAAATAAAAAAAACACTTGACAATTAAAATTGCAAATCCTATGAATGAGTAAAGATGTAACTTCTGTTGCTACCAAGCACCAAATAGAGAAGTGCAGGAAGTAAAGCTGGCCATACATGGTTAGATTTTCACGTCAATGTTTGTACGGAAGTTCTGAAAAATCATTGGTCAGAACATTCTTTCTTCCCATCAATGAGGCAACTATTTTGTTCGAAATCCCTTAAAATTTTGTTCACACCTGCTATTTGAAAGGAATCTTAGATTTATTAAACAGGCTTTGTTACAATATGTGTGATTTTTCCCAAACAAAAAACACATTTGCAGTCAGAATTTTGTTTGTTCGAGAAAAAAATGCCCATTCGTTTAGAATTTTCTTGTAACTAAAGGTCAAAATGAAAATCTATTTGATCCAACTATTAGATAATCAATCAAGACTTTTCAAAAACAAATATTTACAAACAAAATTCTACTGGTATATGGGCAGCTTTAGCCCTGGTTCACATTGCAGCGATTTGGCATGCAATTTTACATGTAAATTTGCGGTGCCTCACCGATTCCCAAAAGTAGTTTCTGTACTACTTTTGGTGACTTTGGGGTGTGATTTCAATAGACATCTGTGTAGAAACCCACACAGATGTCTCTGAAATCGTCCCCGAAGTCGGGATTGACATGCAGGAATGAAATTCCGCTGAACTCGAACAATTTCATTCCCGCTGTTAGTGTGAACCTAGGCTTAATAGAAGACAATGAATACAGTGGGTACATTGGAGTGATAATAATAATTTTGTCATAATAATAGTGGTAATCTTTGTAAACAGAATCTCTTACAATGATTTTATAATGACAGCACATTAAGACTGATAGTGTAAGGGCCTGTATTGGTAGGACTGACCTAGGAATCATTGGAAGGACGTCTTCTTCTTGGTAGGAGGGTTGACAAAGAGGTCCTTGGTAGGACTTCTTCCTACCAATACAATTTAATAGGGATGCAAGATCAGATTGACATGTTGGCAGGTGTAGGGTGTAGTGCCATTTTTAGAGGTAAAATAATGTGAATTACTGCACTGTCTAATGCCCCGTACACACGGTCGGAAAATCCGACCACAAAATCCATCGGATTTTTTCCGACGGATTTAGTCCGACACTGGTGTTGCATACACACGGTCGGACAAAGTTGTCGGAAAATCCGATCATTCTGAACGTGGTGACGTTTGTTGCCTACGACAGGACTACGTAGAGGCTAGTAGCCAACAGCTTTGGTCTTGTAATGTGATCTGAGCATGCGTGGCACTTTGTCCGTCGGAATTCGCTACACACGATCGGAATTGGTGTGATCGGACTTTGTTGTCGGAAAATTTTTAGAGCAGGAGATACAACTTTGTCCGTCGGACAATCCGATGGAAAATGTCCGATGGTGCCTACACACAGTCGGAATTTCCGACAACATTGTCCGATAGGACAGAATCCATCGGAAAATCCGACCGTGTGTATGGGGCTTAAGTGAAACTTAGTAGTTTAAGGCTTAAATAAGTGTGACAAAATGGAAATGGAAAAATAGCTGCTGCAACCAAAAATGTGAGACACACACAATAAACAGATAAAAGAACCAAAATTTGCTGCGCTGCCAAACGTAAACTGAATCTGATGATTTCAGTTGGCAAATATCACCAAGTGATTCAATAAATGAATAACATGAAAATAGCTCAAACCTAAATGAGCAAAAATACAACCTGAAATAAAATAAATTAAATAAGGAGTGTCCAAAAATCTCAATAGCTCTCATAGAGTAATCATATAAAAGTTCCACAAGACAGGACAGATTCTTCCAGTAACAGTTCCTTTATGCTTTAATTAGATGGTGACAACACTCTCTATCACCCAGGAAATTAGTGAGATGGTATAGCAAGAAAGGTTCTCCACCGTTAAAAAACACTGCCGCTTACCAGATCATGAGATCTCTTGTTTAAGGAGATCACTAGGGCTTGTGGCTTTTTAACCCAGCCTCGGGTCTCTACGGGTGATGTAAGAAGTTCACTGGTAATTCATGCTTAGAGGTGCCACTCACCTGGTTATGTTAGAGGGTGGGGTTTGTGCACTTTATTTTTAGCTGTGGGAGGGCTCTAGGCAGAAGGAGGAGAGGAGCAGGTCACCCCTGACCAACACCACGAAGGTCTGTGATCTGTGCATGATTTGAGGCTGTACTGGCAGTAGGTTAGAGATGAGGACCAAGGAGGGTGACTCTCAAGGGAGAAGGTGTCATTAGATGAGCTACCACAGACCTAAGTTTAGTAGGTCGGAAGTCTAGTAGTTGAAAAAATAGTTGTTGTTTGATAAGATGCATCTCTGACATTATTGTTCTATGCACTGTAAGGATTCATGGAACTGTGGTGTCATGTACTGTACAGATGAAAATGTTGTTATGCCAGTAAGGTATGCAAGTTGTTTTTCAGTAAAGCATTAAAAAAAACATCTTGAATGGACATTCTTTATTCTGGGAAACAGGCCTCTGGCCAGGAATATATGAATACTTTGAAGGGAGTGGGCTTCAGGCCTGGAGTATTTGTGACACAATATGGTGGAGTTGCTCCAAGAAGGTAGGTATGTGAGTGTCCTATCCAGAGTGGGGCGGGACCTGGAATAGCTCGGCAGGAGGTACTTTCCAATCCATTTCCCTTACAGACATACCTCCCAAATCTCTGAGTTGAGAAAGGGCTCTTTCAAACGGACGTTTTTTTTTATCCTTCCGTTTTTGGATGAAAAACGGACATACATGTATCCCTATGGGATAGCGGGTGTCAGCGGATGAGCATCCGCTGACACCCGCTCTCGTCCGTGCCCGCTCTGCTCCGTTTCTGCAGACGGAGGAAAACCCCATTTTTTCATCCGTCTGCAGAGCGGATCGGGTGACGACGGACTCTACGGTCCGTCGTCACCCGATCTCCCATAGGGGAGAGCGGCGCTCTGACAGGTCTGTCCCTGCACGGAGTGCAGAGACGGACCTGTCATCTTCTGCTCAGCGGAGATCGCTCCGGCGATCCCCGCTGAGCAAGCGGCTATCCACGGGGCGGATCTGCACTGATCCGCCCCGTGTGAAAGAGCCCAAAGAGAGAAACCTTTTAGTGGAAAGTATGTAGGCAAAGAACATATGCTTGTGATGCACCAGTTACGCGGACCGCAAAGGTTTGTTACGCAAAAAAAATGGTTGGTTTACCCACAAGTGTTTTTTTACTGCAGGCCAGAAGGAGGTCAAATGCACATGTGATGGACTTTGAATGATCTCAGTAATGTCTCAAACTGATCTTAAATGCATACTAAATGCATCAGAAAGCAAGCTCCATTTCCCGATCCAAAATGGCCCTTATGTAGGCACTAGTATTAGTAAATCTCCACTACTTGGAGAGCAGGCTAAATAAAATGTGTTGTTCATCAATGTGAACTGAGCATTTAAGCTGGCCATAGATGGATCAATTTTCTTTCCAGTAGGCACAGGTTGCAGGAAAGAAAATCGCTTGATTCCCCCATCAACACAGTCAGTGTTGATAAGGGAATCTTCCCGCAGAGCAATTGTGTTCTCCCACCGGGGGTGTGTGTGAGGGGGTGATTACTGCTATAATAGACACCAAAAAACATTAAGTGTAAAATATAATATATGTAATATATAATATATTCAGCCTCCCATACCCAAAAGTCTGCCAGTCCCTGCTGAACGTGCCGAGATTCAAACCTTCTATGTCCGGCTTTAGTAATACGAAGTAAATAATGTCTACAGCTTTATAAACTGGGCCTTTTTGTTTTTCTTGTGTTTTAGATTGCAAGGTGGTAATCTGGCTCAGGGAGCAGAGGAGACGGCCAAAGATTGCTCCTCTTCAGATAAAGCTGCAGCAAATGCTATAGGTGAGTAAACACTGTTTCAATGGTTAAGAAATTTCGGGAATGATTAGCTCAAATACATTAAATCATATTTTAGATTTTTGTGTGAGTGAGTTCAAAACCTTAAATCTGTTTTCATTTTTCATGATGTTTAAAGAGGTAGTAAAGCTCCCCCCGGACACTTCAACCTACAGATAAGCTTATAATAAAGCTAACCTGTAGGTACAATGAATATCTCCTAAAAGTGCACCGTTTAGGAGATATTCAGTGTCCCTGCAGCTGGTGACATCACTGGCGCATGCAAACCGGAAGGAAGACTGGGTGAAGATGGAAGCCCTGTCTGCGGTGACAGAGTGTTGCCGGAGGTCTTCGGTTGAAGGCAAGTCTTTCATAATGTGCTAGTATGTGTTGCATACTAGCAAATTATGACTTTACCTTGCAGGGAGAAGATTTTTATTTTTTTCTTAGTCAACTTTACTTCTGCTTTAACTTTTTCTTACATGGTAAAACATAGTAAAGTGCCCATCTTAAAGTCGAATTTCAGACAAAACTTTTCTTTTAGTTTTAGATATAGCATGGGTGGGTAGAGCCTCTGTCTGTCCATTTTTTTTTTATTATTACTGGATTATACTAGGGTCTGGGGTCTAGGGTTAGTTGTGAGTTCAGGTTAAACATGACGTTTTAAGGGTTTGGTAAGGGTTAGTTTGTAGGGGAGGTTAAAGGAAAAGGTACACTCAAAGCTCGTTTGACTGTACTTCTCTTGTGGATCACAGGGGTGTAGTTCATTCTTCACTCCTGTGAGCTGTTTTCAGCAGACAACGGTCTGAAGCCTGCTATCGGCTGACATTGCAGAGCTGGTCTGGGCTGGGCAAAGATTTAGACTATATGGTTGGGATCCACCCAGATGCCTTGACCAGCATCCGTCTCGACCTCTTAACAAGCAGCTGATAGAGCCTGAGTTAGGCGCTCCTGCCCTCTCCACAGCACAACACTCCAGTGAGTGACTGACAGTCACCAGCTCTCTCTTCATGGAGCACTGAGAACTGAGTGATCAGTGGTCTTTGATCGCTCAGTTTTCAGCCTTAAAGCCAGCAGGGGACAGATGTAGCATCTGACCAATGAGAAATGGTTACAACCTCTGACTCAGCCAATCAGAGGAAGCTTTGTATTCATGGATAAAATACATTGCTTTCTCTGAATGGCTGAGCGCCGCTGTGATACACTCTACTGTGTTCCGTTTATGAGACTGGAAGTCTCAACTCGAACTCGGAACACAGTGCGGTATACTGTATGTAGTCATACATGTTAGCTGGCCCAAAACAAAAGATGGAGTTTAGCTTTAAATATTCTTCAGAAGCAGGAAATGAGCCTTAAAACATGTCCTCACTGATCTCTGTAATAATATTCTATGTTAGAACTCGCATAAAGTACAGTTCAAAGGCAAAATTTGCATAGGTGTCCTGGTCCCGCAGATGATAGAAAATCGGCCACTGGAGGTGCTCACAGGGCTGGAGGAGATATATAGGCAGTCCGCCCTCAAGCTGACATCACTTCCGCCCTATACCCATGGGGTCCCGTGATTTTCTATCATCGGCAGGACCGGTGTTCTGTGGAAATAGCCAACTTGCCAAAATCTCCAACTATGTCTCTTCCGGTGACTCTCCAGCAGCAGATTTTGACCAGTTGGCTCCACTGGCCATGCACGTGTGCACCCGACAGAATAACAGAAACCCCCGGCAGCTGTTGGAGAACTTCACGATTTTTCCTCGGATGTACCAATCACTGCAGTAAGCATGCGCAAGGTACATCACTAACCTTTTTTGAAAACTCGTGGGGTTTTCCAACAGCTGTCAGGGGTTTCTGCTATTCTGTCAGGTGCACACATGGGCAGTACAGCCAACTTGTCAAAATCTGCTGCTGGGAAGTGATGTAGTTGGAGATTTTAACGAGTTGGCTATTTCCACAGAACACCGGGACACCTATGCACATTTTGCATTTGACCAGATATGTATTAATGTGAGTTCTAACATTTTTAATAAATTGCCCACTAGATGACTCTTTTCCCTTTCTATACACACACAGAAGCGGTGGAGGAAATTGCATGTAATTGGGACAGGAAACACACCACACACCGCATTCCTGTTCAAATCGCATCTGATTCCTTACAGTGCGATTTGCACCTGGTTATTTTGTATTGACGCAAATCGCACCACAAAATATCGATACTCGGTATCGGCGAGTACTTGCCAATAAAAGAACGGAATCGGTGCAACTCTATTTTGTACCCTCTGTGTGTTACATTAGAGAACAGAAGACTTGGCAGGCTGTGAAATTGGAGCACAATGAACTAAGCTGCTGAAATTAAACTGAGTGTTCTATTTTAATCACTTCAGCTCCAGAGTTTAACCCCTTTATGACCAGGCCATTTTTTGCAATTCAGCACGGTGCCACTTTAACTGGCAATTGTGCGGTCATGCAACACTGTACTCAAATAAAATCTCTATTTTTTTTCACACAAAAAGAGCTTTATTTTTGTGGTATTTGATCACCACTGGGTTTTTTTATTTTTTATTATATAAATTAAAAAAAGACTGAAAATTAAAAAAAATATTTTTTGCTTACTGTTATAAAACATATTCAATAAAAAAAATTTAAAAATGAAACTTCTTCATAAATTTAGAAACGATTGTATATATACTGGATTTTGTATGGATTTTTAAAATTTTTTTTTATACTGGTCATGGTGGCGATCAGTGACTTATAGCGGGATTGTGATGCAATGGGCAATCTGACACTAAATGACACTTTGTGGGAACAGACTAACTCCCACTGACCTCTCCAGTGACACTAATACAGTAATCGGTGCTAATACTGTACATTGACGCTGTACTAATGACACTGGTTGGAAAGAGGTTAACATCTAGGGGTAATCAATGGGTTAATTGGGTGCCTAATAATGTGAAATATGTGTTGCTTTTTACTACAGATCAATTTGTTTCTTTTCCCTGCTTTGCAGAAAAAGAAACAAGGCCATTGTTCCCTTTGTATAGAGCCCTCTGTTGATTGTCAACACATGGCTCTGGGTTGTGATTCGACACAGCCGATCTGCAGAATCTGCTGACAAACTTCCGCTGCTGAGCCTATTTTCACCAGGGATTTGGGTTGAGCCCATTTTCACCAGGGATCTGGGTCCTAACCCCATCATTAACCATTTTTGATCATCGGTGGGTAGAAAGATTATCTGGACTCCTTTGGGGTTTTTCTGATGTGGATAAGTGCAATATCAAATCCTCAATAACTGAATCATACTACCAGTACCATTCTATTGCTCTCCCCCCTCAGGGGGTTGGTTCGATAAGGAGGATGTTTCCAACCCTTGATCCATCACTCAATACTATTAATACCCGTAGTCTTCACAGACAGCGGATGAAGTGGGTATTGCAATTCACAAAATGTGTTGCATATAGCCACCATTACCACACCACATAACCGGCATACAGGACAAGAATGACACCAGTTTGCAAATAATTAAGATATGTATTGACAAGGAATGGTTATGGTTTAGGGGGTGGTTAACCTAGGCTCTGTGTAGGCAAATATGTATTTATTGATGACGCCAGTGGCTTTGTGGTTACATGAAGTACCAAAATAAGCTTGAGAAGGCTAATCGTGTATATGTATGTTACAAAGTTCTAAAAAAAAATGTTTAACCTCTGCACGCTGGTGGTACGCATATATGCAGCCTCTCAGCTGGTGGGCCTTAACGCAGAGAGTCCGCATATACACTATATTACCAAAAGTATTGGGACACCTGCCTTCACACGCACATGACGTTTGATGGCATCCCAGTCTTAGTCTGTAGAGTTTAATATTACGCTGGCCCACCCTTTGCAACTATAACCGCTTCAACTCTTCTGCAAAGGCTGTCCACAAGGTTTAGGAGTGTGTTTATGGGAAAGTTTGGCCATTCTTCCAGATGCACATTTTTGAGGTCAGGCATTGATGTTGGATGAGGAGGCCTGGCTCGCAGTCTCCGCTCTAATTCATCCCAAAGGTTTTCTATCGGGCCAGTCAAGTTCCTCCACCCCAAACTCACTCATCCATGGACCTTGCTTTGTGCACTGATCCAAATCATTTGGTGGACGGGGGATTATGGTGTGGGGTTGTTTTTCAGGGTTTAGGCTTGGCCCCTTAGTTCCATGGAAGGGAACTCTTAAGGTGTCAGCATACCGAGACTTTTTGGACAATTTTTCATGTTCCCAACTTTGTGGATACAGTTTGGGGATGGCTCCTTCCTGTTCCAACATGACTGCGTACCAGTGCACAAAGCAAGGTGTGTGTGTGTGTGTGTGTGTGTGTGTGTGTGTGTGTGTGTGTGTGTGTGTGTGTGTGTGTGTGTGTGAAGGCAGGCGTCTCAATACTTTTTGGTAATATAGTGTATGTATACCAATATGTAAACAGAGCTGTGCTGAAAGTGTACAGTTACCAGCAGCTAACGGAAAGCTCCCAAACTCTAACTGCAATTGAGAGCTTTCTGATCATGTGACTTCTGTGACAGCCAATCCTGGTGGTCACATGATTAGAAACTCCGCCTCACCTCCTGGCATCAGAAACCTCTTAAAGGGCTGGGAGACTCCGGCGTTAAGGGGTAAAATAAACAGTTTTGACATCTTAAGAGATTTTGTTCTATGCATTTGAATTACCACGTTCAAAGTCTAAATAACCAAGAGTTTTTGTCTGAGAAGGAATGTGATGCAACAGACTACAGCAGCCTTTTTCAACCAGGGCGCATTGAGGTTTCTTCTGGAGTGCCTTGGCAAAATGCCTAAAATTTCACCAACATTTTTATACAAGCTAGCGGGTGGATGAAGCCTGCCTTTTAGCTAAGCTATGTGTTTTCATTGTGCACCCATTACATCCTTCTAACTGCCAACCTCCTAACAACCAATAACATTATCAGTTGATATATACAATGTCAGTCACCTGTATAGTATCCTTGTTTGACCCTCCCTTGCCTCTCTCCATCAGCTTTGGGGTCACATTAGCTGAATGATGGAGAAAAACGGAGGAAGAAGAGAAACATTGGAATATTAGTCAGTACCAGTTTGCACCTCTACTGTTGTGTCTCCTAATTGTGTGGATGTTGCTGCATTATGTACAACTATTAGAATAGTGTTTACATTTTAGGATGGGGTGCCTCAAGACTGTCCATAATTTTAATCACTTCCAGCCCAAGGACGTCCATCCTGAGTGGGATATCTGAATGATGCCTGCAGCTACAGGCAGCTACAGGCATCATTCAGATATCATCTTTTTCGGCCGACGATTCTGTGCACCGTAAGAGCAATCATAGTCGCAGTTCAGCTGCTTGATCGTTCTTACAGGTGGCGGGAGGGGACATCCCCCCTCCCGCCCCTCTCCGGTGCTTCTCCAGGCTTGCCCGTGCGATTTGCGAGCCAGAGAACGAATCGGTTGCTGCCGGAAGTTGATCATAGAGATTTCTGGTCATCTCTATGACCCTCAGAGGCCCGAGCGTGAAGTTATGACGTCAAGCAAAACCGGAGAGGCAGCTGGAAAGGCTGAGACAGTTCACCTCCCGATAAAGAGGACCTGTCATGTACTTGTCCTGTTACAAGTGATCAAAAAAAAAAAAAAAATTCAAGAGAAAGTATAAGAATAAAAAACTAAAGTTAAAATTAACAATAAAAAAAAGAAAAAATGTAAAGCTGCCTGTCCCTGCATGCTTACGCACAGAAGCAAATGCATACGTAAGTCGCAGCCACATATGTAAACGGCGTTCAAATCACACATGTGAGGTATCACCGCAAGCAATAGAGCAAGAGCAACAATTATAGCCCAAGACCTCCTCTGTAACTCTAAACTGGTAACCTGTAAAAAAAAAATGTAAGAGTCCCCTTTGGAGATTTTTAAGAGCCATTCCAATTTTAAAGCGTGTCATGCTAGGTATCTATTTACTTGGCATAACATCATCGTTCACATTAAACAAAAAAATTGGGCTAACTTTACTGTTTTTTTAATTACATTTTTTTTTAATTCATGAAACTTTTTTTTTTCCCCTAAAAAAAAAAACACGTTTGAAAAATTCCTGCGCAAATACTATGTAATGTAAAAAGTTGCAACAATCGCAATTTTATTCCCTAGAGTCTCTGCTAAAAAAACATATATAATGTTTGGGGGTTCTGAGTAATTTTCTAGCTAAAAAATGAGTGCCAGGATAGGCCCGATATGGAAGTGGTTAAAGGGTGCCTTAACCTAAAAAAGGTTGCGAAACGCTGGACTAGAGGACCAGTGCTTGTTTATTATTGACCAAAAACAGATCATGGCAACCTACCTACCTCCTGCAATATATTATGTAACCTGGTAATGATAGTGGTGGTGCTGGTGATTGCTGTGGCCACACACGATCGGAAATTCGGCCAGCAAAAGACTGATGAGAGCTTTTCATTTGAAAAAGCGACCGTGTGTAGGCTCCATCGGACTTTTGCTGGCGGAATTTCGGGCAGTAAAAGATTGAGAGCATGTTCTCAATTTTTCCGATGGAAAAGATTTCTATCGGAAATTCCGATCGTCTGTGACAGTTCCGACAAGCAAAGTTCCTACGCATGCTCGGAAACAATTTGACGCATGCTCGGAAGCATTGAACTACATTTTTGCGGCTCTTCGTAGTGTTGTACGTCACCGTGTTCTTGACCATCGGAATTTGGTGTGACCGTGTGTAGGTAACACAAACTTGAGCGGAATTCCGTTGGAAAAACCAAAAAAGGCTTTTCCGACGAGAATTCCAATCGCGTGTACGCGGCATGAGTCAGCTTTTCAGTCCATGATTGCAACTGCAGCATATTTCTGTGTTGTGTACAATAATCAGACTTCATGCTTGATATCGCACTACAGTGTCCTTTTAATTCACAAATTGCCTTGTTGTTGCTTGTCGCCGAAGTCTATAATCACACTTGAACAAAATTTTCAATAATCACTACATTCAGCAAATCTAAACATGCCCTGTTAAGTAAGTCACATATTTACATTATGGTTAATGGAACATAATCGTAACTTGGAAAATATGGAGATATTACAAATATGGAAGAAGACGGATGACAGAAGACTGTCATTTTAACTGAATTCTGCACTTCAACTACCTTAAATATCCTACAGGCATCAATTATATTGCAACAACACTGAGACCTAACCTGTGGTAATTCCTGGCATTGTGTATCAGCCTGCTTGTCTTCATCATGATTAAATAAGATCCACTGCTTCAGTACATGAAGACGTCACTCATCAAAATAGATTCAGTGGCAGGCATGATAGAAAACATATTACCGGTGTAACTCAAAACCTGCTCTTAAACCTATTTGTATAGTTTTGGCAAGAAACATGAGGGTTTACATATTTCAAGAGATTAATTATTTCAATGTAATTATATGAAACTTCATTTTTTTTTTTTTGTTGTCTGCTTGGAACAGAATCATTGCCTGGAGCAGAAACCTTAATGGAGGATGATGAAGAATTTGAGAGTGCCTCTCAAGTGACAGGACCTGTAAGTGGAAGAAATTACTCTGGTTTAGTTCATTATTTGAAAAATGTATTTTCATGGCCCAGTAATTTATAAGGAAAAAAAAAAAAAACCTCAATGGTATGTACTTGAAATTATGTAATTTATGGATCTCATTTTGAGTTTAAAATATGTTGCACGTATGGGTATAGATTTATCATGCTGGAGCCTAAAGGACACAAAATGTAAACCTGGTCTTGGCTACAGATGGCCCAGTTTGTAACACATCTGACTTGGTACATCTTTGATTTGTTTATGCTTCATTGAATATACCCTTACCACAGGATATTTCACTCTTCCCACAAAACCCCAAAACTTAAAGTGGAACTTAACTGTATCTGAGCAGTCAAAACCGAAAATGCAATTTTTATTCATTTTTAATATTTAAAGCAAACGCCCCCAACTGTCTGCCTCCAGGCTTTATTTTGTTGAGAAATCACTTTGAAAACACTCCCTAGCATTTCTTGTTGCAACCATCTGGAGTAAGGGCAGTTAATTCCTTTACAGCATTTACTTCCTGGAATCCATCTGCCCTTAGGTCAGGCAAGCAGGTGGGAGGGTGTGCTTATCTGAGAAAGCCCCTTCTCCAGATGAAAAAATAAAAAAATTGACCATGCAAACTTCTGGGATGTATGACATAATTTTGGCCTAGGCTACAAACTAGGAAGCAGCTGAAGAGATGTAAAAATAGAAAAGGTTAAAACAAGTAAGTATACCTTCCTCTCTACAGTGGGTATAGAAAAGACTCACCCCCTTTAAAAGAATCACGTTTTGTTGCTTTGCCGCCTGAAATGAAGACAGACAGTTTTTGTTCTATCCAGCTTATAACATTCCAGTGAAAGATATAACACCATAATGTCATTAAAAAAATTCAAATAACAGAATCACTGAGTTGGAAAAAGGATCACCCCCTTGTGTCAGTATTTTGTTGAACCATCTTTTGCTTTAATTACAGCCTTTAGTCTGTTGGGATATGTCTCTACTAACTCTGCACATCTAGACTTTGCAATATTTGCCCACTCTTCTGCTCACGTTCAGTTAAATTTGATGATGGACTGCAGTCCTCAAGTTATTCCACAAATTATCAGTGGGGTTTAATGCCACGTACACGCGGTCAGAATTTCAGACAACAAATGTTCAATGTGAGCTTGTTTTTGGAAATTCCGACCGTGTGTAGGCTCCATCGGACATTTGCTGTCGGAATTTCCGACAACAAAAATTGGAGAGCTGGATCTCAAATTTTCCGACAACAAAATCCGTTGTCGGAAATTCCGATCGTGTGTACACAATTCATACGCACACAATTCCACGCATGCTCGGAATCAAGCAGAAGAGCCGCACTGGCTATTGAACTTAATTTTCCTTGGCTCGTCGTACCACGTTGTACGTCACCACATTCTTGACGTTCGGAATTTCCGACAACATTTGTATGACCGTGTGTATGGAAAAGTTTGAGTTTGAGCCAACATCCGTCGTAAATAAATCCATGGTTTTGTTGTCGGAAGGTCTGATTAGTCTGGTCTCTGACTAGGCCATGCAAAAACATTCAACTTTTTCTCCATTAACCACTGTGTGGTCATTTTTTGTGTGCTTTGGGTCATTGTCACATTGGAAGGTAAACCTTCTTCCCATTGACAACTTTCTGGCAGAGGGCAACAGAATTTGACAGTATTTTGCCCCATCCATTTTTCTTCCTATTATGACAAGTGCTCCAGTCCCTGCTGCAGATAAACATCCCCATAACAGGATATTACCACCTCCATGCTTTACTGTAGGAATGGTGTTATTTGGATGGTGAGCGATATTGGACTTCCGCCAGACATATCGTTTGGTGTTGAGGCCAAATAATAAAACTTTAGTCTCATCTGACCATAACACCTTTTTCTATGTGGCCTCAGAATATTCAAGGTGCATTTTGACAAAACTCAGTCGCGACTGCATGTGATCTTTCTTAAGCAGTGGCTTTTTTCTTGCAACCCTTCCATACGAGCCATATTTGGGGAGAATTTGTGATATTGTTGTCACATGCACACAATGACCACTCTCTGTCATAAATTTCTGCAACTGTTTCAGAGTTGCTGTAGGCCTCTTGGTAGCCTCTCTGACCAGTTTCCTCTTGGCTCTTTCTTCCAGTTTGGAGCGAAGTCCTGATCCAGGGAGGGTCTGTGTTTTAACAAATACCTTTTACCTCTTAATAATAGACTTCACTGTGCTTCTAGGCATTAATAAAGTCTTTGAAAATTTTCCTGGCTTGTGCCTGTTTACTCTGGAGATCTTTTGACAGTGCCTTGCCACCCGTATTTGATTGTTTGCTTCAGTTGCACTATCAGGGACTGAAATACTCCAGAAAAGCTCTTTTCAAATAACCATAGCTGATCACAGTTGAAAGTCAAATAGCTTTGTGTGCCAGAAGATGATTAGATTCAACCTACATTTTAGGAGGGGGTGATCCTTTTTCCAACTCAGTGATTCTGTTTTGTTGGTGTTATATCTTTCACCTGGATGTTATAGGTTTCACTGAGTAAATACAGTTGGATAAAAAAATAAAAACGGTGTCTGTCTTAATTGCAGGCTAAAAAGCAATGAAATGTGATCATTTAACCACTTCCCGCCCGGTCAATAGCAAATTGACGTCCGGGAAGTGGTTTCGTTATCCTGACTGGGCGTCATATGACGTCCTTCAGGATAACAGCCGCCGCGCGCCCGTGGGGGCGCGCATCGCGGCGATCGGTGGAGCGGTGTGTGAGTCTGACACACCGCTACACTGATCTCGGTAAAGAGCCTCCGGCGGAGGCTCTTTACCACGTGATCAGCCGTGTCCAATCACGGCTGATCACGATGTACACAGGAAGAGCCGTTGATCGGCTTTTCCTCACTCGCGTCTGATAGACGCGAGTAGAGGAGAGCCGATCGGCGGCTCTCCTGACAGGGGGGGTCTGCGCTGATTGTTTATCAGCGCAGCCCCCCCTCAGATGCCCACACTAGACCATCAGGGAAGCCCCCAGGACCACCAGGGAAGCCCCCAATACCACCAGGGAAGCCCCCAGCATGTGGATGGCCAGGTACATCCCCCATGGCCATCCACATGTTAAAAAAAATGCCAAAAATATGCCAATCAGTGCCCACAGATGGGCACTGATTGGCACATCATATTTAATAAAAAAAAAAGTTTAAAAAAGGGATGCAAAAAGGGATGCCACCCATCAGTGTCATCAGTGCCACTCATCAGCGTCCATCAGTGCCACCTATCAGTGCCCATCCGTGCCCACCCATGCCCACCTATCAGTGCCCATCCATGCCACCTATCAGTGCCACATATATGTGTGCATGAGTGCCCGTCAGTGCCGCCTATGAGTGCCCGTCAGTGCCGCCTATGAGTGCCCGTCAGTGCCGCCTATGAGTGCCCGTCAGTGCCGCCTATGAGTGCCCGTCAGTGCCACCTGAGTGCCCATCAGTGCCGCATACCAGTGCCACCTATCAATGCCCATCAGTGCCGCCTATCAGTGCCCATCATCAGTGCCACCTCATCGGTGCCCCCTAATTGGTGCCACCTCATCGGTGCCCATCAGTGCCGCCTTATCAGTGCCCATTAGTGCCGCCTTATCAGTGCCCGTCATTGAAGAAGAAAACGCACTTATTTACAAAAAAAATTAACAGTGACAAAGAAAAACCTTGTTTTTTTGCAAAATTTTCGGTCTTTTTTTGTTTGTTGCGCAAAAAATAAAAATCGCAGAGGTGATCAAATACCACCAAAAGAAAGCTCTATTTGTTGGAACAAAATGATAAAAAATTTGTTTGGGTACAGAGTAGCATGACCGCGCAATTGTCATTCAAATTGCAACATTGCTGAAAGCTGAAAATTGGCTTGGGCGGGAAGGTGTCTAAGTGTCTGGTATTGAAGTGGTTAAAGGGGGGAATTATTTTCTATACCCATTGTATCACTAAAGTTAGCAGCATGAGGATGAAAAAAAATTCTAGCACACTACTACCTAAATTTGTAAATTTTGTAATTTGTAAATTTGTAGTCCCGCCTTCTGGGACTTCCCAGACCTCTAATACTCAGCACTGGAATGTGGTTGGGTGCCTTTGACAGCAGCCATGTCCCTTCCGGATGATATAGCCACTGAGCACTGATTATGGTGCAGACATGTTGTTGCAGATGGTGGCTTTAGTATGTTGGTGAACATAGCCAAAGGGTTGCATTTTTGTTTCAAAGGAAGACTACAGCACCCAAATTCAAAGTGCCTGTGGCTTAGCTTATCTAGACGTTTTTTTGCTTAATTCATATACAGACTTTTGTGATGAGAATGTGGTATGGCTTTCTTCTGATGACACTTTCATGCAGATTAGATCTGTACACGGTGGACTGATACACCATTGTAACAGCTGAAGCTTTGCAAACCTAACCAGTCTAAATGTTCTGTCAGAATTTAGCCTTGCCTTTTTAAGGTCTTGACTTTACCAGTTATTCTAAAATGTGTTTTTTTTTTTATTCAAATATGTTTTTATTATGTTTAACAAAATAAAATAACATAAATAATGACCAAATGTTCATTACAGAGGACAGTACCATGTAAGTCGCGTATGCGGTGCACTTTAGGATATAATCCTGGGTGAAATACTAACATATAGCTATTTTTCAGGATCAAGAGGTTAAAATCGTTATGTATTGTAGAGAGACTTATTATTTTGGGGAGTTGGGGAGTAAAACATCTGGGTGTGGAGTGAGGAGACATAGAAGTGGAGAAAAAGAGAAAGGAAGAGGAGGAGGAGGAAAGAGGAGAGAAACGGGAAGAGGAAAGAAATAAGGAAGGGGGGAAAGTTCAGGCGTAGTGTAGGAGGGGAGAGGGTCAGAAGGGAATTGAGCAAACCTTGGTGCAACAAACCTTTGTGATGGGATCAGGGGGGGTTTCTGGGTTGACAATGGGGTGCCAGCATAGCTTTCAGGGAGTCCGCTGTAGAGTAATCCAGATGAGCCACAGGACCCTAAATTTGTCAAAGGTGTCATTGTCTAGGGGCTAGCATCTATTCCATATGTATGATGTCATTGACTATTGAGACCCATAAGGACAAAGGGGGGGTGGTGTTTGTTTTCCAGAATAGGGGAATAAAAAAAAGAAGCACAGCAAGGTCTATCTCTGGGGTGGGTGTCAGTAGCTGGTCATATAAGCTGCTATATATGGCAAAAACTTGCGACTGGAGGGGTTGTATACCCTTACAGCTCCACCAAATGTGTAAATAGCTTCCCTCTGTCGAGCCGCGTCTCCAGCATGAGGGAGGTACCGATGGAAATATTTTATGTAGAGATTGTTTAAAGTTTTTTTTTTTTTCCCTGGGTATAGCAGGATATAGAGGATTTGTGAGTGAAGTGGAATGACTTTTGCCAGTCGATTAAAGGGAGTTCTCTTCTCCGGTCCATGGACCACCTCCTGGTGTAAGAGGGGGGTTGATCATGTAGAAGTGAGTGTTGTAGTTTGTAGATAGTAGAGAGCAAGTGTTTGGTTGTTTCTAAGAGAGAGCACAGCTGTTCATATCCAGTCAGGGATCTATGGATTATCTAGGTTTAAGTGTGCGGAGGCATGGTCAGACCACACTATGTTGCCAAGGGATGCCTTGCGTGAGATATCCAACAAGGATTGGAAGACTAGGAAATAGTCGATTATGACTATAAGAGTTGTGGGCTACGGAGTAACACCTGTAGTCTCTCTCAAATGGGTGTGGCACTCATCCAGACATCCACCAGTTGAGCGAAAACTAAACTGCATATTCCAGATGAGGTCTTGCTAATGAACAGGGGCAAAATGATATCTCTCTCTCTCTGGAGTCCATACCTCTCAATACAAGAAAGACTTGTTCACTTTGGAAACCGCAGCTTGGCATTGCATGCCATTATTGAGCTTATGATCTACCAAACCCCCCAGATCCTTCTCCACTACGGATTCCCCCAGTTGTACTCCCCCTAGCATGTATGATGCATGCATATTCTTAGCCCCCCAAGTGCATAACATTAAACCTCATCTGCCACATAGTCGCCCAATTAGACAGTGCATTGAGGTCAGCTTGTAAGTTGGAGACATCATGTGTCATGTGACAGCATGGTAACATTGAGAGGAGAGGACACTAAACTCCCTTATGATAGCTAACACAGAGCTGTAATTGCACCAAGGCCTGCCCAATAAGGAGGAAAAGGAGGGAGGTAAAGGGGGTTCTGAGGAGGGAGGAGAGAACAGGACAGGGAGAGATGAGGAGGCGAGAGCAGGAGGGGTGGGCGGGATCCATTTCCAGTACAGAAGAGAATAAAGAGTTAGAGTAGTAGGAGATGGAAACCACCATTGAAAAGAAAAAAAGAAAAAATGCCACTAGGTGGCAGCAATAAACCATTGAGTAAATAACTTGACATTTCTAAAATGTAGAACTGACAAAAAAAAATACAGTGCATAGAAATGTACTATCGGTCCTAAGGGGGGGGGTAGTCGTGGTAAGCACGCGGAGTACCTTCCAGTTCCAGGGATCCATGGGGTTATAGCAAACAAAGGCTAAACTGAAAATAACAATCATCATAGATTACATATAGCTTAATAGGAACTATAAGGCACAGATGTACAAGTAATCCTCCACACTGTCGTTGGGTATGCTCAGGGGAAGCTGGGGGATTCTGCGGGATCTAAGATGCGATTAGTGGCACGAGGGGGGATAACCTATACCGTCAGAATCAAATATACCGACTACAGTGTGGATGAAGACCCCTGTACGTCCGGATATATATTCAAAAACAGAACAGGTAAAATAGTGCAAAACAGGAGCAAAAAGGATAGAAAAAAATCATTTGAAAAAGGTGACATAGTTTGTGCAGGGGTCATTCAGGTAGTCCTGGGTGTGTGCCCTAGTGGGTCATAGATGGTGGGTGTATGCCCTGGGGCAGTTCCAGGGTGCTCAGGAACTGTGACAGGTCCCCCAAAGTGCAGAAGAGGGCCGTCTTGCCTTCATGATGGACCCGCAGTTGGAATGGAAACCTCCATTGATATTTAATGTGTTTCTCTTGGAGGAGAGATGCGAGTAGCTTGAGAGAACGTCTTATGGCCAGTGTTTGGCGCGAGAGGTCTGGGAGCAGCATGGCTGGGGTGTCGTTCAGCCGGATGGAGTCTTGCGTGCTGGAGGCCTGCATAATTTCCTCCTTAACCTTGTAGAAGTGGACCCTGCAAAGTGTATTGCGTACAAAGGAAGAATCAGGGTTCCTCTGGCCCGAGGTCCTTTGAACTCTGTCCAATTCAATGTGGGCATCTTTAGGCTGCTGGAGTAGCTGATTAAAGATTGCGGTGACTGCCCCTGCTAGGTCTTTGTGTTCCACTGTTTCAGGGATGCCACGTATTCTGATATTGTTCCATCTGTTACGGTTCTCGATATCATCTTGGTGGTACATGAGCTGCTGTAGTAAAACAGTGTGGGCGTTTAGGGTCTCCTCGTGGAACTGCAATGTGTTGCAACTGCCTAAGTGGTTTTCTCTATGTCTCCCATACGGACTCCCAGGTCTTTTTTAAGTTCAGTTATCTCCTGCCTGTATGTCTTTTCTATACGGGAGACATAATGTTCAAAGTCAGATTTTGTGGGCAGGAATCGCATTTATGTGTGCAGGGATCGCATCTGCAATTTCATATCTCAGCCATCACCAGAGTATAGTGAAGCCTGTGAGAGACTGTGGGGCTGTGTAAGGGGGGTTGAAGGTCTGTAAGGGAGGCTATACGGCCCTTATAGCGTACCTGCATGGCGTCTGCTGGCTCAGAGTGGGCACCTCGCTGGCTTCATCTTGGATTTCCCCTGGTTCATGTAGGCCGCAGATACTCAGGTTAGAAACTGTCCCAAGTCGCCCTGTGTCCGGTCACCGGCGGGTTTGGACTGATCCTTGGGCTTCCCCTTGCCCATCGGTGCGATTTGGAGAGAATGTGGGTGATAGAGGTAATAGAACCCTGTGGAAGCCATCAAGACCGGGAGCTGCCGCTATGCATGTCCTACAGCTCCATGCGCTAGGCCACGCCCCCCTAAAAAAATTTTTATTATGATAATCAGAATAGCTGAAACCGCAACAATGCGCGTTTTTATGTATGTTTCTATAGCCTTCCCTTGCTTGGTTCTTGGACAAGATTAGTAGATGACCTGAAAGGGGAGCCACACTTTTGCATAAGTCACAATTAATTTTTTCAGCCTGTTAAATTCACCAAATAAATAGTAATTGTCCAAATTCATACACATTTTTACAGTAAGTGTGTTTACTACAATGGTTATAGTATCTTTATTTGGTGAGAGAACCAACAAACACGTGATTTGATCAAGAACTGCCAAAACTTGTAAGAGTACAAGACTTTGCTGTAGCAGAGAAGTTCTAGAATTACTCAGTTGCACAATTACTGCCCCATGCATGATTATCTTGCATGCAGAAAGTATAGTATTTTTAGTGAGTGCATAGGATTATTGTAGTGTTTAAGTAAGTTTCAAATTTTTTCCACATTTTTACACGCTTGCTTTATGGAGTAATACATGGAGATTTTCAGATTTTCCTTCTAGTGGGATAGTGGATTTTACTGTAATGCCTGCTGAGTTACAAAAAGAGTTATGAATCTTCACACACAAATTTGTGTTAAAATTCACTTTAATTATCCAATTGTATGCAGATGAAATAACTAAAGCGGAATTAGCTTTTTCCATGATTGAGCAATTTAAATGATTCTTGTATGTATTGCAACAATATTCTCTACTTTTGAAGTAAACCCGCCTCAGAATTATAGTCATATAGAGAGTTCATTGTTTTCAATATGTTAAAAATTTATAGTTGTTCACATTTTCTTTAGAAATTGTATTTATTTTTAGCTGTCTACTTGTCTCTCTATATCTTCAGAGAGAGCGCAAGACCACCAAAAAAAAGTAAAAACTAGACACAACCTTATTACCTTAATCCCTACACTTAGGTATGTTTTACCTAATCAAACTTATCTTTTAGAAAGCAAAGGGATATGGTAGGATAGGGTAGAGTATGGATTTTTTTATGGCCCGGGGGGGGGATTTAATTTACTTCCTTTCCAAGAGGTACAACAGAAAGAGGAAGTCTCTATGAAGTTGGAGGAAATTCACTCTTCGTTGTCATAGGAAATGGGTGTCTCTGCTGCAAAAATTCTCCTCTATTCCCGTTCCAGTGACAACTGGATTTCATCACTCTCTGTCCAGGTGACAATGGTCACCAAGGGAAAAAAGAGGGTAATTCTTTCCAATGAGGGCACAGGCAGCAATAAAAGCCTGACAGGGGTTTTAACACTTCCTCACTCTATTAAAAGTAGAAAAAAAGCTTTTTGCATGAGATATACTTTACCTTACCTTTATTCTCACTAAAAGACTTACATAGCACTAAACTTTTAAAGGAATGCAATCCCATTGGTATCACCAACATTTTTAAAGGCCAGTAGGGACGCAGGAATGTATTTGTTTTTATTAAAGTTAATGAATAATAAAAACAATATACACCTTTATCAAGTAAGCATCACCATGAAACAGCAATGCCAAGAGCCTTGCTCTTTTCGTTGCCTTTTGCAGCTGCAATACTTATGGCTAACAAATGCTGCTGAGCTGGTCCCTGGCTCCACCAACCTCTGCAGTGTTTGCTTGGGACATCCTGGAGATGAGGCTGCTCTGATAATAATCTGCTTAATTGAAATTGACAGATGAAGAGTATGAAATAATCCAGACTCTCAGGGCCACCTTTGAGAATAGCCTCAGTTGCCCATACCCTCAGGTCTGCTGGCTTTAGGTGTGACAGCTTGCCAGCTCTACACAAACTCTGGTACAGTTTTTGGCATTGCTATTTTGTGATGATTCATATATGCCTTTAAATGCTTACTTGATATAAGTGGATATTGTTTTTATTACTTATTATATTTTATCCAAAAATGAACACATTCCACCACCTGTTTTGTACCCACTCTCTGTACCAATTGGATTTTCCCCAATCCTTACAAGGCGCTTCAGGACTAGTTTTCACACTTTTTATATGGACTTTATGATGTTTATGGACTATAATTCTACAAAGCGTTTTGGATATGAATATGTGCACTGCTTTATACATTATCATCCATAGGTGTTTTAAGCCTGAAGAGTTTTTCCAAAACTGTTCTCAGTTTTATATGGACTTCCTATTTAAAACAAATCAAGTAATTAGATGAACGTGTTTTTGTCTTTGTTTTGAACAGAATAATTGCCTGGAACAGAACCCTTAAAGCAGTATTAAACCAAAAAAAGCTAAAAATTTAACATATTGAATCTTACCAATCTTTAGATGTGGTGGCTGCATTTGTCATCTTCTTTAGTCTTGTTTCCCTTTATTTCAACTTGGATATACAGACAATGACATACTTCTGTCTTAGGGTTTCTCCACTCTGGATGGAGGAGCAACTGAGACACTTTTGGCAGCAGCATTGTCAATCTGGGGAGAGTATAGTGCTAGACTAGCAGATTTAGATGGATGTGACTAACAAATGAAAGCTGCACTCCAGCTACCACTTTTTAGACAGTTACAGAAACAGTTTTTATATACATAAGTAAAACCTGACAGTTGTAAGCACCACTGCCAGTGTTAAAGCGGAACTAATGGTTCAATTTTTAAGACTGAGAGCAAGCAGGCTCTTTTATGCCGAAGAGATATGCAATGCATCTTCTGCAATCAAATAAACCCACCTGCCTACTTGCAGTCTTACTTAAAATGTACACTGAGGTGCTCAATGCAGCTCAGTTTAAATTCCAGTATATAACCTGTGTACTGGGATGACTGAACTCCTGCTCATGCACAGGAGTAACATCACCCCCCGCCAGGCAATAAAGATGGCTTCTTCCAGCACCTGGAAGAAGCCAGGTAGAAGATGCCAGCGAGGAAGGGCAAACCGCTGATAGATGAGTATAGTTGACTTTAGTTGCACTATAAATCTTTTGTCTAAACTTTCTAACTGCCACTTTTGCTGAACAGCTTATTCTGTTAAAGTAAATTACAAAATAACAGACTTATTGGCTGGAATACCAGATGGAAATAAAGTAAAAAAAGCTTAAAAAAGAAAATGAATGCAGTTGCCACATCTAAGAATTGGTAAGCTGTAATAAATTAATTTTTTGTTTTGGGGTTTATGATTGCATTAACGAAGAATGATGAAGTTGAGGTTTTTAAAGGAACTAAAATGTTTTACATAAATACATATATTCTGAAATTATATGCTGTTCGCTATCTGCTGTAGATGTTACCTTGATACTTTCAGGTTTCCCATGGCTTCACTTTAAAGTAAATACGAGTTGCTTATGTACCTCTGAAGTTCCAGTAGGGCAGTAACTGATTTTCATGCCTAAACTATGCTTATGAAGTGATGCTTGATGTGTCAACACGATTTTAAAGGCTAAAAATATTAGGCATGCCAACTTCTGAGAAGCAGGTGCTGTAAATGACAGTTGTGAATGATTTTAGAGTTGATAAATATAGAAAAGTGACACGTACAATTATCTGCCTGTAGTTATTGGTGTTAAATGTCTTAAAACATTTCATGTCCTTTGATGTCTGAAAATGAAATTGGAGCTCATATGCCATTTGACAGCAAATGACCTTGTCTAATGTGGTAATGATGTCCTCCATAGTGGTCGACACAGTATAATTGGCATTTGCTGGGGTAGATGCGTTTTGTCTTGTACTGGACAGGCGCTCTGCTTGTAGAAGACTCTGATTGTGAGAAAGACCACTTAGGAAGTGCTCAGTTGAACAGTTCAGCAGGTTAATGCTAGAATAGGAATCAGTGATTAGATCTCTGGGGATTTTCTCATGGTACTCTGTGACCTTCAACACGTCATTTTCCTTCCGCTGTGCCTCCTGCAATTAAACATTGTGATAGAACTAACGTAAGTGAGTAGAACAGCCAACGCCTTGATGGTTTTGTTAAGCATTGCTATTGCCTACTTCCGCATTTAACCAATTAGAAGCAAGCAAAATGCATTTTAGTGCTTGATATATCAGACTTTTTTGAATTGGAACCAAATGCTAAACAAATATCATTTTGGTGATTGATTTATTCGATTTCCTTAATTTACTTCTAAATATATTTCTTTGAGATTGTAGATGCTTCGGGTCATATTGAGTTTTCCGTAGACTATCATATGCTACAAAGTGCCAAAGTTTATTTGTTCGCTTTGTATGTTCTCCTTCATGCTTGGCTCATGTCACTGTGTTAAAATTGTACCAAAAAACAGAAAGTTCAGCTATTTCCTCCAGTCTAATTTTAAACCGGTTTTGTGGTCCAGTATATATTTACATTTAAAGTGGAAAAATTTGTTTCAGTTTTGGATAGAGTAGGAAAGGGTTCTCTGTCTGACATTTCCCTTCATCTCCTGTCCCAGAGATGCAACAGAAAGTTGAAGAAATCTTCCAAGGTCAAGGGAAGTCACTTAGAGAGTTGTCCCCAGAACAGGTGTTCCCACTGGAAGATTTAGCCTTACCTCATATTCTGGGGACAATTCTAAACTTTTTCGTCACATTGGAAGCACAGACAGCAATACAAACTTGACAGAAGGTCCAACCCTTCCCCACTATTTCCAAAACTAAAAAAGGTTTTGCCTAAACATTTACTTCAGGAATCAGGAGTTAAAAGCAGGATCTGAGTAACTGGTGCCTGAGCCAAATTTCCAGAATACATAATTATGGTGAAAATGGCTTTGCCTGGCCACAAATAATTATACTTATAGATGCTGATAAATGACAAAATGGCTCATAGACTTCGAGTCAATGTGCTAAATGATCAGCTTTTATGGTTCTATAAGTGGGCTTCATGAAGGCAAGTGATAAGCTATTGACAAAACTAGTGCCCACACAGTCCCCCAATCACACAGTCCACGCTTCACATCAGGGCCCTACCTTTTGGCTCCAGCAGCCCAGAGCAAGCGGTGGAACAAGTCTGGATGAGGCAGATTTCCATCTTCTCCCGAATGCTGGATGAGGCCCTGCATGCCCCCTGCCCTTGATCGGAGTCATGCCTTGCCATGATCTGGACTAGCAGATTGCTATCACCTTAGCAAGGGATGACACCTTGCATCATGGCCCCAGGCACCCTGGTTGAGAAACACTGAGCTAGAACACCTATATTTCTGTGATACCTGTGTCTAGTAACTCACATTTCAGTGATGCCTGTGGCCAATTATAGCTCAGGGGGTTTAGTACACGCCCCACAGTATAAAAGGCTGCTGCGGCCTCGCATATTGTGTTGTGTTGTCAGTGTCAGCGTGTCAGTGTTATGTGCTGCTGACTGCTGACATTATGTGCTATGATTCTGGGGATTTGTGTGTGTGTGCTGTTAGTACAGCATTGCAGTATCACATCTGGGGGGTGTCTATAGTATGCCTGTGAAGGGGGGCATGTTTCCTGTGCTTAGAACTGTTCCTGCAAAAAGTGTCATTTAAAATGACTCGCGGCTAATGTATTGACGGCTCCCGTAACACAGAGAACAGTCATTCATTGAAAGCCATTCATAAAAAAAAAGTCATTGATAAAAAAAATTAAAAAAAATCGTGGGGGTCCCCCCAAATTCAATAACCAGGCCCTTCAGGTCTGCTATGGATATTAAGGGGGACCCCAGCCAAAAAAATTTAAAAAATGGCGTGGGGTCCCCCTCAAAATCCATACCAGACCCTTGAGGTCTGGGATGGATTTTAAGGGGAACCCCAGCCAAAAAAAATGGCGTGGGGTCCCCCTCAAAATCCATACCAGACCCTTATCCGAGCATGCAACCTGGCAGGCCGCAGGAAAAGAGGGGGGACGAGAGCGGCCCCCCTCCCTCCTGAACCGTACCAGGCCACATGCCCTCAACATTGGGAGGATGCTTTGGGGATCTGAGACCCCCAAAGCACCTTGTCCCCATGTTGATGAGGACAAGGGCCTCTTCCCCACAACCCTGGCCATTGGTTGTGGGGGTCTGCAGGCGTGGGGCTTATCGGAGTCTGGAAGCCCCCTTTAACAAGGGGACCCCCAGATCCCGGCCCCCCCTGTGTGAAATGGTAAGGGGGTACTTACCCCTACCATTTCACCAAAAAAGTGTCAAAAATGGTAAAAATGAGAGGAGACGGTCTTTGACAATTCCTTTATTAAAATCTTCTTTCTTCTTTCTTCTGGTCTTCCTTTCTTCATTTTTCGGTTTCTTCATCTTCTCCTTCCGGCATCTTCTTCCATCTTCTTCTTCCTCCGATCCGCTTCTTCTTGCGCTGGTCTTCTCGTCCGGCATCTTCTTCCATGGCGTCGGCGTCTCTTCTGGGCCGCTCCGCGCAATGGGAGGCTTCGCTGCGTCTGACAGGTCTTTTATAACGGAGGGCACCTGGGGACCCCGCCCCCTCTGATGCACGGGGACGTCATGGGGAATTCCCTATGGCTTTCCCCATGACGTCAGAGGGGGGCAGGGTCACCAGGTGCCCTCCATTATAAAAGACCTGTCAGATGGAGCGAAGCCTCACACAGCGGGAGCCTCCCATTGCGAGGAGCGGCCTGACAGAAGAACAGACGCCGACGCCATGGAAGAAGATGCCGGACGAGAAGGACGAGAAGACCAGCGCAAGAATAAGCGGATCAGAGGAAGAAGAAGATGGAAGAAGAAGATGGAAGAAGATGCCGGAAGGAGAAGATGAAGAAACCGAAGGATGAAGAAAGGAAGACCAGAAGAAAGAAGATTTTAATAAAGGAATTGTCAAAGACCGTCTCCTGTAATTTTTACCATTTTGGCACTTTTTTGGTGAAATGGTAGGGGTACTTTTGTACCCCCTTACCATTTCACACAGTGGGGGGGGCGGGATCTGGGGTATTCCAGATTCCGATAAGCCCCCCGCCTGCAGACCCCCACAACCAATGGCCAGGGTTGTGGGGAAGAGGCCCTTTGGGTCTTAGACCCCCAAAGCATCCTCCTCTTTTCCTGCGGCCTACCAGGTTGCGTGCTCGGATAAGGGTCTGGTATGGATTTTGAGGGGGACCCCATGCCATTTCTTTTGGCTAGGGTTCCCCTTAAAAAAAAAATGGCGTGGGGTCCCCCTTAATATCCATAGCAGACCTGAAGGGCCTGGTTATTGAATTTGGGGGGACCCCCACGCTTTTTTTTTTTTTAATTTTTAAATTTTTTATCAATGACTTTTTTTTAATGAATGGCTTTTAATGAATGACTGTTCTCTGTGTTACGGGAGACGTCAATACATTAGCCGCGAGTGATTTTAAATAGCTTTTTTTCCTGCAAAAATTACACTTTTTGCAGGGACAGTTCTAAGCACAGGAAACATGCGCCCCTTCACAGGCATACTATAGACACCCCCCAGGTACGAAATTTAAAGGAATATTACACTTTTATTGTTTCAATTTAAGCATTATTAAAATCACTGCTCCTGAAAAAACTGCCTTTTTAAAAAAAAAAAATTGCATTGATACATGTCCCCTGGGGCAGGACCCAGGTCCCCAAACACTTTTTATGACAATAACATGCATATTAGCCTTTAAAATTAGCACTTTTGATTTCGAACCTTCGCATCCATTGTAACTAATAGGGTTCTAATGCTCGCACGGACTTTAGGTCCGCTCGCGGGTTCTGGTGCGAGCCAAAGGGGGGGGGGGGTGTTCGGCTCATCCCTATTAGGGACCAGAAAAATATTGAAATGGTTCCTCCAGGGTAAACAAGGATGAGAAAGGGTGGTTTGAGGATTACCCTACCAATATGCTTTTAAGTGCTGGAAGAAGAATGGAGCACCTAGAGGAAAACCACACAACGATGTAGTGAACATATGAAATCCATGCAGGTAAAGTGATTGTAAACGATCACTTTGTAAAACAACCCATTCAGTTTAAAATAGAAATGAAAGGCAAAACATTTCTGTATAGATATAAAAAAAAAAAAAAACATTATAAATACCTTTTCTCTTTTTTATAAGATCACATTCCCTCTGTTCTCAGCCGCATAAGAGCTGGGGAAGGAAAAGCAGCAGCGCACTGAGTTTGCCAGTGAATGGCTGTGCGGGGGGGGGGGGGCATGTCAGGACAAGTCTGATTGGAGGAGGGTACAATTAGTTTTTTTAGAACATTTATCTTTTATAATATACTATTCTGGCCCCTTAAACATGGGACATCTAGCTGCTGTGCATCCCTCCTGGTGTTTTCGTGTACGACCTGGAGAGACAGTTGCAGTGTAGGGCCTGAAATGTGAGTACCATAGCCATAGATTAATTGTCCCCCCCAATGCAATCGAGGTGGATGGAGGAATCTCCCGGCTGAGACATTGTATTCTCGTAGTGGGACTCTCACCAGTCAAAATACACTGATCAGGGGTTGCAGCCTCTGATCGAGAAAAATTTTCCAACAAGCCTGTTAAACAGAAGTTGATTGTTAGATTGACTTCTGTCGAGCGAGAGCGGCTACACAAATCCACATTTGTCTTGTCCTTGCTGAACCAGCCAAGTATTGATCCATCTATGGCCAGCTTTAGCATTTGACAGGCTGCAGGCAGCAGTGCTGGATATTGCACCTGTCCTCTGGGCACACTAAAATGCCAGGAGGGATGCACTACACTCGGTGCCCCTATATGCAAGGGGCCTTAGCAGTATTATTGATTTGATGGACTTCATTTCCTCTTCTTTTTTTTTTAAACAGCAATAATTGTCTATAACTATTATAATACTTTTACAGTAGAATTGTATAATGGCTCTATTTTAGATTAGTATGAATATAGAAATAGAACTGTATGGCAGTAAAAGTAAAATCTCTGACTGGAGTTTTATAATTTCTCCCAAGAGACTGACTTTGATGTGACAAAGGGCTGACATTTCATCCAGTGTTGCTTTTACAGGCTGTAGATTAAGATATAGCACAGTGAACTGACATAATGAAATGTGACATGTTAATCTGTGGAATGCAGATGTATGAGGTGTGACATATGAGCCCACTTAAGTGTCACAGCTTCGGCATGGGAATATTTAGAATATCAAGTTTGCGTAAAGCAAAAATGAAATATTAATTTCTGTTTATTTTCTAGTGGTATGAATACTTTTTCTTTCCAAAAAAATTTCAGTTTAATAAGGGATTGTTTGATTCTTTTTTTAACTCTTAAAGTGAACCTGACATTAGTGAAAATGTTGCTTGGCATTTCACCAGACACCAGTTCCTCTTTAGTAACAGGGTTTGCAAATATAAAATTTTATTTTTTTCCCCTTATTTCTTTCTTTTTAAAGTAAATACTGCCTACAGTGTAAACTAAAAAGATAAATGTAGACCAAAGCAATAGAATGCAGTAGAAAGATGGAAGCAAACACCGACAGCCACTCAATTTCATATGTGACAGTAAGGCTTCAGCTCCATCCCATCCGAACCACGCCCCTCTAACATGTTTCTCCCACCATGGGCTTAATCATAGAGGTGGGAATTGAATTCTGTCTCATGATTTTATGCATCATCAGCCTATTAGAAGCAAAAACAAAATCAAATACATTTGGAGTGAAAAAAAAAAGACCAAAGCAAGACCGAAAAAAAGCAAAATCTTATCACTCGTATAGCACTGTGCTAGTTCATAAAATGCACCTACGTTACACAGTGACCTAAGAGAAAATTGAATTGATCAAAGAAGGATACATTTAAAAATTCACAAAATTACACAAAAATAAATATGATAGTCATAACAGTAATACTAAAGATGTTTCACTGAAGGTACCTCTGTGACAGGAAACTAGGTACAAAAGAGACTAGAAAAGCTAAATGAGAACAAATCACCAAGTCAAGAGTTACACCTGGAAATCCTTATGCCGCGTACACACGGCCGGACTTTTCGACGGACTAGGTCCAGCGGTGTTTACGACGGACTTTTCGAATGAACGGACTTGGCCACACACAATCACACCAAAGTCTTACGGATTCGAACGCGATGACATATGACCGGACTAGAATAAGGAAGTTCATAGCCAGTAGCTAATAGCTGCCCCGGCGTCGTTTTTTGTGCATCGGACTAGCATGCACACAAAAGGATTTCTCTATAGGAACTGGGTCCGGCGGAGTTCTGGCGGAAAAATTTGAAACATGTTCTATTTCTAAAGTCTGTCAGATTTTTGGACAGCAAAGGTCCGATGGAGCCCAAACACGATCGAATTGAAATCCGTGGGACCTTTGCTGTCAAAGTCCAGTTGTGTGTACGCGGAATTAGAGACGTTAGCTCAGTTATATCCAAGCTGCTATTTCTAGTTTGTAAAGACAACTTATTGGCTGGAATGGCACCAACTGATTGGTGTAGAACAAATGTGGTACCAATTTACTAAAAAGGATTGAGATGTATAAAAAAACTACAAACAGGTCATGTGATGTAAAGACACTGTTTTGCTAAAAATGTGTCAATTTAAATAAAACAACAAAATCCAAAAGCAGCTGTTCACATTTATTCCACCTTAAAGAGGAGGTCCAGCCCCCCCATGAAAAATGAAGTCAGCAGCTACAAATACTGTAGCTGCTGACTTTTAATATATGGACACTTATATGTCCAGGGAGCCCGCGATGTTGGCACCCCAGCCGATCTTTGGATCGGCTGTCGGGTGCAGCCGACGCCATTCCTGGTAAGGTAACCCGGCAGTGAAGCCTTTCGGCTTCCCAGCCGGTTCCCTACTGTGCATGTGCGAAGCTTGCTGTGCCTTCTAACTGGTCCGGTGAGTGAGGAAGGAGGAAGGGGCCGAACTTCCTGTCAAAAACAGGTACTTGTTCCCCCCTCCCCCTGAAAGGTGCCAAATGTAGCACAGGAGGGGGGGGGGGGGGAGGTGACAGATAAGCAGAAGTTCCACTTTTGAGTGGAATTCCGGTTTGAGTTATGCTAATTTAAAAACACATTGAACAGCACTTCAGACCAGACAGCCTAACATCAATTGTATATAAGGTATTCTAGGGAATGGTAAGCGACTCTATTCAGAAATCTGGTTGTGATAAAGGCATCATAAGTGACAATCAGCGTGGATTTATGAAAGATCAATTTTATCAGATCAACGTGTTATCTTTCTATGAGGACATAGGTGAGAAATTGGATGCATGAAGTCCAGTGGACATAGTTTATCTAGATTTTTATAAAGCATTTGATAGCGTACCTTATGTACATTTAATCTATAAAATAGGGTCTTTTGTAGTTGATGAAATTGTATGTACAATACTGTGCAAAAGTCTTAGGCAGGTGAGCTACAAGGCTGTAAACTAAGAATGCTTTAAGAATTAGAAATAAACTATTAACACTTCTATCAATTAGCAAAATGGAACTTAAATGAACAGTTGAGTCGAGCATAGTTGAGACGCTTAGCCTTGTTTCCATGTCCTGTGAACAAAATATAAGAACTGGGGTGCAGAAAAATGGCAGCAAGTGCTCTGTAATGATGAGTCAAAATGTGAATTATTTGGCTATAGCAAAGAACAGTTTGTTTGCGAAGGGCTGAAAAGCGGTAGAATAATGAGTGTCTGCAGGCATCAATGAAGCATGGTGGAGGTTCATTGCAAGTTTGGTGCTGCATTTCTGCAAATGAAGTTGCAGACTTGGTCAGGATCAATGGTGTTCTTAAGTATGAGAAATACAGGCAGATGCTTATCCATTATGCCATACTATCAGGAGGCGTATGATTGGACCAAATTTATTCAGCAGCAGGACAACTACCCCAAACATACAGCCAATGTCATTAAAGTGGAGTTCCACCCATAATTTAATCTTTGCTTCAATGGCTACAGTCCTGCAAGTCCAGTTTTTTTGGGTCTGTGTACCTTGTTGCTAGGGTGTCTTGTGTTTTCTTCCTCCTTCGGCGCTGCAGAAAAGTACGTTATGTCCAGTGGCGCCTCTGCTCCTGGGAGATGAGTGTCAGTGGGCATTGCCTCATGATTGCATCGCATTATTTCCAAACAGGAAATTACGTGATGCAATGCAGATCTAAGTGCCATTTGATTAGCTTTGTTGCTATAACAACGGGACGGGCACTTCCTCCGAAGCCGCCCATTGTGATGGCAACCTGATACAATCCCTGAGCTATGCCCTGTGTGTAATGCGCATGCACGAGATTGGGAGGTGCATGCTGGATAGCCAGCAGCACCTTATCCAAGAAAAGAGTCTTAGTGGGCTCCTCATGCCCATAATCAAAATGGAAGTGCTCAGCATGGAGAAAACATGGAGAGAACTTTTTTCTTTTATCATTTCACCTATCACCCAAGTAACCCATCTACATGCTCGGTTCCTGTGGTCTCCAGAAGCTCAATCTGCCTTTGATAAGCTGAAATCCCTAATTACCTCTGCACCAATCCTACAACACCCTGATCCTGCTCTGCCTTAAATCTTGGACGTTGACACCTCTGAAGTAGCCACAGGGGCAGTTTTATCTCAACGCCAGGGGCCTAAGCAGTTACTTCATCCCGTGGCCTTCTCCTCACGGAAGATGAGCCAGTCAGAAAAAAATTATGACATGGGTGATCGAGAACTCTTGGCCATTAAAACTGCTCTGGAGGATTGACGATATCTCATTAAAGGTGCCTCTCACCCTGTTAGGATATTCACGGATCACAGGAACCTAGAGTATATTCACACTTGCTAAGCGGTTAAGACCCCGACAGGCTTGGTGGTCTCTGTTCTTTGCTAGATTTAATTTCCACATTACCTACTGCCCTGGGTCCAAGAATGGGAAGGCTGATGCCCTGTCCCAGATGTTTCCTGATACTCCTGAAGAAATTGCTCCCAGCACAATCCTGTCACCACAAAACTTCCTCATGATAAAATCCGATCTAAGGGCCTCCCTTAAACCGGCTTCCTCCCAATGCTTGGAACTAGAGGCATCGTCCCTAAGAAACTAGGAAGGGTTCCTTTGGTATGAGGATAAAATCTTTGTCCTGAAGCAAGCCAGAATCCAGGTCCTAAGGACTTTGCATGACCACCAACTTGCTGGCCACTTCAGGGTGTGAAAGTCAATGGAGCTGGTCCAACAATCTTTTTGGTGGCCTACTCTGAAATCTGACTGCAGGGAATATGTTGGCTCCTGCACTACCTGTCAGTGGAATAAGGGGTCCAACGTCAAGTCTTGGTTTGTTACGTCTATTGCCAGTGCCAGAGCAACCATGTAGAGAAATATCTATGGACTTCATAGTAGAGCTACCCCCCTCGGAAGAGTTTACAACTATCTTGCTAGTCGTGGATCATCTGCCCAAAATGGCACACCTTTTGCCCATGATGGGTACACCATCTGCTGCAGACATGGCAAAGACTTTCATAAAGGAAATAGTCAGACTACATGGCTTACCTAACAGCATTGTGTCCGATAGAGGGGTACAATTTACCTCCCAGGTTCTGGAGGGAGCGCTGCAAAATGCTTTCAATTAAAATACGCCTATCTTCAGCCTATCGCCCCCAAAGCAGCGGTCAAACCGAAAGAACAAACCAAATCTTAGAACAATACTTACGCTGCTTCTGCTCTTTTTCCCAGGACGATTGGATCTCTTTACTTCCGTGTGAGGAGTTTGCATACAATAACTCAATTCATACAACCACTAATCAGTCACCTTTCTGGGCCAATTACGGGTTCCATCCCTCATTCCTGCCTAATGTCATACTGGAGGCTTCAGTCCCAGCAGTTCAGGACAGGATACACGCTATACAGGCTAACTATCAAACCCTCCAGGTAACCATCCAAGGGCCCAAGAGAGTTACAAGAAACAGTACGACAAGAGGAGGAGAAACCCTGTCTTTTAAAGTTGGAGACAAAGTATTGGTCTCTTCAACAAATCTTAGGCTTCCTTGCCCCTATCGGAAGCTGGGACCAACATTTATTGGCCCATTCATAATTAAACGGGAAATTAACCCAGTGGCATTTGAACTGGCACTACCAAGTTCCTATAAGGTCCACCCAGTTTTCCATGTTTCTTTGCTTAAAAATGTTGTTTCTAGTCCTTCACCAGGTAGTGAAGAAGCTCCACCGCCTCCAGTCTCAGTGGGAGATGAAACAGTATGAGGTAGAAGCCATTCTGGACTGTCGTCGGAGAGGACGGACAATTCAATTCCTTATCAAATGGAAAAGGTACTCAGTAGAAGAAAATTCTTGGGAACCAGCAGACAACATTCATGCCCCTAGACTGTTGCAGAGGTTTTGAGCCCGATACCCCAAAAAATGGGTCCGTTTAGGCATCCGGAGAATGCCCCTTGGGGGGGGCACTGTCAGGGAAATGGCCATAGAAAAGAAAAGAGTCTTCAAGATGGAAGCGCTCAGCATGGATAAAACAAAGGTTAGTTAAAAAAAAAAAAACATATAGAACAGCGGATTTAGTAACATCCTTTAGAGAATTTATTACCAGCAGGATGGGTACCTTAAAAAATAAAATAAAAAATATGTGGGTGGAACTCCACTTTAAGAACTATCTTCAGTGTAAAGAAAAACAAAGAGTCCTGGAAATGCCACAAAGCCCTGATCTCAACCTCATTGAGTCTGTCTGGGATTACATGAATAGACTAAAGGATTTGAGGCAACCTACATCCAGAGAAGATCTGTTAGTTCTCCAAGATGTTTGGATGAACCTACCTGCAGAGTGCCTACAAGAATTGATGATGTTTTGAAGGCAAAGAGTGGATTTGTCAGGGAAATGGCTGTAGGACTGGCAATCCTGGCAGAAGCCTTCATGATCGTGCCGGGCAAATACACGCGCGCATGCGCGCACACACAGGTGCACAACGATGGGTGCACGCAGGTGCGCAGCAGCGGGCACGAGCACTGTGACAATTGTTGGCGCCCTCTGACCTATTTAAACCTGCTGCAGATGCATGCAGGTTGCTGGATTATCGTCAGCTTCCGGTGTCTCCTGTACCTACTATCTGCATCTGATTCCTGTTTACTACCCGGCTTGCTTGACTTCTCCTGCTCTCCACCTGCATCGACCCCCGGCTTGGACCTGACTATTCTCCAGTCTCCGCACCTGTACCTTGTCTGACCGCACAGTGTTTGACCTCTGGCCTGGCTACCGACTCCGTTTCTGGTTTATCCTGCTGTACCTCATTTCAGACTGATCCTGCTGTGTATGACCCCTGGCCTGGCTCCTGGTTTGCTTTACTGCTCCATAATCTGGGATCTCTCCTCGTACGGTTCCCCAATCAGCTTATCCAGCCCACCCCAGCTGCCCTCTGCTACCCAGCTACCCAGCAGCAGCACTTGGCAATCTGTGCGCCTTTGGGCACCATACTCCCTGTCTCACTCCCAGGGGTACGCTGCACTTAGCCACAAGGGGCGCCCTCTCAGCAATCTGGCCTCGTACCCAGGACTTGACAGGATTTCTCTTCTAGTCAATTGCTTTCCATTTTGTTAATTGATAAAAATAAACTATTAACACTTCTGTTTTGAAAGCATTCCTAATTTTGCAGAATTTTTTCACACCTGCCAAAATGTTTTGTACAGTGCATGAATATGAAAAGGTCAAGAGAGTAGTCATACCCCAGCTGCCCTCTGCTACCCAGCTACCCAGCAGCAGCACTTGGCAATCTGTGCGCCTTTGGGCACCATACTCCCTGTCTCACTCCCAGGGGTACGCTGCACTTAGCCACAAGGGGCGCCCTCTCAGCAATCTGGCCTCGTACCCAGGACTTGACAGGATTTCTCTTCTAGTCAATTGCTTTCCATTTTGTTAATTGATAAAAATAAACTATTAACACTTCTGTTTTGAAAGCATTCCTAATTTTGCAGAATTTTTTCACACCTGCCAAAATGTTTTGTACAGTGCATGAATATGAAAAGGTCAAGAGAGTAGTCATAAATGAGTCATTCTTTAAATGGTCTAAAGTTGTGAATAGTGTGCCCCAAGCTTCTGCCATGGGGCCAATGCTGTTCAAATTATTTATTAATGATATAGAGGTTGAAATCAGGGGCTTGATTTCAGTGTTTGCAGATGATCCCAAACAATGCAGGTAAATAACTGCATCACAGGATGCAGCATAATTAGAGGAAGATCTTGACAAAGTAAAGGGTTGGGTAGCTGCATGGCAGATAAGGTTCTATATTGAGAAATGTAAAGTTATGTACTTCAATGCTAAAAATACAAATGCAAATTACACATTAGGAGGAGTTCCCCCTGGGAGAATCAGTTTTGGCAAAGGATCTGGGGGTGCTTGTAGATCACAGACTTGGCAATAGCTTGTAATGCCAATCTGCAGCTAACCATTCTAGCAAAATACTGACATGCATTAAAAAGGGCATGTATTCCACAAATAAATCAATAATTCGACTCCTTTACAAAACACTGGTTCAGCCTCATCTTGAATATGCAGTTCAGTTTTGGTCATTAAGCCCCAGTAAATATGTTAAATTAGGAGTTCAGCAAAGGGCAATAAAATTAATAGGGGGATGGAGGACCTCAGTTTTGAGGGTCAATTACATAGATTACAGTTATTCACTGTGGAAAGAAAGGCGCTTAAGAGGGGATAAGGCCATAATGTACAAATATATTGTATATCAAAGGTGACTCCATAACTGTAATAAACTATTCACTCTAAGGTCCCTAAAGAAGACATCTGGCCATGATTTGAGGTTAGAAGAAAGGGGGTTTAATCCTAGATTTAGGAAAATGTACGTTACTGTTAAGAGTAGTGAAAATGTAGAACCCCCCCCCCCCCCGAAAGTTGTACTAACTAGAGTGTTGACAACGTAAAAAAAAAAAAAACTTAGTTGTCTTCCTCAGGAAGCAGAATATACAGGGAATTGTTAAAGAGGAAAAATCACACACATTAATAAATACATACATAAAAACACATAGCTTGCACTTTTGATGGTTTTTCTTTTTTTCAGTTCAAGGAAGCTTAACCACTTGCCGTCCGCTAACAGTAGATTTACTGCTAGCATGCAGTAGCTGCAGGCATCTTGATGTATTGGTACAGTGTATGCTCCTATCGCGGGATATCATGTGGACGCTATGATTGGTTATAGCGGTCACATGTTTACAATGTAAGTAAAACAGTTCTGAATGGCTTCCATTCATGACTGTTTGCTTACTATTGTGATGCTGTGATTACCCTCAGCTATCACATGGTATGTGGGTCAATCATAGCACCCCATATCATGTGATTAGCTGTAGCCAATCACAGATCACAATAGTAAGCAAGCTGTCGTGAATGAATGAAAGTCACTGTGACACTATGGTGACACTGAACTACTCTGACAACAGGATGTAAAAAAAAATGGTAAAAAAATATTAAAAAAGGTAACAAATTTAATAAATATTTTATTACAACTTCAAAAAACTCACCATGCCTCCTGCTAAATACCATGGATTGTCTACTGTCCAAAAAGGGGTAATTTGGGGGATATTTGTACTGTCCTGGCATTTTAGGACCTCAATAAATTAGATGGGCTGTTAATACATCAGGACTGATAAATTTCAAATCTACTGTATATACTACAGTTTGTAGACTCTTTAGCTTTCACACAGACTAAATAATGTACACTGATTTTAATTATTTTACCAAAGAAATGTAGCAGGTTAAATTTTGGCCTAAATTTATGAAGAAAAGTTATTTTATTGAAAAAATGGAAACTAAAAAAAATTTTTTTCAAATTTTTTTCACATTTTTTTTATTTTATATTGCAAAAAATAAAAACCCTGTAGTGATTAAATACCACCAAAAGAAAGCTCCATTTGTGTGGAAAAAAAATGATAAAATGTAATTTGTATATAGTGTTGCATGTAGCACAGTGCTGAATGGCAAAAAATGCCCTGACCATGAAGGGCATAAAACCTTTCAGTGGTCAAGTGGTTAATGGCATAAAATGTCAACACAGTTATTCCTTACAAACAAAACAATTGCACTTATTTGCACAGCAATTTTTCAAATGCAAGGAAAAATACACTATAATGAACCTTAATGCAAAAAAACACAATATACTGTATAACCCAATTTTTGGAAAAGTATAGAAGATGATGTTAGTATATAGATACCAAAAGCTTTAAAATTAATCATGGAATCTCGTCAAAATACTTTGCTTAAAAATCTCCATAGGCGACGCTTTAAAAATGTTTACAGGTTAACAGCTTATACACATACACATGATTGGACTTTCCGGCGGGATTGTCCGCCGGACCTAGTCCAGCGGACAACCCGCCTGACTTTCCAGCGGAGGTCCGCCGGACTTTACGAACATGTGGACTTACCCACACACGCTTGGACTTTTCCGACGGACAATCCGCCGGAGTTTTGGCCAAAGTCTGCGGACTTTTGAAATGAACGGACTTGCCCACACACGGAGCAAAGTCCGTTCATTTAGAACGTGACTCCAGGTAGACGGGGATAGCGAAGGAATCCAATGCCGCCGCCTCGATCGGCGACATTTACACCTCGCTAGCCCCGTCACCTGGTATGGATTTAAAGGGGAATCCCTACGCCGAAAAAAAACGGCGTGGGGGTTCCCCCAAATTCATATAAGACCCTTTTCCGAGCACGCAGCCCGGCCGGTCAGGAAAGGGGGTGGGGACGAGCGAGCGCCCCCCCTCCTGAGACGTACCAGGCTGCGTGCCCTCAACATGGAGAAGAAGATAGCGGAGGGGTCCGGCGAGAAGACCCCCCAAGACTGAAGAAGACCCCCGGAGCTGTGCAATAAAGTATTTAAAAAAATGGTGTCGTTTTTTTTAAATTCCACTTTTTTCCCTTAGATGAATGGGTAAGGGTACATCGTACCCCATACTCATTCACATAGGGTGGGGGGCTGGCTTATTAAAGGGGGCTTTCGGATTCCGATAAGCCCCCGCCCGCAGACCCCGACAACCAACGACCAGGGTTCTCGGGAAGAGGCCCTTGTCCTCATCAACATGGGGACAAGGTGCTTTGGGTGGGGGGGCCGCAGGGCCCCCCTTTCCCCAGGGCACCCCCCATGTTGAGGGCACGTGGCCTGGTACACCCCCTTTCCTGACCGGCCGGGCTGCGTGCTCGGATAAGGGTCTGATATGGATTTTTTTTTTTCGGCGTAGGGATTCCCCTTTAAATCCATACCAGGTAGACGGGGTTAGCGAGGTGTCAATGTCGCAGATCGAAGTGGCGGCATTGGATTCCTTCGCTGTCCCCGTCTACCTAGAGTCACGTTCTAAATGAACGGACTTTCCTCCGTGTGTGAGGAAAGTACGTTCATTTCAAAATTCCCACGGACTAGCACAAAGATGGTGGGATTGTCCGCCGGACTGCCGAGTCCGCCAGACAATTTTAAGTCAAAACTTAAAACTAGGTCCGCGGTGGGGTGAGCGGTGGATCTCTCCATACTTAAAACTAGGTCCGCTGGACTTTATGGAAAGGAAAAAGTCAGCCGGAGCCCCACACATGGTGGGAATGTCCGGCGGACTCTAGTCCAGCAGACAATCCCGCCGGAAAGTCCAATCGTGTGTACGCGGCCTTAGAGTTACAGAGGAAGTCTAGTGCTAACATTATTGCTCTTGCTATAACAATCTCGTGATACCTCGCGTGTGGATTGAGCGCCATTTACATATGCAGGCGTGACCTACATATGCGTTCGCTTCTGCTACGAGCACGAGGGGGTGGAGGCTCTTGAAAAAAAAAAAAAATATATATATATATATATATATATATATTTTTTTTTTTTTTTTTACACTTTCCCTGTAATTTGTTTTTTTTTTGTTTTTTTTTAATCACTTTTATTCCTATTACAAGAAATGTAAACATCTCTTATAATAAGAATAAGACATGACAGATCCTCTTTATAGAGAGATCTGAGATCTGTAAGACCCCATATCTCTCCTTTATGGTAGAAAGCATGAGATTAAAAAAAATAAAAATAATTGATCTCAGGCTTTGCAGCAGAAAAAAAATGTAGTGTTTACATCTGCGAGCAACAGAAGTGATGTCATGACTTTGCTTCCCTACTCCCAGGGTCATGGAGATTGCCAGGGACCAACTGGTTCACAGACCGTTCTATGGTAAACCGCCGTTGGAATAGATCTCTGGCTCCCCGATCGCATGGGAGAGCCCGGAGAGGCACCGTTGGGCAGTGGGAGGAAACGTCCCCTACCGCTGCCTGTAAAAGCAATCCAGTGGCTAATCAGTTGCTAGGATGTCTTTTACAACACAGAGAATAAAAAAAAGAAGATATCTGGATGATCTAAAAAGAAGATATTTAATCTCTTACAGTTCATTTTCTCTCTAAAGCCGCCGCAACCTGAGTACAAATGTCTGTCCCCTGTCAGCAGTTGCAGAGTAGGACACCTGCACTCTGTGTGGAAGCAATGATCCCTCTGTAGAGGTCAAGCACACTTCATACTGAGCCAGAGTCAGCAGGCAGCGTGAACCTTGCTGATGGCAGAGTTATAAGTTTGACACAGCAAGGGGGTGTTTCAGACCTCTGAAGAGAGTCCACGGCTTCTCCACTAATGCCCCTTACACACGGTCAGAAAATCCGATCGTGTATGGGCTCTATCGGACTTTTTCCGTCGGAAATTCAGACGGAAAAAATTTGAGAGCAGGATCTCAAATTTTCCCACAACAGACTTTTTCCGATCGTTTGTAGAGAATTCCGATCGGACAAAGTGCCACGCATGCTCAGATCAACTAAAGAGACCAGAGCTATTGGCTACTAGCCTGAACGCAGTCCCGTCGTAACGAATGCACATCATCACGTTCCGAACGTTCGGATTTTCCAACAACTTTGTCCGACCATGTGGATGCAACACCAGTTTCGGACAAAATCCGTCGGAAAAAATCTGACGGATTTTGTGGTTGGAATATCCGACCGTGTGTACGGGGGCTAAGAGAAATGGAGCAACTCTGCAGTTTATGGCACGGGACAGGCTTTTCTGCTTTATAGCTGCTTTGAAAAAAAAAATAAACTAAGTTGATGAACGCTTTTAGTTTTGATGCACCTTCATTGTATTTAGCTAATTTAAACCGAGAGCTCAACTAGGCATGACAAAAGTCACAATTTGTGTGCACTGAAATTCATCTTTTATTAAAATGGCTTTCAAAAAAATAACTATTTTACAGGAGTATGTAACTTTATATCTTTCAATAATATTGTTTTCAGCTTTGGGTCCGAGCTTTAGAATCCACTAGATTGAATAACTACTAAAAAGGAAGAAGAATCAGTTACATCATGAGTTCAGCACTGAACATAGGTAGTACAAAACACCTTTCACATTGTCCTTTACTTACTTTGATAGTACTATTCTGTTACAGTCTGAACAAGCTGGCAGCACAGAATGCAGCTGTATGAACAGGTGGTCATCAGACGATCTTTCATGTAGAACCAAGATATTTGTAATTTTATTATGTCATGGAAATAACAATGCCATATGCTTAAAATATATGATTTATGTTACTAGTTTAATCAAATTAAAATGCAAGGTCTTCCATTGAAAGCAGATTAGGGTCTGTTTATATTGTTTGTGTTCAATATAGATGTCATAGAAGCACAGAATCTTGGCAGGAGGGATGTGCAAATTTGTCTTTCAGCAAAACATTCACTAAGGTTACTTTCACCATATTCAATGCAAACCTTGGATCTCTCACCATGTGTAGATTAGACACCTAGGTGACACATATAAACTCATCCAGTGCCCTAATATATATACACTATATTGTCAAAAGTATTGGGGCACCTTCCTTTACACGCACATGAACTTTAATGGCATCCCAGGCTTAGTCCGTAGGGTTCAATATTGAGTTGGCTGACCCTTTGCCGCTATAACAGCTTGAACTCTTCTGGGAAGGCTGTCCATATGGTTTAGGAGTGTGTCTATGGGAATGTTTGACCATTCTTCCAGAAGCGCATTTGTGAGGTCAGGCACTGATGTGGACGAGAAGGCCTTGCATGCAATCTCCGCTCTAATTCATCCCAAAGGTGTTCTGTTGGGTTGAGTTCAGGACTCTGTGCAGGCCAGTCAAGTTCCTCCACCCCAAACTTGCTCATCCTCGTCTTTATGGACCTTGCTTTGTACACTGGTGTGCAGTCATGTTGGAACAGTAAGGGGCCATCCCCAAACTGTTCCCAAAGTTTAGGTAAAAAATTGTTCCAAATTTCTTGGTATGCTGAGGCCTTGAGTTCCCTTCACTGGAACCAAAGGGCCAAGCCCAACCCCTGAAAAACAACTCCACACCATAACCCGCCTCCACCAAATGATTTGGACCAGTACACAAAGCAAGGCCCATAAAAGACCTAGAAGAGCGAGTTTCGGTTAGAGGAACTTGACTGGCCTGCACAGTCCTGACCTCAACCCGATAGAATACCTTTGGGATGAAATAGCGAGGAGCCTGCCAGCCAGGCCTTCTCATTCAACATTGACGCCTGATCTCACAAATGGGCTTCTGGAAGAATGGTCAAACATTCCCATAGACACACTCCTAAACCATGTGGACAGCCTTCCCAGAAGAGTTGAAGCTGTTAAAGCAGCAAAGGGTGGGCCAACTCAGTATTAAACCCTACGGACTAAGACTGGGATGCCATTAAAGTTCATGTAAAGGCAGGTGTCCCAATACTTTTGGTAATATAGTGTATAAATAGCCTTTATACAGCATATATAGCCATTCTGGCAGTTTTATATGTTTTTGGTCTTTTATTTTAATTCATTGTGAACCTGATTCACATCATCGGGTCTAGGTTTATGCTTGGTTTTCAGCATTTTGGGCTAATGCGGCCCACAAAGAAAAATTCAGCAAACTGTAAATCATTACAAAGTAAATCTGTTAGGCCAAATAAAAGCTTTGTGACCAAGAACAGTTCAAAGTATGTTATTAAATAAAATATAGAGACATTTTATTAGTAGTACGTTTGCAGCTTTAGGAAGGAGCCATTTTCCCCTTCTCCTTTTTAAGCACTTTTTGCCGCTGATTTAATTACTGAGTATGCAGCATCTTTATCTTTTAATCCTTGCCTATGTTTCAGCTTAAACTGGTGCCATGACAGCTGACCCAGGTTTCCTGTTTCAGGGTGGCACCCACATTTGCATGCAGGGAGGGAGTTTTGTCCCCATACACTGGGTGCATAGTCTGGAAATACACTTTTAGCACCAGCTACACAGTTGCATTTTATATGCAGTTCTGTATCGGTCATGGGCTATATATCCAGGTCTGCCTCATATCATCATATTTGTTTAGCTGCAGGATATGAGATATTTGTTATAAGTCAAAGCCATTGTACATTACTAACAAGAAATCCATATGTACGTTTTTACTTGTCCTATGTAATTTTTTGAAGCTGTAAACGTAAATTGAAAGATATGACCGTCAGGCTTTTGCTTCCTACCCACTGCTTTTACAAATGAAAAGGGGAAGGGGGGGTCATTTGGAGTGACTGATAACCTAAAACGTAAACAATGGTATGAACATTACTGCATGAAAATGCATTTCAAGTTGAAATCCTATTCTTTCTTGAGTAGGTTGTTCCCATATTAGCGCTGCAGTTTCATATGTTTTGTAGGAAGGGGAACTATAACTTATCTAAGCATGTGTGTCTTCCCAAATGCTGCAACATGCATAGGTGTGACCGGTCCCTAAATAATTTTTTATATATAAACATGAAATATGGTATATGACTATTTCATATTTTTATATGCAGCCAGCAGGTGGAGCACTATTGTGAAAAGTCTGTTTACAGAGCTCGGTAGTGTTAACTGAAAATTTGCCGAATGAGCAAATTTGTGAACCCCCCTCCCCCTTCCTAGGACATTGGTGTTGATTTACTATAGGCAAATACATTTTGGGGCAGTTACATTTAAATAAAGTCCCTGTCTCAGCAATAAATGGGTCAGGGCAGCTGTCAACCAACCAGCAAGGAACATTGACTATTAAAAAAAGCCTCAGACACAGAGACCAGAAACTAGCAGGAAAAAATGTTATGGAACATTTTATCACACCAATATGAAAAACAGTGTGTGCTATAAAAACAGAAAAAAAGAGAGGCGCACACACCTAGTGCATTACCAAACACATTTAATTTGTGTTAAAAGGTTAAAAGTGGATACTCGCAAAAGTGGCGACCCACAATGAGCCATACAACTGCACAATGAGACACGGTGCGGACACAGCAAGGGTATAGGCTGACGTGTTTCGGGGGAGCACCCCCTTCCTCAGAGCCAAGCTAGTCTGGATGCCAATGCTCAGCGCTTAATATGAGAAAGGCTTAGATGAATTGATTAATTAATAAATTGATAAATGGATTAATTGATTGATTTAGAAGGCCCACCCAACATTGTGTGCTAACCTAATTTCATTATTGCATTAAAACACACCAAAAAAATCATTTGTGTCAGTGCCATGAGTAACAAAAGTATCACCAGCGCTCTACTGAAGATCATGTAATGAATTAATACCAATTAGGTGAGTATCTGCTGAACCCAGTGCAGTTGAACGGTGACCATAACTGGAGGATATGGATAGCAGCAAAAAAAAACAAGGAATGTCAGTGCTCCATGGGAAACACTAGACGAGCATATCACTGGCAGAGAATACAAATGGCCCAATAGAAGATATGGACATGCAGTGGGTAAATGAAGATAATCTCTAAGAGATGGTACTGATGAACCAGAGAAAGTTTAATTAATAATCATCAAAAAATGAAAAACAATAATACTCGTACACTTAATGTATGAAAAAAGAGAGATCAGGAATGAATGATTAAATGAACCTACGATGTCACTGGTGGTTCCCGGAGCAATAAGGAGCTGACAGCACCCAACTGTGGAGCAGTGCAGCATTAGGGGGCACCAATAATCCCACTGCACTGGGAGGTCCTGACCCGGATGGTCCACTCGCCGGCGTGGTCTGGGATGGCTGGCTTGCTGATGGAGGAGAACAGAAGCAGTGGCAGCGGTAAAGGAACCAAGCCGATTTCCACAGGACAGCTCGCAATGCCGGCTGGCGTGCTGGTGGATGTGGAGGGGGAAGCCGCGGTCCATAGGCAGTTGTAAGCCACTCTCCCTGGATGGATTGTCAGCAAGCAGATGGATGTCACAGGGGTGTGGGGCGAGGAGGAAAAGTCACTGTAATCCAGAACCAAAATTCAGAAGAAGCTATGGAGGGCTCATGCTTGTGACTTAGAGCACTGGCCAAGATGGTGGTAGCTGGAAGTCCTCTGGAACCAGCGTGAAGCACAAGCTGTATGGTTGCCATGATGGCGCGTTTCATGTGCATGTGCTTTTTCAAAGTCACGGGAACTGGCAACCAGAGCGTCTAAATACCCAATGAAGGGTGGGGAATGGGCAGAATAATGGGACGGGACTATGACCGTTAACTCAATATTGCTAAAGGTGACTCTCCATGTCATTATGAAAGCAATAAAATCCATGAACATGTTTTGAACAATGCAACCTAATATTGCACTCATAGCTAAAGAAACTCCCCAAATTAGAGTAAAAATAGACACAAGTGTAAAAATGTAAATGAAAACAAACAAAAATTTATCTAAAGTGACATGAATAATTAAACCAATACAAAAATGAATTATTAATCATAAATCACGAATACTACAAAATCTATATAAGATACCTAGAAATATGTTAAAAAATGTATATAACAATGTATGGTGAACACGAATGTGAATCTATATCTATGATGATATTAAAATGAGGAATAGATAAAAGAATGAGACAGAAAAATAGCAAATGTATGTATAAAATAACCAATTGAATAATGAATAATCACATATCCATCTGACGCATAGAGGGAATGTATGTATCATGTATCACTGTATGCAGAGAACAGAGTTTGGACACATGAGATGATATACGTACATATGTGCCCGCATACTGTACATCTGTAAGTGCTTGATGGTACAAAAGGAAGAATTGGATAAATAAGATAAAACTAAATAAAACTGCATGTTTCCAATTCCTCATTTGAACCTTTCGGAACGAGAGAATCGAGCATGGAAATCCAAAATACTTCACTTCTACATAAGAGGGAAAATCTCTAGTTTGCTGCCAAGGTCCCCTTGGGAATGGTCTCTATGACAAAAACTTCCAGGCATTTTATGTCGTCACTGTGCATACAGTGAAAATGCTGTGGGACACATCCTTTTTTAATGAACCTGCGGTGATCCCCAATTCTTGCACACAGGGTGCGTATGGTGTGCCCCACGTACAAGAGACCACAGGGACACTGCAAGACATAAATAACTCATTCTGTGGAACATGTGATGAACTGTTTTATTTAAAAAGTTCTTTTCTTTTATTGGTGGTAATTTTGTTACTGCCATGGGTGATAAATTGGCATGTCAGACATCCTCTTTTTTTACATTGAAAAATGCCTGTTCTGTAATCAAAGTACGTTCTAATATCTAATGGGGATCTAGTACTTTCTATTTATATTTTACTTGGTGTGAATATATTTTTCATAGTGCCGGCCTTTATAAAGGTTACTTGCGGCTAAATGCAGGTTAAATGCAGGTCTAGCAATAAAATGTTATAAAGTTTTTGTATCATTTTGGAAACTGACCTATATTTATCATTGAAGTTGACACAAATCTTAATGTAACGTTATTGTTCCCTTCGGCTGTCATTTCCTCTCTAGGAAGAGAAGGGTATCCTTTTTCTTCAAATTAAAATTGCATTGATTCAGCTTGTAAAACATAATTTTTAACGTTCTAACAATTTCTCCTTAACCTATTAAATTGCCCCCTGGGAATATTCTTTATCCATGTAGGATGATGACAGCTATTGTAATGATAAGAATTCCCAATGGTACGTTTGAAATATTTTTTCGTGAGGATGCTGCCCTCTTTATGCGTTTAAAACCTAGGTCTAAAAACACCAACTCGATCAGATCGAGTACGTGTGTAAAAGATAGACCAAAAGGACTGGCATTGCAGCGGGCTATAAAGGAGGGGAACACATCTGGGCCACCACTCCAGATGAGTAAAATATCGTCAATGTATCTGCCAAAGAACACAATGTGCCTGGCAAACGGGTTGTTGGCCCAGATGTATTCCTCCTCCCAGTAGCCCATCATGAGGTTGGCATATACAGGTGCAAAATTTGCCCCCCATGGCGGTACCCCAATACTGTAAATAACACTGATCAAGAAATGTAAAATAATTGTGTCGCAGGCAAAAATATATAGATTTCACCAAAATCTCTGATTGTAACGAATTTATGTCTCCATTTTGAGTACGAAAATGTTGTATGGCCAAGAGGCCTACCTCGTGAGGTATAGATGTATAAAGAGAAGCAACATCAAGTGAGGCCCACATGTACCCATCTTCCCAAGAATAGTGTTGGAGGGCCTCAATAACTTTGCTTGAGTCCCTGATGTATGACGGGAGTTGACATACCAAGGGTTGAAGAAAAAAAAACAATATAAACTCATAGGCCAATAGTGAAGCTATTAGTGCTTCCCACGATTGGCCTTCCAGGGGGGTCTACAAGGGATTTGCGGATTTTTGGGAGATGGTAAAAATACAGTGTGCTCACCTCCGGTGGGGAAACAAGAATTGTCTCTCCTTTTTGGTGAGCACAGCGTTTTAACAAGCCTCATAAACGAAGTTCTTCAGATCTGTTTGATAACTAGGAAGGGAGTTGGCAGAGAGTTCGAGATAAGTATCAGTATCTGCTTATAACCGGCTAGCCTCTTTAAAATATTCTGTTTTGTTCTGCACTACAAGACTACCACCTTTATCAGCATGTCTGATGGTAATCTCTGTGTTGGCTGTGAGGTCTTTTAGTGCCTGACTTTCTGCCCTTGATAAGTTGTGGTTTTTGCTTCTAGTCGAAGTATCACATAAGGTTAAAAACTCTTTGTAAACTGCCTGGTAATAAGTTTCTATATAAGGGCCCTTGGTCTGTGTTGGGAAGAAATTAGATATGGGTTTAAATGCTGTGCGTGTAGCTAGTGGGTGTCCCTCTGTGTTGCTCTCCAGCTCATCAGTGCCATGCTACAGTGCACATCCATTGGCAAGGTGTGTTTGATGCCATTTAGCATAAACCAAAAGGTGTAATGTGTTACTGCAATGCATAGTTTATATAATAATTTAATCTACACCAATCAGCCATAACTTTATGACTACCTATCTAATACTGAGTAGGTCCCCCTTGTGCCACCAAAACAGCCCCTTTTGCTGCTAAAATGGCTCTGACCCATCAAGGAATGGACTCCACTAGACCACTGAAGGTTTGCTGTGGTATCTGGCACCAAGCATCAGTAGCAGATCATTTAAGTCCTTTAAGTTTTGAGGTGGAGTTTCCATGGATCAGATTTTTTTTCCCAGCACATCACACAGATGCTGTATTGGATTGAGATTTGGAGACTTTGGAGGCCAAAAGAAGGTGTAGGTGAATTCAACACCTAAAACTCATTGTTGTGTTCCAGCAGTGTGGAAAGGCGCATCCTGCTGAAAGAGGCCATTGCAATCAGGGAATACAGTTTCCATGAAGGGATGTACTTGATCAGCAACAATGTATAGGTAGGTGGGACGTGCAAGGTAACATCCACATGAATGCAGTGGTGGCTGGTGCTCAAAAATTTTGGAGGGGCGCAAAAACAAACTGAAAAATACTGAACCCCCCCCATCAATTGCAGCCTCACTGTGCCCATTAAATGCATCCATTGTGCCCATAAAATGCAGCCATTGTGCCCATAAAATGCAGCCACTTGTGCCCATCATATGCAGCCACTTGTGCCCATCATATGCAGCCACTTGTGCCCATCATATGCAGCCACTTGTGCCCATCAAATGCAGCCACTTGTGCCCATGAAATGCAGCCACTTGTGCCCATGAAATGCAGCCACTTGTGCCCATCAAATGCAGCCAATTGTGCCCATCAAATGCAGCCACTTGTGCCCAGTATATGCAGCCACTTCTGCCCATCAAATGCAGCCACTTGTGCCCATCAAATGCACCCACTTGTACCCATCAAATGCAGCCACTTGTGCCCATCAAATGGAGCCACTTGTGCCCATCAAATGCAGCCACTTGTGCCCATCAAATTCAGCCACTTGTGCCCATAAAATTCAGCCACTTGTGCCCATCAAATGCACCCACTTGTACCCATCAAATGCAGCCACTTGTGCCCATCAAATGCAGCCACTTCTGCCCATCAAATGCAGCCACTTCTGCCCAGTATATGCAGCCAGGCTCGGCTGTCACTCCACTACCCCACTTACGGCTCCTCATCTGGAGTGGCGGGGCTCTCCTTGGCGGGAAGTGACGGCTCAGCGGCTCTCATCCTCAGCGGGAAGCGGCGACTGCGGGTCCTGTGTCCGCTCGGCTTGTCTTCAGGCTTCCTCCGCCATGTCTCCTCTTCGGCCAAAGTGCTAGGCATCCAATAGGATCGCCTAATGCTTTGCCCAATTGGGAGACGGGTCTCACTGACCTGCCTGCTGATTGGCAGGGAGGAACATTAGTGGGAAAATAGCAAAAATGTATTTGCTATGCCACACAACAGGGTGGGATCGGGACACAGTGCTCTGTGCCCCGAGCCCACCCTATTTTGAAGCTTATTAAAGCCTCTGGCTCTAATTACATGCTTCAAAATACACACCACCCACCTATTCCCACCATAGTAATTCATGTGTCCGGTGTCCTGAAAGGGGCTGGGCACATAAATAGGGAGGGCGGCGGAGGTGTCGGGGGGTGGCGCCCGTGCGCCCACAACACACAGGCCACCACTGCATGAATGGCAGGTCCCTATGTTTCTCAGCAGAACATTGCCCAAAGGATCACACTGCCCCTTCCTACTTGTCTTCTTCTCATACTGCATCCTGGTGCCATCTCTTCCTCAGGTAAGTGACGCAAACGTGCCCAGCCATCCACATAATAGTAAATAAAATGTGATTCAACACATCAACTTAGGGACAACATTTTTTTTGCTGCCTAGAAAATTCCACCAACTTTCAGATGCCATTGTAACAAGATAATCAATGTTGTTCACTTAACATGTCAGTGGTCAGAAAGTTATGGATGATCAATGTGTATAGAATCGAACAAAAACTATTATATCTCCCCTTAAAAATGATAAAAAATATAACTTTATTCACTGAAACTTTTGTGCCTCGTAACCTCACATTGACTCTTTATTTTGTGGGATCATTTCTGTTTTGTAACTAAGCTGCATTTGTGACTTTAAATAAAGCATAGAAAAGTACCTACTTTATCTAAATAATATGGCATTGCAGATTGGGATGACACTGGGCTTTGCAAGGATTAGAAGGAAAGATGTAATTTCCTTGTTCTGGAAAGTAACAAAATACTTATCAAGTCAAACCTATCATTTGTGTATACAGTATATTGTAACAAAAACCGTTGTTACTGCGTGTGGCTAATCAGATGTTCATCACGGGTCTACAGTAATGCTCACAGACCTCAGACTTTAGGGAAAACCCATATTTCCGACAATTACAAATCTACATTTTTGGCACATGGAGGAGACTTCCCATTGTTTTCTTCACTTGATTATTTACTGTAAATAATCTGAGAGCATCTTTGTTTATGAAAATGACTACATGCTCACTATAAGAAAGTAATAAAATTAGTGTTTTACGTCTGAGATGTTCTTGAAAAGAATGATAATAGGGCAATTATGATTTAAGTACACATTTTAAATATATGAGAACACCATCACTCATGCATTAAAGGCTTTAGAGTTTGTAAAGTTACTAGTCCAGAAATTAAAGTGGCGCTTCACTCAAAAAGTGAAGTACCACTGGTTTGTTCCCCACCTGTAACTAACTGTGTTGTAGGTTTTGTTTTGTTTTTTTGGGGGGGGCGGGGCGGGAATGACTACCAATTATTATTAGTAAAGGCAAGGATGACACCACTTGCCCTGCCGCCTCTCCTTCCGCAATCTCCTGGAACATGTCAAATGTACCAAGAAGCTGCAGGACCATTCACAAGCTTGTGCATGTACAGCAGGGAGCTGGCTGAGGTTCCTCCTTAGTGGTACGAAGAACCAACTGTGGGGAGACAGTGCTGGATTCCAAGCACTGGTAAGTATCTATCTGATTTTTCAAAGTCAACAACTTCAGTATTTGTAGCGTCTGACTTTAAAAAAAAAAAGGAAATAACCAAAGTTCCTCTTTAAAGAGAAATATTCAGGACCTGTTTCAGCTCTGCCTCCTGACCATTATCTAAACTAAATCTGAACTTTGTGTAATTTAGGAATCCTGTTTGAAAAAGAACATGAAAGCGACCATTGCTGACTTCTGAAAATGCCACTTATCTGACTGTCCCTGATTAAAGTGCTGTCTCCTGCCTGCAACAAGCATGTGAAATCATTGGCATACTTGTTCCAGGTTAGTAATTCAAAGTATTAAAGTCATTAGATCAGCATGAAGGCCTGACAGCTAGTAATTTTATAAAAAGGAAATCGGTGGTGGCAGCCTGCAAAATTCCCCCAGTACACATTCTTTAATATTACTGTGAGTTCCAGATAAAAGAAATGCTGTGCCATTTCTTTCCTATTTCAGCAGCCAACACCCTTTGAAACCATTTGACGTTTCCCCACTTTGCAGGGAATAATTTGGATCTAATCCAAAGATATAATACAGATAATTGTATATTATGCAGTATAAAAATAGCCCTAGCAATTGCTTTATAAAGTTACAGTTGAGAATTTTCTATATTTCTACATGAATACCTCCTGAAATGTGTTCTCATCTTCATTAACTTGTAATAATTAAAAACAGTCCAATATAACAAACACATACATCATCGCCATTTCCCGAATAGCTTAAATAAGTAAGATTATTGATAAAAATGTGTGGGAGATTTTGGGATGATGGACTCTTAAACAGAGAGTACATCGAGTCAGATGTTCTATTCAATATATATTTAAAAAATATCTAAAATATAAATAAAAATCACTCAAATTTGGTCTCACCAGAATTTTGTTGAAGTGTAGTATAGCCTAATCAAAAGAGATGTAAGAAGACCTTGGAAGAAGAGTTATGAGTTAACCTCATAAGGGGAGAATTTTCAAAGATTGTACCCTCATTATTTAAAGTCAAGTTGATAATTTCTTGAAGAAATTTTGCATTATAACCTCTCTCTCTGAGTGGCTATTCTGCAAAGATCAATGCAATGGCACACCAGACAGGTGACAAAGATTGCAGGCAGCTCTTGATAACATATGCATTTATGATTCTAACACAAGGAAAACACTAAAGAAGGGTGTTTTAGAAGTAACAAAAAAATAAGCCACTGCAAAAAAATAAAAATAAATGCCTATCTTAAGTCTGATAAAGGTCAAGTGGATAATGCTAAAGATTACCTGTATATTCCACAACAATTTAATATTTATGGACAAATGAGAACATTCTTGTAAGTGTACATAGTGTTCTGTATGGATAAAGCCTAAACCCCACTCTAGTCCCCGTACAGCCACATTCACAGCAACAGGGGCATAACTTTTGCAGTTGCATGTGTACAACCCTGTTTGGCAGCTTCTGCAGCTTAAAGGGGCAGTAAAGCCTCAGCGCAACCACCTATTTTACCACTCCTGACCACAAATTTAAAATAGGCCTTACAGAGGATGAACATTTTCTCTTAAGTGCAGATATCAATACCTAATGCATAATAAAAGAGTCTAAAGGGCTTCGCCAGGAACCCTGTTATTAGATTTTTTTTTTTTATAAATGAGGCTCTCAAAAAGTAAGCATTGTATTTTGAGCCTCCTGTGGTTGATATGGATTTGAGAAGGCGGAAGGCATCAGTGACCCCTATTTCTATCCCAGGAGTTGGTGTGGATGTAGTAGAGAATTACAAGTATCTGGGGTGCACATGGATAATAAACTAGGCTGGAGTAAGAACACTTAAGTGTGCTACAGGAAGTCGCCTACATTTTTTTAAGGAGGCTAAGGTCTTTCAATGTCTGTCTGACCATGCTGAAGATGTTTTATGAGTCCGTGGTGGCCAGTGATCTCCTGTATACGGTGGCTCACACCAACCAACTAAATAAACAGATCCGCAAGACCAGTGTTGTTGTTGAATTGGAGTCTTTAACAATGGTGTCAGAGAAGAAGATGCTGTCCAAGGTATGTTCTATCTTGGGCAACTCCTCCCATCCACTCCACAATACACTGATCAGTCTGAGGAGTAACTACAGTAATAGATTGTTACAACCATGATTCACCACACAGCACCATAGAAATTCAAAATTTTAGTTTTAATCAAAATGAATACCCTTGCATCTTTTGTAAGTGCTGGATGCAAGGGTATTAATCTGGACTCATGATCCCGATTTTAGAGTCAAATATATTTTTATTGCGTTTAACAGGAAAAAACAATACAATATATATTACAGCTGGATGTTCAATACATGAGGTAGTACAAAACAGTCTGTATAGTAGGTATATTTTTGATTGTAAACCGATGAAATCTATGTATATAACCGTATGGTAGTATGGGTCAGTTTAGCCCATGTATATTGCAGAACATCTGGTGGAGAATAGGAATAAGAACCTCCAGTTCTAAGTCATTATAGTATAAAGTTGAGGGGAGAAGAAATAAAGAAGTTAGAGGGGGGGGGGGGAATCAAAAGGTTGGGAAGTAGAAGGGGGAAGGGGGGTTGGGGGATGAGCAGGCCTTGGTGCGACATGCCGGAGGGTCAGGGGCACAGGATATGGTTATTTCAGTTGAGGGGGGTCAATAGGGTTTTCAGGGCATCAGAGGTAGAGTATTCGATCCAGATGAGCCATAGAGTTTTGAATTTATCGAAGGTATCATTGTCTAGGGCGCATACGCATGATGTCGTTATGATCCCGATTTTAAAGTCATTTATTGTGTATGAATTTCTTAGTGTAATACTTGCAGTTAGAGGTGCAATATTTTTTTTTTTTTTTTGTAGTCTGGCATTTTTTGTTACTTGTTTAATTGTTGTTATTTATTCTGTGCAGTGCTTTATTGGGCTTGCACATTTCATTCACTGTAGTTTAGCTTTTACAATTTTATTTTAATCCATGGTTATTGTCTATATTAACCACTTGCCCTCCCGAAGATTTACCCCCTTTAACGACCAGGCGATTTTTTTCGATACAGCACTGTGTTATTTTAACTGACAATTGCGCGGCCATGCGGTGCTGTACACAAATAAAATCTAAGTTTTTTTTTTTTTGTTCTCTAGGGCAAAGCAGGGAACAGAAACAAAGAGATAAGTTGGTAATAGCAGCACATTATACACACATTACACATTGATAGACACACATTTAACCCCTTTATTGCCCTAGATGTTAACCCCTTCCCAGCCAGTGTAATTAGTACAACATCTGTGTATAGCACAATCACTGATCACAGTATTAGTATCACTGTTGTTGTCAGTGGCAGTTAGTCAGTTCCTCCCCAGCATCAGCTAGTGTCAGAATGCCTGCCACACTATCGCAGTCCCACTGTAAGTCGCTGATCACCACCATTAGTAGTATAAAAAAAAATTCCAATATGTATATATACCATAGTTTGTAGGTGATATATCTTTCATGCAAACCAATCAATATACAGGTCCTTCTCAAAAAATTAGCATATTGTGATAAAGTTCATTATTTTCTGTAATGTACTGATAAACATTAGACTTTCATATATTTTAGATTCATTACACACAACTGAAGTAGTTCAAGCCTTTTCTTGTTTTAATATTGATGATTTTGGCATACAGCTCATGAAAACCCAAAATTCCTATCTCAAAAAATTAGCATATTTCATCCGACCAATAAAAGAAAAGTGTTTTAAATACAAAAAAAGTCAACCTTCAAATAATTATGTTCAGTTATGCACTCAATACTTGGTCGGGAATCCTTTTGCAGAAATTACTGCTTCAATGCGGCGTGGCATGGAGGCAATCAGCCTGTGGCACTGCTGAGGTGTTATGGAGGCCCAGGATGCTTCGATAGCGGCCTTAAGCTCATCCAGAGTGTTGGGTCTTGCGTCTCAACTTTCTATTCCCAATATCCCACAGATTCTCTATGGGGTTCAGGTCAGGAGAGTTGGCAGGCCAATTGAGCACAGTAATACCATGGTCAGTAAACCATTTACCAGTGGTTTTGGCACTGTGAGCAGGTGCCAGGTCGTGCTGAAAAATTAAATCTTCATCTCCATAAAGCTTTTCAGCAGATGGAAGCATGAAGTGCTCCAAAATCCCCTGATTGCTAGCTGCATTGACCCTGCCCTTGATAAAACACAGTAAACCAACACCAGCAGCTGACATGGCACCCCAGACCATCACTGACTGTGGGTACTTGACACTGGACTTCAGGCATTTTGGCATTTCCCTCTCCCTAGTCTTCCTCCAGACTCTGGCACCTTGATTTCCGAATGACATGCAAAATTTGCTTTCATCCGAAAAAAGTACTTTGGACCACTGAGCAACAATCCAGTGCTGCTTCTTTGTAGCAAAAGTGGCTTGACCTGGGGAATGCGGCACCTGTAGCCCATTTCCTGCACACGCCTGTTCACGGTGGCTCTGGATGTTTCTACTCCAGACTCAGTCCACTGCTTCAGCAGGTCCTCCAAGGTCTGGAATCGGTCCTTCTCCACAATCTTCCTCAGGGTCCGGTCACCTCTTGTGTCGTTGTGCAGCGTTTTCTGCCACACATTTTCCTTCCCACAGACTTCCCACTGAGGTGCCTTGATACAGCACTCTGGGAACAGCCTATTCGTTCAGAAATTTCTTTCTGTGTCTTACCCTCTTGCTTGAGGGTGTCAATGATGGCCTTCTGGACAGCAGTCAGGTCGGCAGTCTTACCCATGATTGCGGTTTTGAGTAATGAACCAGGCTGGGAGTTTTTAAAAGCCTCAGGAATCTTTTGCAGGTGTTTAGATTTAATTAGTTGATTCAGATGATTAGGTTAATAGCTTGTTTAGAGAACCTTTTCATGATATGCTAATTTTTTGAGATAGGAATTTTGGGTTTTCATGAGCTGTATCCCAAAATCATCAATATTAAAACAAGAAAAGGCTTGAACTACTTCAGTTGTGTGTAATGAATCTAAAATATATGAAAGTCTAATGTTTATCAGTACATTACAGAAAATAATGAACTTTATCACAATATGCTAATTTTTTGAGAAGGACCTGTACATTTATTGGGATTTTTTTCTACCAAAGACCTAAAGCAGAATACATTTTGGCCTGAATTTTTGAAGCCATTTGCTGGAGCTGAAGTGGTTAAACAAAGGGAAAATCCCAGTGTGAGGTGAACAACCTATTTGCCTTTAGTAAATCAATACCTTTTATGGATTAAATATAGCATCTGCCTCTCTTTTAGATTTTCTTGATGATATGTTAGCAATCTAACAAAAGGCTGACATTTGCATAAATTCTAAATGTTCATTTTTATAAATGATTCTCGTAGATTTTGCTCTCAGTGGATGTTTAGCAGAGTTGTTCCATAAAATGCAATTGTAAATATTTATTCTTTCTAATGAGCATTTAACCACTTGCCGACCGCCCCCTGTATATATACGTCGGCAGAATGGCACGTACAGGCAGAACCACGTACCTGTACGTGCCATTCTTCCGGCGGGTGGGGGGTCCGATCGGACCCCCCCCGGCCGGCGGGGACGGTCGGGATCGCTTCAGGAGCGATCCGGGATGAGGGGACGGCCAGTGGTTTCTGGCCACCCCCTCGCGATCGCTCCTGGCGAATCAGATGCTTCCTCTGTCTGTGTCAATCAAAACACAGGCAGAGGAAGTGATGTCACGCTCGGTGCGCCGGTCTATGTGACCGGAACGCCGAGCTGTGAACATCTAAAGGTTAGTGCACAAACAGTACACTGACACCAGTACACATAGGCACACAAAACACCCCCCTGTCACCCCCTGATCACCCCCCAGATCACCCCCTCCCCCCCCAGTCACAGTGTCACTAATTGCAGTGATCATTTTTTTACTGATCACTGCATTTAGTGTCAGTGTGACTGTAATAACTGTCAGGGCAGTTAGTTTTAGGTCCAAGGTAGCCCCCCACCCCCCCCTAATAAAGGTTTAACCCCTTGATTGCCCCCCAGGTAACCCTTTCACCCCCTTTTGCCAGTGTCACTAAGCGATCGTTTTTCTGATCGCTGTATTAGTGTCACTGCTGTCGCTAGGTAACCATTTTTTTTTTTTAGGTAACCGCCATGTTTATATAGGTTCATAAATAGGTTTATAGGTCAGGTACCCCCATATTACAACCTAAATAAAGGTTTTAACCCCCTGATTGCCCCTAGAGTTAACCCTTTCACCAGTGATCACAGTATAACTGTCACTGGTGACGCTGGTTAGCCAGTTAGTTATTTCGTTATTTAGGTTCCCCGTCAGGTTTTTTATATAGCGTCAGGTACCCCCATATATTACCTAATAAAGGTTTTAACCCCCTGATTGCCCCTAGTTAACCCTTTCACCCCCTTTTGCCAGTGTCACTAAGCGATCGTTTTTCTGATCGCTGCATTAGTGTCGCTAGGTAACCATTTTTTTTTTTTTAGGTAACCGCCATGTTTATATAGGTTCATAAATAGGTTTATAGGTCAGGTACCCCCATATTACAACCTAAATAAAGGTTTTAACCCCCTGATTGCCCCTAGAGTTAACCCTTTCACCAGTGATCACTGTATAACTGTCACTGGTGACGCTGGTTAGCCAGTTAGTTATTTCGTTATTTAGGTTCCCCGTCAGGTTTTTATATAGCGTCAGGTACCCCCATATATTACCTAATAAAGGTTTAACCCCCTGATTGCCCCTAGTTAACCCTTTCACCCCCTTTTGCCAGTGTCACTAAGCGATCGTTTTTCTGATCGCTGCATTAGTGTCGCTAGGTAACCAGTTTTTTTTTGTATTACTGTTACGGGTGACGCTGGTTAGTTAGCTTGTTTTTTATACTGTCAGGGCACCCGCCATTTATTACCCAATAACGGTTTAACCCCCTGATCGCCCGGCGGGTGATATCAATTAGGTTTTAGGGTCAAATAAGGTCTGCGTCGCCCCAGGTTAGTGCCAGTACCGCAAACACCCACGCACAAAGCATACACCTCCCTTAGTGGCACAGTATCTGAACAGATCAATATCTGATCTGATCAGATCTATACTAGCGTCCCAGCAGTTTAGGGTTCCAAAAAAAAACGCATTGTTAGCGGGATCAGCCCAGATACCTGCTAGCACCTGCGTTTTCCCCCTCCGCCCAGCCCAGCCCACCCAAGTGCAGTATCGATCGATCACTGTCACTTACAAAACACTAAGCACACATAACTGCAGCGTTCGCAGAGTCAGGCCTGATCCCTGCGATCGCTAACATTTTTTTTGTGGTAGCGTTTTGATTCAGTCGCTTCAGTCAGGAGCTTTTTTACCTGTGAATCTCAAAAAAATAAAAAAAAATAAAATAGTTGTCGTTTTATTGTTCTCTCTCTCACTCTATTCTCTCTCTATTGTTGCTCTTTTTTTACTCCATTCTATTCTGCAATGTTTTATTATGTTTTATTATGTTTTATTATGTTTTATCATGCTTGCTTTTCAGGTATGTAATTTTGTTTACTGTGTGTTTTAGTGTTGAGCATTTTTTTGTTTTCAGGTGCGCCATTCAGTTGCAACGCGGATTTATTTATCTTGACAGCAACAGCGTTTGCTCCCACGATACATAAAGCCGCGACTCCAACGCTGTAGGAGGTGATTTCACCACCACAGTTAAAAAAAAGAGCATATATGCCGAAGCATGGGGGCAGCAGGGGGGGGGAGCGATTGGCTCCTAATGCCACGTACATACGGTCGAAATTCCGACCGTGTGTACACGGCATAACTTTTGCGGGAGGATGCCCCCATGCATCGGCATATATAAATGGTGCATGTATGCCCATCATTAGAAGTGGGTGGATGAAGGGAGGTATTCTAATGGTGGGCATACCCACCAATCAATCTCTTTTTTTCGTTCAGCCAAGAGGCTGCATGAAAAAAAAAAAGATTACAATATATGTCCAGTATGTTGCTGGACTTTGAATGGTTATACCAGAATGATGCCTGCAGGTTTAGGTATCATCTTGGTATCATTCTTTTCAGCCAGTGATCGGCTTTCATGTAAAAGCAATTCTAGCGGGTAATTAGCCTCTAGACTGCTTTTACAAGCAGTGGGAGGGAATGTCCCCCCTCCCGGATATAAACCGCGCCATTGGGAAATTGGGAAAGCATTTTATCACACCAATCTTGGTGTGGTCAGATGCTTTGAGGGCAGAGGAAAGATCTAGGGTCTAATAGACCCCAATTTTTTCAAAAAAAGAGTACCTGTCACTGCCTATTGCTATCATAGGGGATATTTACATTCCCTGAGATAACAATAAAAATCATAACAAAGAAAAAAAATGGAAGGAACAGTTTAAAAATAAAATAAAAAAGCTAAATAAAAAAAAAAAAAACAAAAAAAAAAAAAAAAAGCACCCCTGCCCCCCCTTCTCTTGCGCAAAGGCGTACACAAGCGTTGGTCTGGCGTCATATGTAAACAGCAATTGCACCATGCATGTGAGGTATCACCGCGAAGGTCAGATCGAGGGCAGTAATTTTAGCAGTAGACCTCCTCCGTGAATCTAATGTGGTATCATGTAAAGGCTTTTAAAGGCTTTTAAAAATGTATGTAGTTTGTCGCCACTGCGTGTTTGTGCGCAATTTTAAAGCATGTCGTGTTTGGTATCCATGTACTCGGCCTAAGATCATATTTTTTATTTCATCAAAAATTTGAGCAATATAGTGTGTTTTAGTGCATTAAAATAAAAAAAAGTGTATTTTTTCCACAAAAAATGCGTTTGAAAAATCGCTGCGCAAATACTGTGTGGAAAAAAAAAATGCAACACCCACCATTTTAATCTGTAGGGCCTTTGCTTTAACAATATATATAGTGTTTGGGGGTTCAACGTAATTTTCTTGCAAAAAAAAAATATGTTTTCATGTAAACAAAAAGTGTCAGAAAGGGCTTTGTCTACAAGTGGTTAGAAGAGTGGGTGACGTGTGACATAGGCTTCTAAATGTTGTGCATAAAATGCCAGGACAGTTCAAACCCCCCCCAAATGACCCCATTTTGGAAAGTAGACACCCCAAGCTATTTGCTGAGAGCAATGTTGAGCCCATTAAATATTTTTTTTTTTTGTCCCAAGAGATTGAATAATGAAAAAAAAAAAATATATATATTTTTTTTACAAAAAGTTGTCACTAAATGATATATTGCTCAAACATGTCATGGGCATATGTGGAAATACACCCCAAAATACATTCTGTTGCTTCTCCTGAGTACGGGGATACCACATGTGTGGGACTTTTTGGGAGCCTAGCTGCGTACGGAACCCCAAAAACCAATCACCGCCTTCAGGCTTTCTAAGGGTGTAATTTTTTTATTTCACTTCTCACTGCCAATCACAGTTTCGGAGGCCATGGAATGCCCAGATGGCATAAAACCCCCCAAAATGACCCCATTTTGGAAAGTAGACACCCCAAGCTATTTGCTGAGAGGTATTGTGAGTATTTTGCAGATCTCGCTTTTTGTCACAAAGTTTTGAAAATTGAAAAAAGAAAAAATTTTTTTTTTTTTTTCTTTACTTTCTTCATTTTCAAAAACAAATGAGAGCTGTAAAATACTCACCATGCCTCTCAACAAATAGCTTGGGGTGTCTACTTTCCAAAATGGGGTCATTTGGGGGGGTTTTGTGCTATTTTGGCATTTTATGGCCTTCGAAACGGTGATAGGTAGTGAGGAGTGAAATCAAAAATTTGCACCCTTAGAAATCCTGAAGGCGGTGCTTGGGTTTCGGGGCCCCGTACGCGGCTAGGCTCCCAAAAAGTCCCACACATGTGGTATCCCCATACTCAGGAGAAGCAGCAAAATGTATTTTGGGGTGCAATTCCACATATAACTATGGCATGTGTGAGCAATATATCATTTAGTGACAACTTTTTGAAAAAAAAAAAAATCTTTTTTATTTTTGTCTTTATTCAATCACTTGGGACTAAAAAAAAAAATATTCAATGGGCTCAACATGCCTCTCAGCAAATAGCTTGGGGTGTCTACTTTCCAAAATGGGGTCATTTGGGGGGGTTTTGTACTTCTCTGCCATTTTAGCACCTCAAGAAATGAAATAGGCAGTCATAAATTAAAAGCGGTGTAAATTCCAGAAAATGTACTCTAGTTTGTAGACGCTATAACTTTTGCGCAAACCAATAAATATACGCTTATTGGCATTTTTTTTACTAAAGACATGTGGCTGAATACATTTTGGCCCAAATGTTTGACTAAAATTGAGTTTATTAGATTTTTTTTATAACAAAAAGTAGAAAATCTCTTTTTTTTTCAAAATTTTCGCTCTTTTTCCGTTTATATCGCAAAAAATAAAAATCACAGAGGCAATCAAATACCATCAAAAGAAAGCTCTATTTGTGGGAAGAAAAGGACGCAAATTTCGTTTGGTTACAAAATTGCATGACCGCGCAATTACCAGTTAAAGTAGTGCAGTGCGAAATTGAAAAAAAGACCTCTGGTCCTTTGGCTGCCAAATGGTCGGGGCTGAAGTGGTTAATTAAGGACTAGCACTACTGCCATCACAAAAACTTAATCTGGTAGTCTGTAAGTCAATAAGCCATCCATGCTAATGGAGCAGTAATTCCTACATAATCAGCCTTCATAATATTTCAGTTTCATGCTTTAGCAGTTGTGCAGTGGATCTAAATATGAAATGCAGTCCAATAAGTATCAGAGTTTGACCATACTGCCCACAGTACTGCACAATCTGCGTGACCTGGTCACAGGACACACCCCACTTTCGTAATGCTAGTGTCCATGAAAATGTTTGAGGAGAGGTGTGACCGTTACTCATCAATGACAACACAGACCACTGGAGTGGGAAGGCAGCAAGTACTTTTACTAACAACAAATGGCATGTGAAGCATTTTTACCCAAAATGCTGATTGTACTGCACTATAGAAAAAAATAAGTATGAATTAAACTCCAAATGGACTTTAACCACTGAAGGACCTGAAGAATTTCCCCCTTAATGACCAGGCTATTTTTTGCGTTACTGCACTGCATCGCTTTAATTGAAAATTGCGCAGTCGTGCGACGATGTACCCAAACAAAATTTACGTCCTTTTTTTCCCACAAATAGTTTTCTTTTGCTGGTATTTGTTTACCTCTGTGTTTGTTTGTTTTTGGCGCTATAAACAAAAAAAAAACAATTTTTTTTAGGGCTGTGGAAATTAAATATTAATTCCTCGATTAATTGTTATTTTTTTGATCGATCAAAATTATTTTGATCAGTACTCACCTCTCTGCCGGCTTCCGGGTCTTCAGGGAGTTCCGTCGGAGATCCGGTGATGTCACGGACATCAACGTCACCGGACTCCTCCCCCCTTCCCCAAGTGACTCCATCTGCTAACAAAGGGAAGGGGGAGGAGTCCGGGGATGTCGAAGTTCTGATTGAACGTAACACGTACGGGGAGGAGCTACGCATGACGTCACCCGCTGCTGCCCTACGAAACGATTGTCGACTTTACATGCTGTGTTTTTATCATCTTTATGTGAGTAGTTTATGTTTGAACACAAAAAATTGCCACTTCAATACAGGGGACTTATACACCTTCCTATCCAGACCAATTGTCAACTTTCAGCACTGTCGCACTTTGAATGACAATTGCGCGGTCATGCTATACTGTACCCAAACTACATTTTTATCATTTTGTTCCCACAAATAGAGCTTTCTTTTGGTGGTATTTGATCGCCTCTGGGATTTTTATTTTGTGCTAAACAAATAGAAAAAAACGAAAATATTGAAAAAAATAAATGTATTTTTTTTGTTTCAGTTACACAACTTAGTAAATAAGTGTGTTTTCTCCTTCACTGATGGGGCTGCACTGATGGGCACTAATGGGCACCGATGGGGTGGCACCGATGAAGTGGCACTGATGAGGTGGCATTGATGGGCACTGATATGTGGCACTGATAGGCGGCATTGATAGGCGGCACTGATATGCGACGCGGATGGGCACTGATAGGCAGCACAGATAGGCAGCATGGATGGGTATGGACAGATGCTAGTGAGGAAAAGCCGATCACCGGCTCTTACTATTTACACTGTGATCAGTCGTGACTGGACACGGCTGATCACGTGGTAAAGAGTGTCCATCGGAGACTATTTACCGAGATCATAGTTGCGGTGTGTCAGACTGACACACCGCAACAATGATCGCCGCGATGCGCGCCTCCGGGGGCGCGCATCGGCTTAATATCCTGAGGACGTCATATGACGCCCTGTCAGGTTATTGAAATCACTTTGCCACCGTCATTCTGCTATATGGTAGGCGGCAAGTGGTTAAATGTTGTACTTAAGTGAGCCCTTTTCTTTCTACCCATGACCTGGCGTCCTTGCTGAGATCTAAGGAGACGTGAGAGAAGTTTATGGTCCGTGTTAACCCTTTTGATACTCGCTTGCATGACCACCTGTTTGCACAGGGGTCCATTCCATAAGGTGAGAGTGATTAGTTAGACCAGAGGGATTGTCGCGCTTCTGTGGAAAAAAAAATGACTCTTCAGTGCTACAGTTTGAATTTAAAACGTATTTGTGTGAACTGTGAAGTTAAGTCATGGATTGTGAAAACTAACTAGTGTCGGTGATTGTATATAGTGTATACCACATTTACCACTGACTAATGCAGAGTTGCAATGCAAGGAGATCAGCTAAAAGTAGTTGGATCTGTATGTGCGTTATAATTAATCGAAATTAGTCAATTAACTCGATAAAAAAAAAAACGATTAATTGAACACGAAAATTTTAATCAGTAGCAGCTCTAATATTTTTATACTTTTTGCTATAATAAATATCCAAACAAAAAAAAGTAAAAAAAAATACATTTCTTCATCAGTTTAGTTCATATTCTTCTACATATTTTTAGTTAAAAATACAATAAGCATATATTGATTGGTTTGCGCAAAAGTTATAGCCTTTACAAAATAGGGAATAGATTTATGGCATTTTTTATTGCATTTTAATTTTTGGGGGATGGAACTGACTAGAAGAGGAGACATACTGTATAGCCTGATTAGTAGGAACAGACGATCTGTCTCTCCTCTCCTGACAGAATGGGGATTTGTGTGTTTACACACACATCCCCATTCTGGCTCTCATGCCCGCGACAGTGGGTGGCTGGCGGACATCGCTGCTAGAGCTGTTTAAAGGGCCGATGTATAGCTACGGCAATTCGCTGGAACGAGCCGACCTGCCGCAGTATAATGACAGCAGCTGGTCGGCAAGTGGTTAACTTGTGATTCAGCTAGATCTGTGTTCTTTCCACTTGTTAAGGCCTTTATAAAGCCAAAACAAGTAGTTGAGATCCCAACCAATAGCTTGCATTTTATTTTCCATTTCATGTTGTCCAAAAAATCTAAGCTAGTAAGATTTGTAAATTTATATTTAACAATCCAAGCTTGTAATTATGTGGAGTTCTTAAACGGCATACATTTTACTCACATGTTTAAGCCGAGTGGTTTAATTTATCAAGGACATAAAATAATCATTTAAATCACTTGACACATGGCTGACCTTTTCGTTTGGCACTTTGCTCCTAACCTTATTAATAAATTGCCCCAAATGAGCCCATATGATCGGATACCCTTGTAACTTGCCATTTCTAAATTGGAAAGAAACCTGAAACGGCAGGTGTTCATTTGAATCCAAATGCCTATCAAAACTTTGAATAGTTAAATTTAAGTGTAGAACTAAATAAAGCAGTGTTGGCAGTTGTCGCAGCTCATTAAATCCTCTGCTTTAGGAAACTGCAGTATTTAGATACGAACAATATTTTTGTAAGTTGACCTAGAACATAATGTCCACGTATCAATTTTACAACTTCTAAAACCTGTCCTCATTTGTGGAACTAAATCAAGTTTGTTTTTTTAAATCTCATTGAGGAACCACTAATTACACACTTCATTGTTTTTATTATAAAGAGATCAATTTGAGTATAAAATTATCAAAACGCTAGCAAAGCTTTATAGGAATGAGTCGTTAGTAATGATATCCTTTTTCCACACAAGTCTAAATGAATTCTTGTTTCCCTCTTAATGAACATAACCCAGGAAAATGCATTTTAGCTTAGGACAGCAGATATGGTGATACAGCTTTAACCACTTCAGCCACGGAAATATTTGTCCCCTTAATGACCAGAGCATTTTTTGCGATTCGGCACTGCGTCGCTTTAACTGACAATTGCGCGGCCGTGCAATGCTGTATCCTAACAAAACTTATGTCCTTTTTTTTACCACAAATAGAACTTTGTTTTGGTGGTATTTGATCACCTCAGCGGTTTTTATTTTTTTGCGCTATAAACAAAACAAGACAGTCAATTTTGAAAAAATTCATGTTTTTTTGACTTTCTGCTATAATACGCATCCAAAAAAACAAATGTATTCATCAGTTTAGGCCGATTATATATTCTTCTACATATTTTTGGTAAAGAAATATCGCAATAGGTGTATATTGATTTGGTTATTGATTAAAGATATTGCGCCTACAAACAATCACACTTTTTGGGGACCGGTGACCTTGATCAGTGCTATAAAAATGCATTGATCAATGTAAAAATTACACTGGCAGGGAAGGAGTTAACACTAGGGGGCGATAAAGGGTTTAAGTGTGTTCCCTCAGCATGTTCTAACTGTAGGGGGGATAGGCTTACTAAAACATGACCGAGATCACTGCTCCCGATCACCGAAAGCAGTAGATTGCTGTCATGTCACTAGGCAGAAGGGGGAAATGCCTAGTTTTACATAAAACTAGTTCCCCGTTCTGCCTCCCCTCGCTGTGATCCCGGGCAGCCGGCGGACATCGAGTCCGCAGGACCCGCAGCCCGCGCGCCTGCTGTCCTGCTTTTAGGGACTGACGTACAGGTACGCCAGTTTGCGCAGGAGAGCCGACCTGCCGCAGTATATCTGCGTGAGCAGGTCGGCAAGTAGTTAATGCAGTGGGACAGTGTCTGTAATTAACAAAATGTAAAGTCCAAAAAAATAACTAATAAGAGGCTATACATGCTAGAGAAAAAAGAAAACAAGACATAAGAGATAAACGAGAGTGGGCTGGACACTGAAATGATGATCATGCCTCATCATTTAGCTCAAGTGGAAATGTTGCGCTATGACATTGTATAACTCATGATCAGTGCTGGTGTGATGACATCGACGACCGAGGTGGCACCAAGACTTGCATACAAAGCGGCTTAGTGAACTGGTCCTCGCAAACATTACCCAACTGAAGATTAAAGTAAACATTTTTTTTGTTACAAAAAGGTATAGATTAGAAGTGGTAAAGGGGATCAATAAAGATTTGTTTTCCATGTTTATAGTTCAGCTTTATCTGCTTCTGTTTGCTCAAAACCTTGTAAAATAGAGATCTTATATTTATTTTGCCCACATGTTTTATAATATTCCTCTTGAAATCTATTTCTAACGGTGCTATTGACATGAAATTTTCACCACGTCACTAAAAACCCATGCAATCCATACATACAAAGAAACCAAAACAAATAAGTTCAGAAATTACGTTATGGAATAAAGTATAGAACACACTAACTGTAATGTATTTAATACTTTGTACAAAATCCTTTGTTGGTACTGACAGCTGCAAGACGCCTCCTGTATGGAGAAACTAGTGGCATGCATTGCTTAGGTGTGATTTTGGCCCATTCTTCCACATAAAAAGTCTTCAAATCTTGAAGGTTCCGTGGGCCTCTTCTATGAACTCTGATCTTTAGCTCTTTCCATAAATTTTCTGTTGGATTCAAGTCAGGTGTTTGACTGGGCCATTCTAGCAGATTTATTTTCTTTCTTTGAAACCAATTGAGAGTTTCCTTGGCTTTGTGTTCGGAATCATTGTCTTGCTGAATTGTCCACCCTCGTTTCATCTTCATCCTCCTGGTAGATGGCAGCAGATTTTTTATCAAGAATGTCTCGGTACATTTTTCTATTCATGCTTCCTTCAATGATATGAAGTTTGCCAGTACCATATGCTGAAGCCCCACACCATGATGTTCCCACCTCCAAACTTTATTGTTAATATAGTGTTTTTGGGGTGATGTGCAGTGCCATTTGACCTCCAAACATGATGTGTATTATGGCATAAAAAGTGTTCAATTTAGGTCTTATCTGACCACACTATATTCTCCCAGTATTTCACAGGCTTGTCTAAATCTTGTGCAGCAAACTGTAAACAAGCTTCAACATGCTTTTTCCTCAGCAAGGGAGTCTTGTGTGGTGAGCGTGCATGCAGGCCGTGGCGGTTGAGTGCATTACTTATTGTTTTCTTTGAAAACAATTGTTCCTGCTAATTCCAGGTCTTTCTGAAGCTCTCCACAAGTCTTCCTTGACTCTTGGACAACTCTTCTAATGATTCTTTTCACTTCTCTGTCAGAAATCTTGCAAGGAGCACCTGGTCTTGGCCGGGTTATGGTGAAAATATATTCTTTACACTTCTGGATTATGGCCCCAACAGTGCTCACTGGAACATTCAGAAGTTTAGAAATCCTTCTGTAACCAATGCTATCAGTATGTTTTGCAACAATAAGGTTGCAAAGGTCTTGAGAGAACTCTTTGCTTTTACCCATCATGAGTTTCTTGTGTGACACCTTGGTAATGAGACATCTTTTTATAGGCCATCAGTTGAGACTGAACCAGCTGATATTTTGCACTGACAAGGTGCAGGATTGCTTTCTAATTACTGATAGATTTCAGCTGGTCTTGGCTTTCCATACCTTTTTGCACCTCCCTTTCTTTGTGTTCAATACTTTTGTGTCCCTGTGTCATTCCATTTTATTACACATAGCTAAATTTCTGAATTTATTTGTTTTGGTTTCTTTGGAAGTATTGCATTGGTTGTTACCAACATGTGGTGACATTTTCATGTCAATAGCACCTTTAGAAATATATTTACCTAGAAAAATGGTGACATGTTTAATACTTATTTTACCCGCTGTATATGACAGAATGAAAGTGTGTTATGATTATTTTACGGTTGTAGGTGCCTATGTGGCCATGCACATCAGGTGTTTAGATCAGTATTTTAGGAGGCATAAAGAAAAAAGAAAAAACACCAAAGCTGCATTCGGAGAGGATCTTATGAGCATAATTTACGTGTGTATGTGACTAAACACATGCATATGTGTGTAAATTTAGTGGCCAGAATAAATTAAAATTTTGGCCAGTAGAATGAGTTTACACTCTATGCCATGCCCCCTATAAATGTGCATAATGTTGTGCGTAATTATGCACCAAAACAAGCTTTTTTTTAAACTTGATTTGTTGCCAACTTCTGGTAGAAAGAACCAGCATATGGCCTTAGCCTACAAGCATCCACCTATAACTGGTACATCTTTAACATGGCCTTGCTTAAAGTGGTATTTTTTTTTTTTTTTCCAAATAAGCTTTATTGAAATCACATAGTTATACAAACAAGGTGAATCACAAACGATGTACAGGAGATAGCAGAAAATGCGGTACACAACAACAGTTTCTTAACAGTAACAGGGTGGAAAGAGAAGTTACATGAGTGTAGATAGGAGTCCATATGAGGACGAGGGGAGGGAGCCTAAGGTTGACAGTGCTATAACAACAACATATGTTTTACATAGTGGGCGAAGAGGCAGTAGGTGGAGGTAAGTAATCTGTGGGTCAAGGTATATCTTAGACCGTCTGAGTTAGGTAGGTGACATCACTAGTGGGACAGTCGATTAGTATAACACTCCAGTTCATCCCATCTCCACTCACCCCTGTGGGGCTCTAGCTGTGAGTGAAGGTGGGAGATTTAGGGGTAGGCAAGAGCAGGTAGGGAGTATCTTAGCAGAGGACGGATATGGGGTCTAGTGTCAGAGAAATCCACTGTACATTTAGTTTCCTGAGAGGAGCAGTAGGGATCAGTTACGCGTGTGGGGTGCACTATGAGGAATAATGGCTGAGCAATATGGATATGATTAGGGTAGCGCGGGAGTAACCAGCAGTTGGTCGGTAGTGGATGCCTGGTCGCGGAAATGTTTCCAACAAGCCCATGTGGTTCCGAATCTATTCGGATCGTCCCTGGCCTGATGTATGAGACTTTCCATCTCTGCGATTCTATCTATGCGTTTTATCCACTCAGAAATTGTGGGGGGAGATGTGGTTCTCCAGTGTAATGGAATGCATTGAGTCGCAGCGTTAATGAGGTGCAGTGTCAATGATCTGTTGTAAGTTCTTTGGGGGATGGAGGTGTGGTGTAGAAGAAATTGGGCTGGGGTGAAGTCCGGCGTATAGGTCGTGATTTGGGAGATTAGACGGTGTACATCAGTCCAAAAAGGTTTGATGAGAGGGCACTCCCACCAAATGTGTAGTAAAGTTCCTTGAGGCGAGTTGCACCTCCAACACGACGGAGAGACATGTGGTTGGAATTTGTGAATTTTGACAGGGGTTCTGTACCATTTGGAGAGGAGCTTGTACCTATTCTCTTGGGATGAGACATTAATAGAGCCCTTGTGCACGTGATGGTATATATGTTCCCATTCTTCAGGGGTCAGGTCTACGGAGAGTTCTGACTCCCACCATTGAACTAGAGTATCGTCTTTGATGACATGTGTAGAGAAGAGTAGAGAGTATGTTTTGGATATTACATGTCGTTGGGGTTCAGAGCTCAGGCAAAGAGTTTCAAAGGGTGTAAGGTCTCTGTGCCATTGTGGAGACTGTGTCGAGGTTTGAAAGAAGTGTCTCAGTTGTAGAAACTTAAAGAAGGGAATATGATAATCTGGTAGGGAGGAGGACAACGATTGAAAAGGTCGAAGGACCTTGTTGTGAAAGAAGTCGCGTGCCCGAGGGTGATTGTCAGGGGGGATCGTCAGAGGAGGTTTTAAAGTCAGGTCCGGGGGGAATTCGGGGTTGTTAGTCAAGGGGGTCATAGGGCCGTAAGTTGGGGTAAGATGCATGTGTGAACACGAGGAACGGAAGGATGACAACGTGGCAGTAATCAGTGGGTGCGAGGTTAGGGGTTTGGGCGCGTGAGAGCGGTGGATCCAGGGAAGGTGGGCCAATGGTGTCGGGGAGAACGTCTGTTCCAGTCGTACCCAGTCTTTAGTTAGCTTGTGTGTGTGCCAATCTACAATTCTGGTTAGGTGGCAGGCTAAGTGATACTTACGGATGTCAGGGAGGCTAAGGCCACCTAGGGTTTTAGGTAGGGTCATACGCGACCAATTGATCCTAGGGGAAAGGGCTTTCCATATAAAAGTTCTGCACAGGCGTTGATAGACTGAGAAGAAAGCCAGTGGTAAGTTGATGGGTATAGCTTGGAGTAGATAGAGGAGTCTAGGAAGGATATTCATTTTTAGGATCGCTATTCTACCAAACCATGAGAAGGATCCTGAATGCCACTTTTGTAGGTCACCTTGTATTGTTTGAAGAGTAGTTTGGAAGTTTAGAGCATATAGATCTGATAGTTTAGATGGGAGTTTAATACCTAGATAAGAGATGGCCTGAGGTGCCCACCTAAAAGGGAAATTGAGCTTACATTGTGACAACAAAGGGGCTGGTAAGGAGACATTAAGGGCTTCGGATTTAGAAAAATTAATTTGTAAGTTGGAGAGAGTTTTAAAGGAGGAAAAATCTTTGAGTAAATTGGGGATGGTGGTGATGGGGTCGGACAGGAAGAGTAGGACGTCATCTGCATAGGCAGCTACTTTGTACGTGTTATGGTTAATGGTGAGGCCCTTGATGTTTGGGTTATCCCTGATCCTGCGTAAAAATGGTTCCATCGTGAGTAAAAAGATAATCGGGGACAAGGGGCATCCTTGGCGGGTGCCATTGGAGATGGGGAAGGCGTTCGACAGGCGGCCGTTTATCCTGAGTTTGGCAGATGGGGATGAGTATAAAAGCATAATCATTTGGATCATAAGCTGCGGTATCCCCACTGCTCGGAGTACAGCTTCCATGTAGTCCCACGCCACCCTGTCGAACGCCTTCTCCGCATCGAGGGACAGAAAGAAGCCCGGGGTGGAGGTTTTGGTTAACCAATGGTGGACATTCAGAGCTTTAATGGTATTGTCCCTAGCTTCACGGCCAGGAACAAAACCCACCTGGTCTAGGCCAATCAGGTTCGGGAGGAGAGGTAGGATCCGATTGGCTAACACCTTGGCATATATTTTCAGGTCAACGTTGAGTAGTGAAATGGGGCGATAATTTGTAACTATCATGGGGTCTTTGTCCGGTTTTGGGATAAGTGTAACATGGGCCTCCAGTATGTCCCTATGTGCTATGTCAGAAGGGGTGAAGTTGTTAAAAGCTGCTACTAAGCGGGGTATTAGAGTGTCAGGGAAAGCTTTATAGTAGCTGGCTGATAGGCCGTCTGGGCCAGGGCTCTTCCCAGCTTTTAATTGTTTCAAGGCTAGGAGGGTTTCCGTCTCCGTAAGAGGGGAGTTCAGGCTAGATGCTTCTATGTCTGAGATTGGGGTAGGAGAGTATTCGCTTAAAAATTCTAGAATGGCGGAGGTACGATCTGGATATTCGGGAGTGGAGGAAGGAGTGGGAAGATTGTATAGTTTGGAGAAATAAGTTACAAATTGGTCGGTGATGTCTTCTGTCGTGGAGAGAGGGTTACCTGTCGCGTCATTAATTGTGTGGATGGTATGGGCTGCCTTCTTGCATTGGAGTGCTCTAGCCAATAATTTGCTGGATTTGTTGCCGAATTCATAGAACATTTTCTGGGACATGGCATAATTACGTCTTATTTTTAAATGAAGTTCTTCAAGAAGTTCTTCCCTGGCTTGGGTCAGTTCAATCAGAGCCTCGGCAGCAAGGGAGGCTTTGTGTTTCCGTTCAAGGGAGCTAATTTTGTCAGTTAGGAGTTTAATGCGAGCTTTTCTGAGTTTATTGCGTTTTGCTGCCAAGGAAATGAGAGTGCCTCTAATCACACATTTGTGCGCAGCCCAAACCGACATCGGGGAGGAGGTATCTGAAGAGTTTTCAAGAAAGTATTGCGACAGTTGTGTGGAGATTGCTTGTACATTTAGCGGGTCCGTGAGCAGAGAATTGTCTAGGCTCCATATGTGTGATTTGGTCGTCGGGGAGGAGAGGGATATCGTCATCGATACCGGGTTATGGTCAGACATAAACATTGGGTCAATGAATGCTTTGGTCAAATTTGATAGGTCGTTCTGGGTTATGAATAGGAAGTCGAGTCTCGAGTATCGGTTGTGGGGTGTAGAGAAAAAAGTGAAGTCCTTGTCTTTAGGATAGAGGGTGCGCCAGGAGTCGTGTAACAATAGGTCATGTAATTGTGATTTAATTGCACGCAGGGCTCTATAAGGTAATGTGGAGTGTCCTTTAGAGGTGTCTAAGGTTGGGTTAAGAGCCACGTTAAAGTCACCACCAACAATAAGAGTGCCTGATTGAAAAGCAGTGAGTTGGTGTAGGGAGTTGCGGAAGAAGGTGACTTGATGGGTGTTAGGTGCATAGAGGTTGGCAACGGTGACGTTTCTATTATGAAGTGTTCCTTTCAGAAAGAGGAATCTGCCCTGTACATCTTTTTGGATATCTGTAACTTGAAATGGACAGTTTTTTGATATAAGGATAGATACCCCTTTGGATTTGGCTTCATTGTTGGGGGCATGATGGACGGTTGGGAAATGTTTGTTGTGGAGTTTGGGGATGGCATCCGATCTGAAGTGGGTTTCTTGAATTAAAGCAATGTGTGTCTTAGACTTATGTAGATAGGAGAGTAATATTGACCTCTTTTCAGGTGTGTTGAGGCCACGTGCATTTACTGAACATATCTTAACTTGCGAGGGAGAGTGGGTATACTCATGCGAAGTGTATGTGGCGTCCATTTTGGTAGGTTAGTAGGGTGGAGTGTAGGCGGGAGGGTGAGGGGGGCAGGGGGGAATAGACTCCTGAGAGTGGGCGACGGGATACGTCGGGAGAATCAGAATTAGAAGGCACAGAAATCACCCTAAAAAAGAGAAAAAAAAAAAAAAAAAAACAAAACAAAAATATTTAGAAAGACCGAGTAGACAGTGAGGAGCAATTCCTAACTGTCTTAGAGAGTGAATTCGGTATAAGTACAGAGCGGAGACAGTGCCCCTCCCTTTCGTAGGATGGAGGTGCCCGAATCCGCTGCTGAGTGGGGGTTAGCTCTAGCTCGGACGAAAGTGGAAGTAAAAGTGATGAAATCGGGAAAGTCCCGCTGTCACACGACTGTGTGAGGAGGTATAAGTGGGAGGAATTACCTGCAGTACTACAGATGCATAGTGACTGGAGAATAAAACGGTGGTCAGAGACCATGGTGAAAAGTTAAGGTCGGGGTGTGGGGAGGAGTCTGGTGAGAGCCTCCCAATTGACGGTGTGTTATTTGCTACTGTGACCTTAAGGTTACCTTCAGTAAGAGGTGTTAGTGATATGTAGGTACAAATCTAAATAACATGGGATGCGGCAACATGGAGCAGATCAGTGGAAGGTGGCCGTCATAAACATAACCTTAACAATTCTAAAACATAGAAGATGCTTTGCAAAACAAGTTCCTAAAGGACCGTATGCATATGGTCGTATTTCGGACAGTGAAAAAAACAAGGTAGGAGTCTTTCCATAATATCATGGACAGTAACATACGTTTAATCGATAGGGTCCTCAGAACAGTAGACATGGACGATCAGCCATGGGAGAGGACTGCTGGAGTCGCTGGTCCGGCTGTTGTCGTGATGTGGCAGGATAATGTTCAGGGCGGAACGCCGCGTAATTCAGTCTGTAGGATGAAGCGAAAAGTTAGGGAGTGGGAAAACATGCGAAGGTAGGGAGGATCAAGCAGATAGAAGCAGGATTCCCGTGACGGCAACCTAAAAATCACGTTTCCCTTCTAAAAGACCTACACAGTCCTGGATCCTCAATAGCTAATTAACCCAGTGGGGTAGCAGCGTATATTCAGCTGAACATCTCCGGTAGTAGGATATTTCCGGGAAGATGACGCGTACTCAGTAGCCGTACGTCGCATTGATATCCAATGGGAGTCTTGTGTGCGGTCGCTATGCATTATGGGGCTTGTAGTACAGAGCGTGGGTCGAATGATGCAGGAGAAGGCCCATAGCATAGTATGGAGAAGGAGTGATGGATTGCGAGATTCAGGCTGAGAATAAATCATGGTAAGTGTAAAGGTATAGACAAGCCGTACCGCTGCTAGGGAAGGTGGAAAGTAAAAAGAAATAAAAAAAATGACAATAAGCAGAAGCGGAGTAGATTGTAGGTTCGGAGGCATGAACCGGGGTCAGGAGCGGTGTTCGGGAGAGCATGTTAAAGTACCTTTGATCAAGTCGATCCTGGGGTGGGTACCAGTTCTGAGCATATCTTCCATGGACAGTCGATACATAGCCAGCAGGTGGATGAGGACGTATTCGGACGTGCAGACAGGTCTCGTTCAGCTGCTGAGTCGGGGTTGGGCGGATAGATGGTGGTCGGCGGCACCCTGCGAGTGGGTCCCAGTGGTAGCAGGACAGTCTAGCACGTAAGGTGATCGGGAGGGCGGCAGTCAGTGTACGTGCGGAGAGCCGCGATTAATGACAAGTATCGTGGGAGCCCAGCGTCCAATACAGAGGGAAAGGAGGCGGAGCGTCCGCCGTGGTGCACCCTGGTAGCTGTAGTCGTAGCGAAGAGTCGGCTGCAATAGACTGAGGTGCATAGAGGCAGCCAATAGGACCGCGGAGCTGAGGAGAAGTCAGTGTTGATACGCTCCCAGAGAAGAATTAAGGAGACTGAGGCTTTGCCTAGTTACAGGCGCATTTCAGTAGTGAACATTAGATAACCGTAAAAGGAACAGGTCGCCATTTTCAAAACAAACAGTGGCGGCAAAATAAAGTTTGAATTTGGGAGAACTGTTGAGCAAAGGGTGGGATAGTTACCCGGTTCAATAGTCCCTTCTGGCTCTCCTGGAAGTCGGCGGGTCGGAGGGGCTGCCTGGGACTCGGTTATCCCTCGGGTGCGCGTGGGTCGACCGGGCGGAGGGTGAGCGGCGGCGTCTGTACCGGGTATCCTGTGAGTCCATGGGTTCCGGTGAAGAGGTGTTTCTCCGGACAGCCGAGCGTCGGTATTCTGCATACCAGTCAGGAACGGCGACTGGCGGGATTTGTAAGATGCGGAAAAATTGAGGGAGATCCTCAGGCACTTTTAGGAATGCCGTGCGGCCTTGAGAGGAGGCAGCCAGGCAGAAGGGAAACTTCCATTTGTACGGAATCCCGTTGGTACGGAGGGCATCAAGGATAGGCTTCAGGTTTCTGCGGTGTTGTAGTGTTATCCCCGAGAGGTCCTGATAGATCTGGACAGGGTGGCCTGCGTGAATGATCTGCTGCTTTCCCCTGGCTCTTCTCAGAATCTCCTCTTTTAGTTTGAAGTCTGGTATGCAGCAGACAATATCTCGTGGTGGATCCGAGTCTCGTCCCTTGGGTCGTAGAGCGCGATGGATCCGGTCCATATCGATCGGTGTGTGGGATGGTCGTTCTAGCAGGTCATTGAAGAGACTAGTGACTTCCGAGACAATGTGAGTACCGTCAACGGCCTCTGGAAGACCCCTGACTCTAAGGTTGTGGCGCCTGCCCCTGTTGTCGAGGTCTTCCAGGTGCCTCTGCATGTCCCGCAGTTGAAGGGTATGTGTGTCCACATGGTGGGTGGTCTGCTTGAGTTGCGTCTCCTGTTTTTCCATCACTTCTTCAACCGCCATTACCCTGTTGTTCAGTGCTCTGATGTCGATGCGGAGCTCCGAGATGGCCGCCGACAAGGTGTCCTTAATGTCGGCGGCTATGGTCCGGAGGTCATGCAGGCTTAACTGGGGTGGTTGTGAGGGTGGTGGGACAGGTTCCAGCACAAGGGTGTTGTCTGGGTGGATCGTTGGGGGAGATGAGAGCGGCGCTTCTGTCGGCGCTAGAGAGGAGGTCTGCGAGGTCCTGAGGTGATTCGCCGCCATATTGTCTCTATGAGCGCGGAACATATCTGGGATGTTTGTGGAAATACCTCCGTTGTTCCTGCGGGGAGAACGGGAGCGGGAGGTTGAGGAGGTCCGAGAAGCAGTCCCCATTGTCACAGGCAGTTTTGTATTGGAAAAACCTCCGGTAGTCTGATAGCAAGTCGTGTGGCAGAGGGAGCTCAGGAATTAAGCTGCCATCTTCCAGTCTGGTTAGGCCACGCCCCCGCTTAAAGTGGTATTAAAGGTTTGACTTTAAAAAAAAAAAATGTCATACTTACCTGCTCTGTGCAAGGGTTTTGCACAGAGCTGCCCCTATCTGCTTCTTCTCGGCTCTCTTGCCGGCGCTCTCCCATGACCAGTGCCCCCAATAACAAGCCGCTTGCTATGGGGGCACTGGTGCATGCTTGCTCCCAAGAACCTGCTGTATGTCTCCATAAGACACATAGAGCTGTAGCTCGGCCTTGCCTCTCTCCTCATTGGCCCACTGGCTGTGGCCAATGGCTCCAGCTGCTGTCTCAGCCAATGAAGAGAAGGAGCTCTGGTGCACATCGCTGGATAGAGATTTAGCTCAGGTAAGTATTAGGGGGGATGGGAGGTCTGCTGCACATGGAAGTATTTTTTTAAAAAAACCTTCAACCTTTACAACCACTTTAATTTTATGACAGTCTGGCATAGGCATTTTTTGTTGGTAGTTAAACTGACCATCACCTATGTTCAGATATTTTTATTGCTATCTTTAAAGCTGAACTGCAGAAAAAAAAAATACACAGATAAAACACATACAGTATGTGACAAACCCAACCTGGACAGAGGCTTTTGGAGGGGACTGGGGGGGGGTAGCCTTCTACCCACTGATTGTGGCCCATGAAGGAGACAGGGGATTTTGTCTGCTTCCCCCGGTCAGAGCATGCAAAAGGGCCGAGTTCAGCCTCTGATCCCATGGAGAGAGCAGATCATCAACTAATGATGGACAACAGTGTAATGAACGCTGAGAGTGAGGTTTGGATTAATTCAATCAATAAGGAAAATAAAGCTTCCCTTCTGCAGTGGATGGAAAGGTGTAATATTAATCTTGTACAGGTTAATGGTCAGAGGAAATATGGTGGCATACTGAGTTGGAGAAGCTCCTCTACTTGGGACAGAAATATTTATCAACAATCTCCCTCAAGAAATCTGTGAAGATAATTTAATTCCACTTTTTTAAACTGCTGGAACACTGTATAGCCCCATACACACGGTCGGACTTTTTCATGGATTCTGTCCGATCGGACCATGTTGTCGAAAAATCCGACCGTGTGTATGCACCATCGGACAGTGTACGTCGAATTGTCCGACGGACAAAGTCTTATCTCCTGCTGGATAGATTTGCCTACAACCCGGTCCGATCACACCAAATTCGATCGTGTGTACGGTTGTCCGACCGGACAAAGTGCTACGCATGCTCAGATCACATTACAAGACCAAAGCTATTGGCTACTAGCCTCTACGTAGTCCCGTCGTAGGCAACAAACGTCACCACGTTCAGAATGATCGGATTTTTCGACAACTTTGTCCGACCGTGTGTACGCAAAACCAACATCGGACAAAGTACGACGGACAGGATCCGACGCACCTGGTCCGCGGATTGTCCGACCGTGTGTATGGGGCTTTTGAGTTTTGTCTTATGATGACTTGTCTAGTGGACAGATTACGCAAGTGAATGTTGGTTAATGATATTTGGGTAGCCATGGGTCTTCTTTCTAGGGGAATGGCGCCAAACTGTCTGGGTGGGTACTGACCTGAGTCACCTAGGCTTGTCTAGGTGACTAGTTGTTAATTTGCTTACTGTTAATTAGATCACTGTTAGCTGTTAGTTGCTAGCTGTTGATTAGCTTACTGTTTGTTTATGTTAGCTGTTCATGGGATGTACTGATATTACTGTTTACAGTTTGCATTCTTACATTGCATTTTTGCAAACTTACCTGATTTTGTGTGTTATAAATTCTGTGTGAATTTACAATAAAGGCAGTTCAAGTTTGCACCTAAGCTAGTGTCGTCTAGTTCTTGGGTGCACTTCTCAGCTATAATTCCTGATTCCAGAGTGAAGGAAGCTGTATCTTGGTGGAGGCACCTAGGCTGGGTGCCCGTCAGTCTGTCACACAGTATATTGCAGCTTTTTTACCTGTCCCAGGATTTGTATTTCTGTGCACCCCATCATGAGACTTACACCCTTTTGCCAAACAGTACAGACCTTTCTAGAAGGGCTGATGAGCGCTCTTGTAGTTTATTGATCTTCCTGCTCTCCAGTAATTGTCTGTCCATACGGAAGGCACAGGCAGACAGCTTTACTGAGATTCTGCAGGAGCCTGACATTCCACCCACAATATACTGATCGTGGGTGCAATGACCTGCAGGCTGCTTACAATTTTTTTTATAAATGCACATTTTTTTTACCTGCAAAAAAACTTGCATTTCATTTTATTTTTTATTTTTAAGTGAACGTACCCACTAATGCCGTGTACACAGGACCGGACTTTTCGACTGAAATGGTCCGACGGAACAAATCCGTCAGACATTACGATCATGTGTGGGCTTCATCGGACCTCTTCGGTTGAAAAATCTGACAGACTTTAGAAATAAAACATGTTTCAAATCTTTCCGACGGACTCGAGTCCGATCGAAAAATCCATTCGTCTGTATGCTAGTCCGACGGGAAAAAAAAACGACGCAAGGGCAACGACCGGACTTTCGAACTGACTTTATTCCATTTGTGTGTGCTAAAGTCCGTCGGAAAGACTGTCAGACCTTTGATGCCGAAAAAGTCTGGTCGTGTGTACACGGCATAAGCCAAATTTCAGGCACTCACACTTTTTAAATTTAAAAACAAAAACATTTAATGATGTGTTTATTAGTACAGAGCTGCATTCATTTGTGTTTTTATATCTGCCTGCAGTTCCATTTCAATTTGTAGAAGTAATTTTCTTATTTTTGATTTATAACATTAGACCAATAAGTCATTTTAAAACCCAGAAATCTGGGAAGCGTAGAAAGAAAAAGAGAAACTAACTTTCCACTGAGTACACATTATGGATGTCTGGAGGATTGTATCTACTGTATCTTCAAATTGGTGGTTTGGAATATGCACAAAGCACATTGAAACAGCATTCAAAGGAAATAGAAAAAAGCCGTGTCTCATCTGCACACCAGCTGTAGTAATAGTCTACTAATATGGAATCAAAGAGGACTGTAAATTCCTGAACTTTCTCTTTTAGTATTGGCAAAATTCACAGACAATTGGCTGGCACTCTTAAACTATTTTTTTAAATGTTGAAAAATGTAGGCAAGCAACTCATTAAATTGTAGGTACCAATTAAATGTACAGTAATGTATGTTTTGTGTAGATTATTTTCTCTAGAAATTTAATTTTTTGCACACCACCACCAGTGTTGTTCAAAGCCCCATCCATAATTTAGAGGAGTCTCTGTTCATGTTTAATGCTAGCAAAGTGTTTTGGTCGTACCAGTTTTATTAGCTGCTTTTTGTCTTTACTGGCTGGAACTCAGAAATCGCAACTACACAGCATGTTTTGGCAGCTGCATTTTGCTTGCCATATACTTTATTTTACGTTTAGCAGAACAGAAAAGATAATAACGAATTCACAATGAAAAATGAGTGGGTGAGAATACTGTGGTAAGTGGTTTCAGGATTTTTCTGAAATATTGGAATAATAGCATCCCCTTTAAAAGTACTAGCCACGTTGAAACATGCTTATTCAATTGACCCATCATCATATCAGAACTTTTAAAAAAACAGAGCAAAATTGTGAGTCCCTTTTTCAATTGTAACGAATATTCTTATATTAGGGAGAAACTATACCGATCATCCATCACATTATGATCCACCTTAACCCATCAAGGCATGGACTCCACTAAACCTAGTAGGCCCTTTAAGCTCTGTAAGTTACTTGGTGGGGACTCCAGGGATAAGAATTGTCTTTCCAGCACATATGATGCCCACAGATGCTGGATTGGATTGAGATCTGGACATTTTGGATGCCAGGCAACACTTCAAACTCATTGTTGTGTTCCTCAAACCTTTCTTGAATAAATCAGACCAGGCAACCTTTTTCCATTGCTTCGTGGTCCTGTTCTGTTGCTTACAAGCCCATTGTAGGTGCTTTTGTTGAAGGACACTGGTCAGCATGCGCACCCTGACCCTTCTGTGGCTACATAGTCCCATACGCAACAAACTGCGATGCACTGTGTGTTCTGACATCTTTCTAATGGGACCAACATTAACTTTTTCAGCAATTTGAGCTACAGTAGCTCTTCTAATGGATCAGACTACAGGGGCCAGCCTTTGCTCTCCACATGCATCAGTGTGCCTTGGCCACCAAGGCCCTTTTGCCGGTTTGCTGGTTTTCCTTCCTTTGAGCACTTTGGCCGGTCCTGACCACTGCAGACCAGGAAAAGCCCACAAGAGATGCAGTTTTGCAGTTTCTCTCACTCAGATGTCTACCATTACAATTTGGCCCTTGTCAAAGTCTCACAAATCCTTACATTTGCCAATTTTTTTCAATTTTCAACACAGCTTCAGGGAAAATATGTTCACTTGCTGCCTAATATATTCCACCCACTTTCAGATGCCATTGTAACAAGATAATCAATGTTATTCACTTTACCTGGTTATGCTATGGCTGATTGGTGTATGACAAGCTATGGATGGTTAGAGCTAATAAAACTGCTACAAGAGCTATCTATCCTTCTGTGTTCCTGATATTTTTTTCTTTCTTCATACAGAAAAAAGTTTGATCTGAAAAGAGGGATGTTTTTTTTTCTTGTTCTATACAATGGCTTGTTAGTTATGTTTTTGATACAACATTATTAAATATGTTTGTAGCTACTATATGCTCTTTAGATGTCTTGATATTAGCCTCCTCAAATACTCTGCACAGCACTATTCACACTACAAAAGGGTTGCACTGCATCACTCCAAGCTTGGGGATAATGCTTACATGAGGGAGCACATAGATTGCCTCAATGGTAAAATATTTTTCTTGGTGTTTGAGAGACACAGGATTCAGAGATAGTTGGGTTATATTACCACCTACTGTACGATTTGGACAATGGAAAACGAAAACAGTGACAAGTCAGGTACAGTATAACTGCTCCCACACCCAGCATGCCCTAAGCTGGCCATACATTATACAATTTTCTTATTCAATTTCCTTTAGATTTATCCTTCAGCGATGTAGTGCATGGGCCTGCCTGATTGCATACAAATTGAAAGTGTTTCGGTTTTACCTCATATTATATGGCTTTGGTAAATCTAAAGGAAAATTGTGCAAAAAAATTGTATAATGTAGGGCTAGCCTTAGCTTTGTAACAAAGCATTACAAGACCAAGGCCATAAACACAGAGGGGTGGGGCCTGTTTTCCTCAATGAATGCCAAGAAATGGTTTAAGTCAGCAGTGGCAGCTCCCATATTTTCTTACTTACAGTATATGTATTTTAAAGTAAACCTGCCAAAGGGAAAGCTACATATCAAAATGATTGAAAAATTCCAGAGCTGTGGATAGCTGAACATATTTGAATATCACATCTTTTTAGTGGGAAGCAAGCCTGGTTCTGAACTCGTTTCAGTTAACATTATGTGTGCTGGTAAGAAAGAGGGATCGGACCTTTTATTAAGAAAAAGTCAAGGTTTGAACGTAAACGTAGCTACCTATATTTCTAAAAAGAAAAAGAATCAAAAATACAATCCAGGGATTGTTTAAACATGACAAATCTTTTTTCTTTTCTTTTTTTTTTTAAATCCTAGCATTAGACACTATCTACCTACCGGTATAAATATTTCTTTTTGTGCAGGCAATGTTTGGTTCTGTCAGCATCGACCATGCAATATGGTTGCTTTATGCCAGAGACTGAGTAGTCTGAATTTAAAGTGTATAGCCAAAATGTTTTCTTTAGTTTTTGATACTGTAGGATGTGATAATAACCCATTTAAAGTTTTATTATCTAATTTATTTGTCCTGGTGACCATTATCATCAGGCAGAAAGTGGTGGGAAATCCAAAATGTTATATTGTCACCAAAACAAGAGGTGCAGTTAACTCCTCCAGTGGCAACACCCGTTTCTGTGAAAACTGTCTAAAAAGCAAATTCCCCCTCACTTTGTATAGATGTCTCCTCACTATTTGTGATGCCTCCTGGAAAGGAATTGAAGGGAAACCTTTCCGAGGAGGCACAGATGGCTTAAGCTGACACAAAGTTTAACTTTTTTCCTACTCAAAATGCCCAAAATGTAAAAACATGTTTTGATTATACGAAGACTTTAACTATGGAACTATGTTGCCAGGTTTCAAGAATTTAATGAAGCCCCTCTAGTACAAGAGGCTTTATACTCAACTGTCCCACCATTCGTTCCTCCAAAGTTCACTCTTGCAGAGCAATAACCTCTTCAGTTCTGACACACAACCTTGTGTGTTGAATGTCTGGTCTTTTGCTGGGCTCTGTGGCTCCTGATTCCAGCAGCTGCATCACTACAGGACACAGTAAAGATGTAGGAGTCAGAGGAAGAACCCATACTGTTGGTGGGGAAGGGTGGGGGCGAAATCAACACTAGTGACAACTTTTAAGATTGTTCAGGCAGCCATAGCTCTTAGACAGAGCAAAGATTGGATGAATGGGTGGTGAGACTGCTGAAAATAAAGCCTCTTCTTTTGCGGTGGTGCTTTGTTTCAGAGTGAGTTACAAAGTCATTTTAAAGCAGAACCTCCAGGAATATTAAAGTAAAACTAAACAGCTAATTTAAAAGATAAAATAAAACCAGATTTGCTGCAATCACTATCCTCTATTTGGAGATTTACCACACAATACTTTTTTCTGCTGTTAGATGATCTCTGTATAATGTCCAACATCAATAAACCCACTTCTGCCAAGGCTAGGTTGTCCTGGACCTGCCCAAGCCTGTTACTTGACAGTGAAAGGAGAAGTAGAATAGTGATTAGCTTATCTGTCTGTCACTCTGCCCTCTCTTCCTATCAGTATGCTACTTGTCAGCACATGAACTGATTAGCTCATTGTACTGATTTATTTCTCCCACACTCCAATTATTCGATACAGAGACTGCAAGAAGCTGATACCAGGTCAAATGCAGCTTTAAGTTTGAAGTTCCATCACTGAAAGTCTGAATGTAATACATACCATTACATACCAAAAAATGTAATCTGACTCTAGAACAGAGACAGTAAACATTATTCCATCTCTTCCTTCCTAATGCAGTATCCATTATAGCCACAAGCCAGGGGTGAAATGTTCCACCATTCCAGCCAAGGGACCAACAGTACAATATGAGACATAGGAGGAGTTCCCGGGCTCCTCTATCTTAGCTAAAGTTTGGATAATTGGGTGCCCAAGAAAATATCTGAAAGGCAAATGACTACTTAAAAATCCTGCTAGCAATTTAGCAAGTTTTATTTAAGTACACATTTACTTCAAATGACAAGTAAACCCCTTGTTCTTTGACTTTATGATGGCAGGGGATACAAGTGATGACAAGTAACTATCTTTTGTTTTAAGAAAACAGTTCTACACTTCACAAATGAGACTTCTACTACTAGTAAACTGATGATGTCCTTTCTGGTTATGCCCCTTAGGCTGGAGTGTTTTTAGTCATATGCCTATATCTGAGCCCGAGGATACAGTATACTCACATGAACTTTGTTTTCCATTGTTTGTGCTGGTGGCTTATGGACTTTAATTCATCTTTTTATAACAACTTAATCTCCACATTTGTTTACCCAAGAAACTGTATAATACAAATAGCTCAATTTAAACCACAGCTTTGCTTATGTAATTTTCACTGACGCATAAAGGTTGCTTTCTTTTCCAAGCAATTATGTGAGGCAGATACATTTTCCAGAAAGGGGATTCTACGTTTTGTAATCTCTTGTATTTCTTTTGCGAAGAGGATAATAATTAAAAAAAAAAAAGACAGGATCTGAGATGTTGTAACAAATCGAAATACAGTATATGACTTTGCTCTTTTGGAACAGATTGTGCAAGCATACATGCCAGTGTTAACTTCCTTTGCTATGAAATCGGAGTTCAAATATAGTTTTATATAGAGTATGTCCTCCATTAATCAAGTGAAATGCTTTACTATTCGTCATCTCTACTTCCTGTAATTATGTCAGATACATATTGGTTCATTATCACTTTTAAAAGGTCAGATTAAATAGCATTTATTGATTTACTTTTTTCAAGGAATATTTGTGAATGTATTTACTTTATATGTCAAAAACCCAACTGGAATTATGAATTTATTTTACTGAATGATGTGACAGAGAGATATAAAAAGATCAGTGTAGTTCTGATCCCAGGAATGGGGAAGCAGAGGAAGTACCTTGGTCTTTCACAGTTCTTGTGCATATTTTATTCAAACTAAAAAAAAAAATAATGTTTCAGCTCTTGGACAGGTAAATATGAAATATTGGATATGAATTTTATGTATTGCTAATTTCATCTAGGTGGCACATTTGGTTATTTTTTCATAGGTTCCCCCTACCTTCTGTTTGAAAATCCTGTTTTACAAAGCTCAGTAGCGCAAGATGACATATACTCACATAGGTGAATAAGTCAGAGAAATGTCTCATCCTCCATCTGGCCATGTCAGAGGTTTCAATTAGAGATTGGAGGGATTATTTACTAAAGCCCAGTACACACAGGCCAAATGTCAGGAGACATCAGCCAGTAAAAAAAAAATGTCTGACATTCGCCCCACGTGTACATGAGCCGGTCCGACAGAAGCCGGGCAGTTTGGCCAGCTTCTGTTGGATGAGCATGCTGGAAAACCAGCGGCCGACCAACTCTCGATCAGCGCTCTCAGTCAATAGCTGAAATCACTGACAGGTGTGTCTGGCGGGGGGGGCGCCCCCCTGTCAGAACACAACAGCTCAGCGCAGGGGAGATCACAGTATTAAAGTTGGATCGTTTTTACAGCGGCTTCGACTGGAGCTGACAGTTTGTACCAGGCTTAAAGGGCATGTTCATCTAGTAAAGTGAATGAGGTGAAGCTGTGTTCACTTCAATTATCTAGTTCTATTCTTTAATTACCTCTGCATATGGTTTAATATTTAACATTAAGGATGAGCTCAGGCGTGCTCACAGCTCCACGTGCCCGTGCCCGCCAGGAAGCTGACACTCCGCAGCTATAATTACAGGCAGTAAGACATTTCCCGATCTGTGCAGCCGCGGATCGGGAAATGTCTCGCTGCCTGTGATTTGCACTGCGGGGTGTCAGCTTCCTGGCAGGCGTGGGCACATGGAGCTGTGAACACGCCTGAACTCATCCTTATTTAACATAAACACAGCCTAAAGCGATTGTTTTTAAAAAAAACAAACAAACATGTTATACTTACTTCCTCTGTGCAGTTGATTTTGCACAGAGTAGCCCGGATCCTCCTCTTCTCGGGTCCCTCTTTGCTGCTCCTGGCCCCTCCCCTATATCAAGTGCCCCCACAGGTAGCAGCTTTCTACGGGGGCACTTGAGCCGAGTCACAGCTCTGTGTGTCCATTCAGACATGGAGTCCCGGCCCAGTCCCGCCCCCTCTCTCCCCTGATTGGCTGACAGACAGCCGCGGGAGCCAATGGCGCCACTGCTGTGTCTGAGCCAATCAGGAGGAGTCTTCCAGATGGCTTAGACATTTGTGGACATCGCTGGAGAAAGATGGGGCTCAGGTAAGTAATTAGGGGGTGCTGGGGTGGCTGCTACACACATTTTTTTTAGCTTAATGCATAGAATGCACTAAGATAACAAACCTTCTGCCTTTACAACTCCTTTAATCTTATGTGCTAAGCTAAGTGAACAGCCTTTACTTCTCTTCTTAATCAACTTCCAAATCAACCCGCTGTGCCTGAAAGGTGTCATGTATTTGTAAAACTAATATACTGTATTGTGTGTGTGTAGCATACTGTGTAACTTAAAGTAGAACTATGGGTAAAACTGTTTTTTTTTTTCTCATGTTGGATAGAGTATAACCCCCTGTAAGGTTTACTTTTGCCATCTTTGTCCCATTGGGGAGAGTTACCTTTCTTAACTCATAGCTAAAACAGAAAGGGAGAGAAAATCCCTGCAAAGTAAGGACATCTCTTTTGGACCCTCTAGTTACCAGAACTAGTCACCCAGTTGGAATATTTCCCCTTACTTTTTGGGGACAACCCAAAATGTGGGATTTTCTTTTACTTTTACTTTCACTGATAATGGTAAACAGGACAAATAGAGAGGATGGATCTCCCTAAGGGGGTCACAGACCGCAATAAAAACTGACAGGGGTTCTAATTTATTTCCCATCTATCCAAAACTAAAAAAATAAGTTTTGTGTTAGCTATACTTTTAGAAAACAGATATAAAATGTTTACTTTACTAACTTTTTTTTTCACCTGTTATTTAATCCAAAATGTTCTTCCTTTGTGAAGGGAACATCTAAATTATGAATTGTTTTCACTGTGTGAATATGCCAAAATTAAACACAACCTTTCTCTAGATACAGTATGGTCAAAAGTTATTACCACTTTGGTCATAAAATAGGACAAGAGCAGTGAATTTATTATTTTGTAACTTCAATAACAATGTAAAAAGTGAAATTCAGAGGTCCCCTCCAAAGATACCAGGCCTTCTCAGCAAGCAGACATCCAGCCAGCAAGCATACGGCTACAATACTTGCCATATGGATATCATGCTTCAAGTTTGGGCAGTATTTTAAGTGGAATGGGCTCTCCCAAAAATGTAATCCAGTCTTGAAAACATCACTTCCCTTGCTGAAATGTTTTTCAGGTATGAATAAATCATATAAAACTGGCAAATAATGGGAATCCATCAGAATCCTATGCTGTGGTAGTCTATAGCAGTTTTCTCACTCTAGCCCGCAAGTATTCCCATCTCTGCTAATTCGTGCACAACATTTCGATTTATTCTATTCTACATCTGGAAGCCAAAGGCAACAGACATTGAGGTGTTATTTATAAATTCATTCTTACAAACTCCCTGAATCATCAAAACATAGAAAAGCCGAATGCCTTATGTACTGGATTAATGTTTTTGAGTTGTGTTTTTTGAGGGTGGGGAACTTTTTGACCCCTTTCCATATGAAAAACCTTAAAGGCATACAGGTTGCTATCAGTACCATGGGAATGCATACTCTTTATTTGTGTATCTAGAGCAGGGGTCTTCAAACTTTCTAAACAAAGGGCCAGTTTACTGTCATTCAGACTTCAGGGGGGGGGGGGGGGGGGGGGGGGTCGTGACTGTGCCCAGTGGAAGTAAACAATGCCCTATCTTGGGTGTCAGTGGAAGGAATAGTGCCCCATATTTGGTGTCAGTGGAAGCTATAGTGCCCCATCTTTGGTGTCAGTGGAAGGAATTCTGTCCCATTGGTGTAAGTAGGAGAGTCAGTTGAAGGAATAGTGCCCTATTGTTGGTGTCAGTGGCAGGAATAATGCATCAAGGGCTGGATAAAAGCTAGCCATGGATCGCAGTTTGAAGACCACTGATCTAGAGGAATGGATTCTGTGGTTTATGTTTCAGACTAGTATCTCAGAGGGAGGAGCACTTTTTATAGCAATACTCATTTAATATTTATAGCAAGCTGTAATGTAGTATTAGCACTGCTTGTATTTTCCACACCGTATGTCTTATGTCCGTGTGTTATGCCAGAAAATATACATAAATCTATTCTGTCACCTAACCTACAAAAAACATTGCTAGAAGAAATGGAATGGTTAGTCCATGGATTCCACCTTTATACAGTCTTTGCTATGCCTTTCCTATGTCCCCTGCATGCCCTCTACTTGGCCAGTATCTTATGTGTCCACTTAATGCACTAAAATAGAATTTGTTATACCTAGCATGGCCGATAGTATTACTTTATTGACAAGTGATGTGTGTATACCACATTTAGCTGGACATCCTTAATACGGATGTTTTTAGAAAGATAACAGCCTATTTCTGAAAGTGTTCAGCACACCAGACACTTCTAATGGGAAGCAATGTGTTGCCACAAAGTTTGTTGTACAAGGAACATATAATTATTGCTTTCCTTTTTCAATTTTGAACTTGTTTGTAAAAGTACATTTTCTTACTTTTTGAACTTCTTCAGCGTCAACCAGTCTGGGACTCGGAAGTCTTGTCTGCCAGAAGTGGGGGCTCACCTAACCAAAAACTCCTGAAAGAAGCTTTAACCGCAAAGGAACTGCAGAGCATGGAAAAGCATCTAGCTGGTATGTGCAAAAGTGCTTGTTACTGTGGATGAGGAAAGGGAGAAATGTTCACCATAAGAATGAGCTTAATAAAACAGCCATCTGCATGTTATCAAAGAAGTTTTATTCCTTGCTCTAAACATTCCGACTCATCATTTAAGCTGTGTTATCAGTGAACTGGGCAACAGGATCGTTCAAACCTTTTAGCTGATAATGAAATGTCATTCTGTAATACCAGTTGGCATTTTTCAGGCTTGTGTAAATAGTACTTGCCCCCATAAAGAAACAGATTAAAAAAAAAAAGAAGACTCTTATAAAATTTGATTCATAGTCAGTATATTTCAAGAATGTTTAGAGAAAGAGGTGTGGGTGCTTAGTGTTTTTCTGGAGAATTAAATCATCTGTTTCTCACTTTTACTGCTACAGGGCAGCAGCTGTGTGCAGGATCACGTGTATATATACGTGGTCCTGCAATTCCGCCTGCAGGGGGCACGTGCGTGCCACCTGCGGGCAGCTTCTGCTGTGATAGCTCACAGCAGAAGCCAATCTGCAGGTCCCCGGGACTCAATGTCCTCCGGCACCCATCAATCATCAGTAAAACACAGAGAACTGAGATATGCCTATGTAAACAAGGAATATCTCTGTTCTGACGGGGGGGGGGGCAATAAGGTGCTCTGCAAAGTAGAATCTAGAATTGATCTCTTCCCCTAGTGAAAGAAGCACACTGAGGTTTATTTACTAAAGCTGGAGAGTGCAAAACACTTCTGTAAAGAAAGCAATCGGCTTCCAGGTTTTATTGGCAAAGCTTAATTGAACAAGCTGAGGTTAGACACTGATTGGTTTCTCTGCAGAGGTGAGACTGATTTTGCACGCTCCAGCTTTAGTAAATAAACCCAACAGTGTACACAAAAACACTGGCTAGGCACACACCCTTTGATTACCCTAGATGTTTAACCCCTTCCCAGCCAGTGTCAGTACAGTGGCAGTGCATATTTTAAGCACTGCTCACTGTATTTGTGTCACTGGTTCCCACAAAGTGTCAAAAGTGTCAGTGTCAGACTGTCCAAAGCCATATCACAGTCCCGCTACAAGTGGCTGCCATTACTAGTATAAAATGAAATAAAAATTTTCATAAATATATCCCATAGTTTGTAGACGCTATAGCGTTCACAAAAAACAATCAATATACACTTATTGGGAATTTGTTTACCAAAACATACATACTGACCTAAATTTATGAAGAATTTTTATTTTATTTTTCTATTGGATGTGTTTTATAGCAAAGAGTAAAAAATATTGTTTTTCGTTTTTTTTTTTAAATATTGTCAGTCATTTTTTTGTTTATACCACAAAAATAAAAAACACTGTGATGATCAAAAACCACCAAAAGAACGCTCTATTTGTGGGGAAAAAATTATATACATTTTATTTTAGTACAGTGTTACATGACTGCACAATTGTCACTTAAATTAACACAGTGCCGTATTGCAGAAAAAGGCCTGGTCATGAAGGGGGTAAACCTTCTGTAATGCTTTGCGTCTATCTATTAAGTTCTTGTGGTAAAACCAAGTTAGCCTAGACTTCTGAAGTGTATCAATGCTTTACTAAACAGGGAAAAATCTGCACATACAAACTGTAGGATGAACAATACAATACAACACAACTTAAAGCTTACTAAATATATGCCTACACATATAAGCATGTATGATATGTACACATTAAGTAAACTAAACAGTTACTCAACTTAGGGGTTAAAATGTCCTTCATCGTTCCTTGTTCAGAGTCCAACTCACAAAAGCGTCTCCAAAGTTATCCAGCTCCTGGAAGCCATGTCTTTGTCCTTCCAAACACAACTCTCCTTGTCCGAACACATGCTTCTTTCAAAACCCTCTCCATGCCCCTCCCACCCATTTCCTGCATACACCAACTTCCTCTGCTCAGATCCAAAACCTATCCATCTGGTTTGTTTATATGAAAACAAATATTTATCCCCGTATCATCACGTAATGGCATTAGTGGATACGGTACAAGGTGAAGAGGTAAATTGCCACGTCCCGAAAATTTGAATCTTAATAGTAAAAATCAACTGATTGGTGTTGGAAGATGATGGACTTTTTAGGCATAAAATTTAAATAAAATTTTTTTTATTAAAAAGTATAGATACACATTTTGTTCAAAAACTTAAAACAATTTAAATTAATATAGAAAAGTTTGACAAGCTGATAGACAGTTATGCATAGGTAGCATCAATATGGTTTCAATAGGGTCACTGAATTTAAATATACACATTCAAATTCCAACAAAGAGATGTGACATTGAATAAACAATTGGAGACCATATATAAGCAATTTAGTCATAGAAACAGCTTGTTTACAGTTGCCCTACATGTTACGCGTCATGCGACGCTTCTTCAGGGGTTTTTCTATATTTTTTCTAAAAATAAAAAGAGAAAAGACAAGCATACAATGAGTAACATTTATATAGTTTGGTATCATTACATGCGACATGAACTCAAAAGGAGTCAAGGATAGGGAGCTGCCACCTACCACCATAATAGACAGAAAAAATATAAGAAAAGACATAGTGAGGGGAAGGGAAAGAAAAGTTGGTGAGGTGTAGAAAAAAAAAAAAAAGGAATGTAAAGAGAAAAAGGGGGAATGTGAAATGAAGTAGGAGGGTGTACATCATGGGAACGGGTGCAATATAAGTATCCTAGGTTTATGGTAATTTGCCATTTTTTAACTTACATTCCCTATGACAAGGGAGAGTTTAATGGAGCGGGGAATCGAGAGATAGTTTCTTATTGGTGACGTCTGTTAGCGTGCTCTTAGAATGTATTTAAATCTCGGATTGAGAAAGTTCTGCATATAATGTTATAATAATAGAGCATTTTAGTGTTTATATCCATCCACATAGTCTATACAGATATATCATGTAGAGTGAATGAGAGAAAAAGCTGGCCACTGCATTATATGATATATATAATGTATTTTTGAAAAAGGGGGTTATCTTTTACAATTAACAGGTGTATCAGTACTTTCATTTAAAAGTGTTTATTATTTTCTTTTCCATATATGGTGTATATATGTATGTGTATATCAAATAATTGTTATGTACCCCCATAAATAGGTATGTGAGTCATGCACATGTAAAGGTGCCTCTACATTCCTATATGTTAATTTATATAGAGAAGGGGGGGGGGGATAATAATTTAAGGTGCAGCATCATATGTGTTACTAATAATATAATAGAAAGACTGCTGTAAGGGACAAGATAGATGTGGACACTTACCCTGTTATAAAGATTATTTGCCAATTTTTCAAAGTGATACTCCCATGAAGTTGGAGTTATCTAAGGCTGGTAGGTGGATATGGTAAATTGAGCAAAGAGAGCAGGCCTTCGGATCGTCTATGTAGAAGGTATATATGTGGGGAGGTAGAGAGAAACTCCCTATTGTATCCCAAAGGTATCCTAATAGAGGGATGTGGAAGGATTGGGAACAGGTATGTTGTAGTTAGTATGGGGCTGATATATAGACTCCACAGAAGAAATGTATTGGGTGTTCCCCTTCTTTCATACCTGATATTGAGTACGTTGTTTGTAGTTCCCCGCTCTGACAGCTGATTGAAAAGGCTGCTGTGTCTGACGGCAGCCTGGGCCGTCTTTTAAATGCAGCCGTCCCGGTAATGATGTCACCGCGTTGGGGTGGGACGTCAGAATACCCGGCCGATTCCTAATACGCATGCGCAAGCAGTTGGGGAGCGCAACGTCGGCTAGGTAAGCCGCTGGAGCGGACCCATATAGTGCGCATGCGTTGGACACGGCACTCGGAAGGGAGACGATGTTCTCGCTTACCTCCGAGGCCGAAAGCGTCGCATTGGCTGAATTGGATACAGTCAGCGACGCTTTGTGGCCGCATGATGTACTACACCAAAATTACTTCAAACACCAAGGAGAACAAAACTAAAAATAGTAATCGTGAGAAAGGATGAGAATTTGTAGAGATGTATAGAGTATGTGGTAGGTGACAACTCACAACAGCGAAAGTCCCTCTGAGTAGAGATCGCACATATGTTTAGAGCGGTATTAGTTGGAAAATATCTAGGATGTATTGAGTATTAATTATTGGATTAATACTCAATACATCCTAGATGTGGATGGATATAAACACTAAAATGCTCTATTATTATAACATTATATGCAGAACTTTCTCAATCCGAGATTTAAATACATTCTAAGAGCACGCTAACAGACGTCACCAATAAGAAACTATCTCTCGATTCCCCGCTCCATTAAACTCTCCCTTGTCATAGGGAATGTAAGTTAAAAAATGGCAAATTACCATAAACCTAGGATACTTATATTGCACCCGTTCCCATGATGTACACCCTCCTACTTCATTTCACATTCCCCCTTTTTCTCTTTACATTCCTTTTTTTTTGTGGGAACACTTCTGTTGCAGCAGAAGTGAAACTAATGGTGCCCATACACTAGATACATTTTTTTTCGTTTTTTGTCCAGTTAATGTGCACCAGTTGAAAATCGGTTTTGACATTTTTGACCCAAAAAATGTATGGAAAAGTTTGGAAAACTTCTGATGAATGGACAATAAATTGAAATGATGTGCTTCTTGCCCATTAAAAAGTGAACTGTTGGTACTGTGCATATGTGACCCAGAAGCAAAAAATGAATGAGAAAGTGATTAATTTATGTCCTTTGAATTTGGTCATTACATGATGGCAATATCGTTTCCTCTTGCAACCGTGTGTTTGTTTTTCAAAAATGAATTTTTTGACTGTTGCATGGATAGCATTAGGCTGCATGCACACAGGGTTCTTCCACAACCCCACAATGACTAAAGCCAGTGCATTATATACATTTTTTACAGATGCTACTATTGTGAGGTATGGCCATGAAGAATAAGACCTAATCTTTCCAATTTGACCATATGCATATATATCCAAAGCTGATACCCCCCATTTAAAAACAGACTGCATAAAACGATTACCATTTACACGTATGCATATACAGTATCTCATAAAAGTGAGTACACCCCTTACATTTTTGTAAATATTTTATTAAATCTTTTCATGTGACAACACTGAAGAAATTACACGTTGCTGTACAGCTTGTATAACAGCTTGTATAACAGTGTAAATTTGCAGTTCCCTCAAAATAACTCAACACACAGCCATTAATGGCTAAACCGCTGGCAACAAACGTGAGTACACCCCTAAGTGAAAATGTCCAAATTGGGCCACCATTATATTCCAGCACTGCCTTAACCCTCTTGGGCATGAAGTTCACCAGAGCTTCACAGGTTGTCACTGGAGTCCTCCTCCATGACGACATAACGGAGCTGGTGGATGTTAGAGACCTTGCGCTCCTCCACCTTCCATTTGAGGATGCCCCGCAGATGCTCAATAGGGTTTAGGTCTGGAGACATGCTTTACCTTCATCCTTTACCATCCATCACCTTTACCTTCAGCTTCTTTAGCAAGGCAGTAGTTGTCTTGGAGGTGTGTTTGGGGTCATTATCATGTTCGAATACTGCCCTGTGGCTCAGTCTCCGAAGGGAGGGGATCATGCATACGTGTAAATGTCAATCATTTTATGCAGTCTGTTTTGAAGTTTATAAGTCCCTAAATGCTCCCAGAAAAACTTAAACTCAAGGCAGGTATTACACAATCACACATGGAAATCAAATTCCGATTACCATTGGTAAACTGCCCAAATTGACACAATTGGCATAAGTAAAGTGTTACAGAACGTGTTATGTTTGATGTTACCCACAATGCTGTGTGCTGCTAATTCTCAAATGGCGATGTACCCTTCTTGTTTTGTGTACTAGCACTTCATTAAGGCCACACAGCGATGATACAGCTATACTGTGCTAAACTATGCTTGTTATTTTTGTTGCCACATTCTGCACATAACCGTGGAATGGTGTACTTATTCATGGCTGGCCTCACCCTTCTTCCTGACTCATATGGATCCCGGGGTGTAATAAAATACTCCATTTGAAACCCAACTGTGTTTATGTATTTGTTTAAATCATTTCAGTTAGGTCTGTATTTCAGTATGCTGAGTTCTCATAGTTTCTTTGTTGCTACACTGGAGTATTCTTCTGAATGGAAATATGAAATGCAAACGGTTTTGTTTTCCTTAGAATTTTATTATCTTAAATAATCTCAGTGTTTTTACAAATTAATTTACAGCAATGTTGCACATTCTAATGGTACATCATACTGAATTCTAGACACTTATAGTAAATAAGTAAATTATAGTGGTTGCAGAACATAACATTTTTCTCATTCTAAAATAATACACTAATACACATCAAACAGCATTTGAATACCATATGTCAGAACATTCAGTTACTTCCCAGGAGCTGGGGGCTTGAAAGAGACAGGAGACTGCCCAAGAACATCACATTATAGGTGCTGTGTTCACCTAAAGTTTATTTATAATGTACTTCTTCAAAGTGAATATGTGGACAGGCTTTGGATATTCAAGAATTTACATATTCTTAAAGCCCATATACAGCTTGGGCGAAAGCGTTAAAGATGAAAGTCCCACCCTCATCATGGGTCAGGGATGCTCATGTATGGGAGAGGGCAAATAAGAGTGGGTCTTTGTAGCTTTAGGAACTGGAGACATTCTTACCTGAAGTGGTTATAAACCTTTGAAATGATAAATGAACAAAGCATATTCTTCTATAGTGTTTACTTGCTTTGAGCCAAAGATCCTAGTGTGATTTCTGTCTGCTGTCTCCTTCCTTTGCTATTTGCACAAGCCACTTCTGACAGGTGGAGTGCCGACTCCAAGCAATCATGGGTGATGGGAGAGGGGGGCTCCAGAATGCAGCCTTTGATTGACAGCCTCAGCTGTGCATGTTTTCCTATGAGGCTGTGTAGGGGGGGGGGGTGTCCATTTCCTTAACTCGGGTCTCAGATTACACTCAGCTCCCTGCTCTATGCTGTGCAGTGTGTGACATCAGATCCCCACCTCCTGATTCTGGAAGTTCAGCAATGCTGTGTTAACTGTATACTTTGGATGGCTCTGGAGAACTGTGGGCTGCAGATAAACAGGTACAACCTATGTAGGAGTATTTTTTTAATCTCTGTGTATCACTTGAGGCTAGTCATTTCACTAGGTGTATGTAAGGGTTAATAATCTCAGCACTATGCTCTCTTCCATGCTAGAGCACCTGTGTTTACTTTAGCGATTAGAAGGGTACCTGGCTGCACAGGGGAGCAGAAATTGCTTGGCTACTGAAAGGAAAGTGACAATTTCCTGAAAACTATTGAGGTTAGTAGGAACTTTTCTTAAAATGTGCTGCTTGTTAGGAATATGTGAACATTTGAATATCTGTAGCCTGGGCATGGTTGCTCTTTAAGGTAGGCTAGGTTCACACTGTAAAAAAGAGGGATAAGATGGTGCAAGAACCAACACGGCAGAGTCTCTTATATAAATGAATAAGTCCAATAAGGGGCAATGATCAATGTAAATGAGAAAATAGTCAATATGGATAGACACCATTGGCAGCAACCCTGAGAGGAGAAGCAAGACTCTGAAAAATACAATAGGGAAATGTAAATTCAATACTACACTTAGTCTGGCGCACCTTGTTTTTTCCCTAGGTTCACACTGTGGCTGCATTTGATCCAATTTTCGGCATTCTAACAACCAGTGACTCAGCCCTGCTGTCAGACAATTCTCCAGCTGACAGCAGAATTTAAACAAAGAACCCTGTCAGTGAAAATTTAAAACAAACGGCATGAGGGTCCCCTAACAATCCATACCAGGCCCTTCGGGTCTGGTATGGATTTTAAGGGGTACACCATGCCAAAAAAACTAAATTCAGCCCAAACCCTCATCTGAGCATGCAGCCTGGAAGGCCAAGAAAGGGGGCAAGTGTGCAACCCATACCAGGCCACATGCCTTCAACAAGGGGGAACTCACCCTATATGTCCCCATATTGATAAGGGGGCCTCTTCCCCACAACCCTGTTGTTGAATTTGATGATTTGCATGAAAAAAAAAACTGCCGACACCCAACTGCTCCTGTTGCTTGCCTAGAGCTGAATGACACGCTGCTTACCCCCCACCGCTTAAGTAAATATAGGGGTGAGAAGTCATCTGGTGGCATAATTGACCATATAGGGACATGTCCACAATGCACTGCACTACAAATAAATGAACAATGCATAAACCTTTGGTGCACTGTATGCCGTTGCATGAATGGGCTGCATAACACAGTGCATCTTACTGCATGAAAACATGTGCTTTGTGGCAAATGGTGTTCTAGTGTGAACCAACCCTAAAGGTATCCATATAGCCCGGGTCAGCCACTGACATTTGATTTAATGCATACTCCTGATGGAACTGTCTAGAATTCTTTAGGATTTTTTTTCCCCCAAAATAAATGACTGAAAAACCAAGTCTGCAATTTGCTACCATATCTGCCAAATAACTGCAATCCACTAAAGCCGTCCAGTTGGAGAAATTTCAGTTCCCTTCAGTTAAAGACTAGGAGTACTCAGATCGGATGTCAAACCCATTCAGAATCTTTCCAGTTCAGGATCCAGTACAGGATTTACTTTGAGGGAAATGTTACAGTAAAGGTTGACCCAACTGTGTGCGGTAGATCTTGCATTGACTTGGTGTCCCTCATTTATGCAACATAGTTTCTCCTTTACTAAGAACAACCACATAACCATTACATATCTAGTTACATATTACAGGACCCATCCGTTTTAAATTAGTGTACACACTTTTTGATTGAATGTCACTGCCAAAACCAAAGTTATTGCACTTACATGATGTTTCCAGAAATATTTCATAAAAATTAAATTGGTAGATACCATATTGTACAAGAGAACAATATGCTATGGAATGAAGCAAGTTTCTAGTTGCCATGATATTATAAATAACTCTGTTTGGCAACAATGGATTGAAGTGTATTTTTAGGTTTTGTGTGAACTTTGGATTACAGAATTTGTTCCAAGTGTTTTTTGTCATGTGCTGTTAGAGCTTCATCTGCTGTTATAGACAGAGAATTGGAGCCTTTAAAGCTTTACAAGCAATATCAGCACAAAGTTCATATTTCACCAGGCCTTGGAGTTTTGTGGCACACACTACAAAGCCTTGCTCTGTGGGAAATCCATAATTTAAAAATTGACAGAGAAGAATATAAAAAGGAAAATATGAATGTTTTCATAGTGTTCTTGAAAGAATGTTCACTGCCTCTCTAAGTGTTTGTTTTGGTCTTGCAGATATTGAGAAGGACTTGGTGCTAATGGCAGAAGCAAGTATGTCAAGGAGTTCTGGAAACCAACATGGGGCTGGTACAAGTGATCCTCAAGGAACTACGTACCACATATCAAGTGTGCAGAATCCAAAGCCACAAGTGCCAAATCAAACCACCAAGAACTTACAGCTTCACCTTCAAGGGAACAAATCGCCTCCACAAGCTACCAGTAGAACCCATGGTTCAAATCCATCAAATAGCAGGCCACAGACTCCAAATTCTCAGTCAAGTAAACTTCAGACACCTGTGACTCCAGTTGGTAGACCTGGAACACCAAACAGCATGGTGTCTCGACCAATAACCCCTAGTAATCAGGGAAGTAAAGATGGAATTACTCCTGTGCCTAGGAGTAGATCTGTAACTGTTAAAAGTCAGATTGGATGGACAGCTAGTGCGCTGTCTGGAGTTCCAGCTGCAGACACCTTAGCAATTGCCTCTCAGCGGAACAGCACTGCAGAGGTAAGAAAAAGCATTCATTCAGTTTGTTTTAAAAAGTAATCATAGATCATAGCATGATAATGTGAATTTTCACAGCTGCCGATAAAATATAATTATAGTTTCCTTAATCCTTAAATCCTTAATCTAAAGTTGTCACAATTGTTAGCAAGGCAATCACATCTGGGATTTTTATATTTTTATACATTATCCAAACGCCAGTAAATAAGGAAATTCAGGAAGATATAGAAATGCCTCTTAGTCCAGTGATGCCTTCACAAAAAAATTATTAAAAGAGAAGTATGGCCAAATCTTTTTGGCTATACTTCTCTTCTGCGTTACAGGAGTTCACTTACTTGTGCTCCTGTGACCCAGAATCAACTGACATTGGGCTAAAGTCTGCTGTCTGAATTCACAGAGCTGCTCCAGGCTCTGGAAGAACCCCAACAATAATATTGGGATTCACTCAGCCGCTGAGAACCTGAGCCAGTCATTTCCACCCCCCATAGCCCGGCAATCCAGTAAGTGTTAGAGGGACAGAGCAGAGAGTGGTGACTGACAGTTATTGCTCTCTGCTCAGAGAGAACTGAGCAATCAGTTCTTGGGCTTAGAGCCAGCAGAGAGCAGCTATAGCATCAGATCGATGCTGCATCAGGGAGGTGAGAATGTATGTTTTTTTTTGTTTTTTTTAAATCCTACGCTTCTCTATTAAAATGTTTACATATTCTGAACAAGCAGTTAAGGCAATTTTAAACAAGCCCTTGTTTGTCTTTGTAGCTACAGGCATTGTGAAGAAATTCATCTTCAAAAATCACATAGGTCAACATACATTGTCCCACAATTCTTTGCGCAGCAAAAATTTGACTGTTATCTTAAGATTAGTAAGAGTTTATAATGTTTGCAGTATTTTCAGTATTTTCTTGTAATTCCCTATGTGGGATCTTTTAAAATCATTTGCCCAAAAAAAAATTCAGTTTGGGTGCCTCACGATTTGATCTATTTCATTTAAGGGCTCCTTCACACGGGTGATCCGCACGATGGACTCTGCTTTGCTCAGTGGGGGATCAATCCACTGATCCCCGCTGAGCAGGTGGATGACAGGTCTGTCTCCGCTCCCTGTGCAGAGACAGACCTGTCAGATTCCCCCTCTCCTCTATGGGGAGATCAGATGGAAACGGATCTTCCAAAAGGATGGAAAATAGGGTCACCATCTATCTGTATTTCATAGACGGGATCCGATCCGATAGCGATGGATGTCAGCCAACATGTCACCGCTGACATCCGCTGCTCCATAGAGGTGAATGGAGCATCCGATCAGGTACACCTAAAAAACTGACAGGCGGACCTGATCGGAAAGCCTGTGGGAAAGCGGCCTAAGGCTAACTTTAAACATGTCTAAACTGGAAGCCTCTGAAAAGCGATCCGCAGGGGGAGGTGTTTGACAGGCAGTATGTAGGCTATATGATGTCTCCTCACCACCCGTTTTAACCCTATAAATGCTACACCAGCCCACCAAAACCATGTGCATTGCACATGGATTTGGGGAATTTGTGGCACATCCCTATTTACTTGTATGGGGAGCAATACCCTTTGCCCCAGGCAGAAAGCAAAGAATCGCGACCACAGCATGTGAACCTTCCCAGCTGCTGCCTTTGTAACTCTGGTGGGAGTTATTTGTTTTTAACACCCCTAGCCATAAGTCTAAAGTGCTAAGAATTCAGTGCTGGTATTTTTTAGTGCAGGGCTTCCATCACAGAGAGCAGTGTTTTGTTCTATGAACCCATTTGCACTAACTTTCCTTGAATCCAAAAATTAACTCTCCCTACAACCCTAACACTGATCCAATTATTTACCCTTTCTTTAAATATAACACCAACACTCCCTACAACTCTAACACTATTCTCTTACTAAAGCTAACAACCTACCGGTAGATTTCCATATGAACACTCATATGAAAAATCTCATCAGTACATTGGATAATACCAACAATGCACTGATTACTGTTTAAATGTCACTGGTAGGGAAGGGGAAGGGGTTAACACTAGGGGGCAAGCAATAGGTTAAATGTGTTCCTTAAGGAGTGTTTCTTACTGTGAGGGGGTTGGGACTGACTGGGGGAGGAGACATATCGCTGTTCCTACTTACTGTTCCTACTTACTAGGAGCAAACAATCTGTCTCCTCTCCCCTGACAGAACAGGGATTTGTGTGTTCACAAATGCCCGCGATTGAGGGTGGCCGGCAGCCTTCATGCAGCGGGGGAGCTCTGGTGGGTCTTAAAGGGGAAAACGTACCCATACATTGTTTTAATTTGTTTGTCCCTTAAAATGGTCTTAAATGGTGTTAAAAAAAAAAAAAGTGTATTGCGCAGCTTACCTACTCTTTTTTCTTTTGTTTTTTTTCCTGTTTTTTTTTCCCCTTTATTTTCACCTTAATCCGTATAGTAAGTCTATTATTTTTTAACTTTCTTTTAACAGACCAAGTTTTCCAGCGAAAGTGGCATTGAGACAAACCAGTTAACACTGACGGGGAAAACCTTTATCCCAAAAAAAACTAGCTGCTTAAAAAGTGTTAGCTGGAGTTCAGCTTTAATTTGTTAGTCATGTCCATCTAAGTGCGCTAGATCTAAAACTACCCTATGAGCAAGGTGACAATGCTGCTGTGCGATTTTACTGCAGAACATGCAGTGTCGTCACTGTTAAAGGGAAAACTACTGAATCTACTGGCAGAATCAATACATAATAAAAGTATGTCATAGAGAGAACTAAGAAATGCAAAGGCTGTTATACGAACACGTTTCCGCCTGGCCTATAGCAAAATGATGGCTGGGCAGGACTTTCGTTGATCCGGGTGGACGTCAAATGACACAGCCAATGACAGATCAGTGTACCAGCCTGCTGCCGGTACCATGTGACCGCTGTGACCAAACATGACAATTGTAAACAATGGATGGCTTCCTTTCATGCCACCCATTGTGCACGATTGTGTTGCAAGCTGTGATTGGTCACAGTGATCACATGGTACAGACAGAGCCAATCACTGCCAATCTGTACCATGGGATTAGTTGTGGCCAATCCCAGCTAATCACAACAAAACCCACTGAATGAATCCGTTTCATTCAGTAAAAACGGTTGCTTATACTTGCTATGGTAATGCTGCATACACAGTCGGAATTCTCGTCGGAAAAAGCTCTGATGGTTTTCCCGTCGGAATTCCGATGGAATTTCACTCAAACTGTCTTGCCTACACACGGTCACACCAAATTCCGACGGTCAATTATAAAAGGGAAGTTTAATGCTTCTGAGCATGCGTCGAATTGTTTTCGAGCATGCGTCGAATTGTTTTCGAGCATGCGTCGGAATTTTGCGTGTCGGAATTGCATACACACGATCGGAAAATCCGATAGAAAGGTTTTCCGTCGGAAAAATTAAGAACAGGTTCTCAATCCAAAGTCCGTCGGAAATTCCAACAGAAAAAGACCGATGGGCATACACACGGTCGTAAAATCCGATGAAAAGCTCCCATTGGACTGTTTCCATCGGAAATTCCGACCGTGTGTACGCGGCATAACACTGTATTTCTCTGGTCAGTGTGTTAATAATAAAAAAACAAAAAAAAATGTGAAAAAAATATAAAAAAATATTATTATTTTTTTTTACATACTGTCACCAGTCAGTGTCCCTGATAACACCCGTTATATGATAACACTGTACTGCATTGGTGACCGTATGCAAAAAAAAGAAATTGTTTTTTAACTTCCTAATTTTTAAAAAAATTGTGACAAAAAATGACTACTTCAAAAAACTTGCCATGCCTCTTACTAAATACTGTCTGCTTTCCAAAAAGGGGTAATTTTGGGCATATTTGTACTGCCCTGGTTTTCGGGCCTCAAGAAATGAGATAGGCCATCAGTGCATCAGGATTGATTGATTCTTAGATATATACCATAGTTTATGGACTCTATAACTTTCCTACAGACTAAATAAAATACACTGATTTGTGTTATTTTCACCAACAAATGTAGCAGAATACATTTTGGCCTACATTTATGAGGAAATATCTATTTGCAAAATGTTATAACAAAAACAAAGAAACACTTTCTTTTGGTGAACCGAAAAAAAAAAAAAAAAAGCTCTATTTGTGTGAAAATAAAATAATACAATTTTCATTCAAAGTGCTAAAAAGCTGAAAATTGGCCTGGGCAGGAAGGGGGTAAAAGTGACCGGTATTGAAGTAGTTAATGTTATTAACAGATTGCATCGTTAATGTCATTTTTTTTTCTTTTACAAATAGTTCCAAATGTAATAACTTTTATTTGCTTACATCTTATGATTAACAAGATGTACTGTTTTCTCCTATAAACAATCATTACATGCTAAAAATGTTTTCAATGAAATCAGTAATTCAAAAAAGGATTTTTTTTTTATTGCCATTCTAATGAATCTGGTAAAGGAGCCTTGGAGGTGGCATGCTTGTTGCATTCATTTAGCATGCCAGAAAACAGATATAGTAAATTTAGAAATGGAGAATTACACGCAACATTAAAACAGAATAAAGATGTCCACATGGGGCCTGCTCTGCAACTAAGATGAGATGTCAACACTGACATCACTCACTGTGCACTGACACACAGCTTTAGGCTGAAGGATTCCCTGTGTGTCTGTACGCACTGAATGATGACTGTGCTGACATTTCAATGCAGCTGGATGGGCAGCACTTTGTCTTCTGGATAATGATTGTACAGCTAAGGCATTTCCACCTGGTCAACCTGCTTAGAGCGAAATGATGCGGCAGGATTGTACACAGTGTTGAATGCAACATATATGCTGAAATGTAACCACCATTTCCCACATCATTAAGTTGGAGCTTTCAGGAATTTTCGAAGTCTGCATGAATACATTCCTGACATGTCGCAATATAAACAGTGTACTTTTTCTAAAAAGCTGTACATTTTATCAGTAAGAATCAGTCAGCAGCAATTCAAATACTGGGAAACTGAAAGAATGATGGCTTCAGTCTGCTGCAGGCCGGAGAAAGCAATCCCTAAAGCCCCCATACACACGATCAGAAAATACCGGTTTCGAATCGATCGTACGATAATCGGATCGTTAGTACAGAGCATTCGAGAGCTGATCAGGACAGTTCATCCGATATTATTCTATCGGACATGCACAAAAAAAAATTTGGACGATGCCAGATTGTACAATTTTCGTTTAATCAGTACAGCTATCGTTCGAAAATGCAATACAAATGCATTACAACACATCACTTCCAAATTTTTTTTCTGTCGTGCAGGAATTTTCCTGACTTTAGTAAATTCATCAGATTCGATCTGAGATTAGCATGCAAATGAAAACGGACGATCATTCGTCCGATAATCTCATCGTGTGTATGGGGCATCATGCTCCTTTCAAACGAATGTTCCAAACGGGTCCACCTGTCCACCCGATCAGACCATCCATAGCTCTCTATGGAGCAGCGCATGTCAGCGGGCATGTGTCTGCTGACACCCGCCGACATCCAATCTGATCTGAGCTTCTAAAAACAGACGGATGGGGCGCATCTGTTCCTCTTTGGGGTGGTTCAGTTGGATGGAAACGGACTTGTGGTCTGTTTGTTTCCATCCGATCACCTCATAGAGAAGAGGAGGCTTTGTTTGTCAGTGTCCACTTTAAATAAAATCAGCGCTACGCCCCGAAACGGAATGAAAAAAATAAGAATAGCTGCTAGCAATAAGCAAAATATACAATCTTCAACACAACATATAACAAAAAATTGCAGCACTCCAAAAAATTTTAGAAGGAAACAATAAAGTAACTAAATAATTTACATTTTATGCAGTTGAATATTGGTGTCGTCATCAACAACCGCTCTCAAATGGTGTTATCCGCCTGTTCAGTACGGATCAGAGGAGTTTGCCCTGTGTGAAAGGGGCCTTATGTCTTGTACACACGGTCGGACATTTCGACCACAAAATCCGTCTGATTTTTTCCAACGGATTTTGTCCGAAACTTGTGTTGCGCACACACACAGTCGGACAAAGTTGTCGGAAAATCCGATCGTTCCGAACGAGTTGACGTCCAACACGTACGACTGGACTACGTAGAGGCCAGTAGCTTTTGTCTCCAAATTTCTTCTGCGCATGCGTGGCACGTTGTGCATCGGAATTCTCTACACACGATCGGAAAAAGTCAGATCGGATTTTGTTGTCGGAAAATTTTAGATCCTGCTCTCAATTCCAATTCCAACGAAAAAAGCCTGCTAGAGCCCACACACGTTTGGATTTTCCGACAACATAATCCGATCTGACTTTTTCCATCGGAATATCCGACCGTATGTACGGGGCATTACTCTCCGCTTTCCTCGAGGTCTAACCACAATACTCTTTTAACTCTCTTAACTTTGTAGCAATCACACTGGGAGAGACTGCAGCAGGTGATTTGGGACATTTGTAACATAGCCAAGAACTACACAGGTACCAGGATTTGCAGTAATATTATTATACAGGATTTATATAGCGCCAACAGTTTGCGCAGTGCTTTACAACATGAGGGCAGACTGTACTGTTACAATACAATTCAATACAGGAGGAATCAGAGGGCCCTGCTCGTTGGAGCTTACAATCTAGAAGGGAGGGTCAAGTGACTGTGGGGGATGAGCTGATGGAGAAAAATTAGCTAATGGAGAAAATGAAAATAGGTTAGGTGTGGGTAGGATAGGCTTCTCTGAAGAGGAGGGTTTTCAGGGATCGTCTAAAAGCTAATGGAGTAGGAGATAATCGGACAGATTGGGGTAACGAGTTGCATAGGATTGGAGAGGCTCTGGAAAAGTCTTGGAGGCGAGCATGGGAGGAGGGGACGACTCAGACCAGTAAGTAGGTACTAAATAAAGATGATGCTTTCCTTCAGGAGAGAGAGAGGCAACTACAGCACACTGAAGGGATGTACTGTGATCCCTGAGAGAGATCATAAATACCTCTAAGGCTGGATTCACACTGGTGCGTTATACATTGAATGTGATTCACACCACACTCTACTGTGCAGATCACATGTGATGTATATGAAATGCAAATTCAGGCTTACATATTGTATGTCTGAATTTGCATCGCATTCACACCAAAATGGTGCAGGACCCATTTTTTGGTCCGTGCTAAAGTCAAATTGTATGGGTGTTCACATACAAGCGATCCAATTCTTGCACCAATTTGATAGTTCGCACTGCGATATGCAAACTGATCTAGGGGTGTCATTAACTTTCTATTGACCCCCGCAGTGGTTCGCATGGGGCAGTGTGAACCGTCTGTGAGTTCTATGCGATGCGGGAACCGGCAATGGAATCATGTTGGTCTACTTGAAAAATGTTGATGTTTTGCCCATTGCATCTTTATTAAAGTATAACTGAAGGCAAAACTTTTTTTGGATATAGTGGAGAAGAATTCAAACACCTGTCAGGTTTTTATTTGCTGTCTGTACCCCCATTGGAGAGATTCACCCTCTCTATTTGCCCTGTTTACTGTTATCACCAAAAGTGAAAGTAAAAGAAAATCCCAAATGTTGAACAGAACACTAATAGAGGGGAAATCTTCCAATGGGGACACTGATACTGGTGAGACCGATAACAACAAGGGATTCCCTTACCTTGAAGGGATTGTCTCTTAATTCCTGTTTTGGCTATGGGACAGTAAAGGACAATCTCACTAATGGGACAATGGCTGCAAGCACTAATCAAATGCTTGTTTTCACGTTCGACTGCACTATGAAAGGGAAGTTAAATGCTTCTGAGCATGCGTCAAATTGTTTCCGAGCATGTGTCGGAATTTTGCGTGTCGGAGATGCATACACACGATCGGAAAATCCGATAGAAAGGTTTTCCGTCTGAAAAATTAAGAACAGGATCTCAATCCAAAGTCCGTCGGAAATTCCGACAGAAAAAGACCGATGGGCATAGACACGGTTGGAAAATCCAATGAAAAGCTCCCATCGGACTGTTTCCATCGGAAATTCCGACCGTGTGTACGCGGCATTAGAGTGTTATTTGAAAAACACTGTGTCCATCGTGGGAGAGGTTCCCTTATTAAGGGAATGCCTAAGGAAATCCCTTATCAGATTGGAACCACTTTCACTAGTATTAGCGAAGTGTCCCCAATTTTCCACAGCCCCTCTATAAACAACGATAGAGTCCCGATCCCTCTGTTTATGATGCTTGGAAGACTGAAGTAAAAACACAATCATTGCATTTTCTGATCAAGCCATGATATTAACATTGCTCAGAAAGTGGAGCTGCAGGTAAAATCTAAAATTGCAGCTCTGGATCTCTTTAATATAATTATGAGTTGTTTGAAATTCAACCAGGGTGAACTGAAGATCTTGGCTGCGATAAACTGTGATAAAATCTGTAAAGTAATCAGACAGGCCTTAGATTCAGTTAGGTCTTCTACCCAAACTACAAAAATGTTTCTTCAACAATGAGTAAAGAAAACAAGATAATGTTATCACTTACATATGTTTGATCTGGTAATGAACATGGTTTCATTCAACTTTTCTGTTCATAGGAAGTATGGACACGGAGGAAATCAGGAGAACTTTGTTTTTGTTTCTATGCCAGTGACCTGTTGATGAACTACTATATTTGTAGCCCCTAATATTTTTGTCCACGCTATAGCCCTTAATCAGAACAGTCACATGGACTATATTATCTCCGTGACCATCAACAAACACTTAGATAATTGCAGTTTTCCACAGGAAGCAACAAAATGCATTTTTTTGATAATTCTATTTGCATAAAAATGCAGATATCTTGTTAGCCAAGGGGTTGTATGTCTGGAAGTCATGGATCAACTCCCACACGCCTTCCAAATGAGATAAAATGAATGTAATTATTTTTTTAAATGCCGTGCCAAGATTGCAATTATAGATAAATGGGAACACACACACACAAATAAAATAGCTAGATTTTATGATCTCCAGTAAAATACTGCCTAGTGTATAGTCATGTACTGCATCCTATTACTGCACTACAGGTGGTGCATGCTGTAAAATGTTCTATAAGGCTTATAATATGGGTTTAACTGTGTGTAGTAAAGCCTAACACAGTATGTTTTGTTACTCAACGTGTTTTCAGAAAAATTATATAATATTCACTGTGGAATTCCATGTGACCTAAACTGGTCTGGTAAGGGCAATAGACTTGTTGATCTTGTTTTACAGTTCCTGTGATTGTTCTATCACTAGACATTAGTCATGACATTAGGCTGGCCATAGATGGATTGAAATTTGGATGGTTCAACAGGAACCAGTCAAATTTTGATACATCTATGGCCATTTCTGCTCGGCAGAATTCAATCTAACCATTGACTTCTGCCAAATGGGATTGTTAGAAATTTTTTCTCAATCAGCTGGCAGCAGATGCTGGTTAGTGTATTCTGACACCGGAAGAGTCCTGCTTTCCGAATACAATGGCACAGCAAGGAGGATTCCTCCATCCACCTTGCATGTGGGGCTGGGGGAATCACTTCATTTTTTTCAATCAGCCCTTGGCTCAACAACATAAATAAAGCATCTATGGCCAGCCTAAGGCTAGGCTCACACCTATGTGGTTGGCATGGCCCATGTTTGCTTGGGCCTAGCAGCCTATTCACTTGAATGGGCTGCTGTACCTGCAGAAAATGCAGAAAAAGGTCCCTGCGCCATTTTTAAAACTGCAGCCGCAAGGAAATCCCGCACCTGCAAACCCACTGTATGTTTACATGCATCGAGTGCTTTTAAGAATGAATGGCAGCCGCTTGCATCTGTAAAAGCAGCACGTATTGGCTGCGGGTGGTTGCTGGTGCAGGTACAGGTACAATTCCTGCACCCGCAACCACCCCCACAAGTGTGAACCAAGCCTAAGGATTTAGATCTGCAGCACTGTAATCTATTTTTGTGAAATGTAGTGCAAAATTCACTGAGCTCTGGTCAATTTCTTGATGTCTTCTCTTTTGCAGAACCAAGTTTTTAGGAGTGCAGGTAATAAGGTTTATGTGGGTCTGAATTAAAAAATTCAAGAATCATGTTCCTCATGCAATTCTTTCTGAAAAATAACAGTGCACTTTCTGGTATGTTAGGGTTGCCTGGGCACTCCTGTACATACACCCTTATAGCTGTATATCTGCTGTGTAAGATCTAAGGCATTGTAGATTTGGAGTGACATTTGGTTATGTCAGTACTATGCTACTCACTGTTCACCTTGCTGGACCTCTGGCATGAGGAAGACTGCCCTTCAGGGCTGGAACAAGAGGTGGGTAGGGGAGGTAGTTGTCCTGGGCGCTGTGGTATCATGTGAGGTGGGGGACTGCCACAAGGAGATTGAGGGGGGATTTGTGTTGGAATGGGGAATGTGGAGGCGGGAGGGGGTAAGCATTGTTCTAGAAGGGGAAATATGGGGAAGGGGGTGCTACAAGTGGTGATTTAGGGGCTTTTGTGTTGGAAGGGGGGATGAGGGGAAGAAGATTTGTGCTATAGGGGAATTTGTCCTGGGAGGGAGATGTGAAGGTGTGGGAGAAGATGTGTAATAGGAGGGAAAATTTTAGAGGTAGAGGATGTGTGTTAGGATGGGTGAATTGTTTTTTTGGGTGGGAAATTGGGGTATGGGAGCAAAGATTTGTGCTGAGAGGGGGATTTCAGCAGGGGGCGGATTTGTACTGGGAGAAGGGGGGATTTATGCTTAGGGGGTAGGCATGCAGATTTGTATTCAGTGTTTTTGTGGGGGGGGGGGGGGGAATTTAGCTGACACATAATGCTCATGCATCTTGGAGGGAAGGGGGCACACAATTTGGCATGTTCACTCTGGGCTCTACATGACCTTGTCCTGGCACTGTTGCCCTCTTAAAGAGAAGAGGGGACAAGCTCAATAATTTAAGATTCATTCTATTCAGTCTTACACAATATAATGATGCCAAGCTGCTTCATGTACTATAGCTGCTTAGCTAGAGGTGTGGAGATATATTAGTTTAAGTTCAATGGCTGTATCTCATTAATGCCTAAACACTTATGCCCCGTACACACGGTTCGAAAATCCGACCACAAAATCCATCAGATTTTTTCCGACGGATTTAGTCCGACACTGGTGTTGCATACACACGGTCGGACAAAGTAGCAAATAGCTTTGGTCTTGTAATGTGATCTGAGCATGCGTGGCACTTTGTCCGTCGGAATTCGCTACACACGATCGGAAAATTTAAGAGCAGGAGATAAAACTTTGTCCGTCGGAAAATCCGATGGAAAATGTCCGATGGAGCCTACACATGGTCGGAATTTCCGACAGCATTGTCCTATAGGACATTTTCCGTCGGAAAATCCGACCGTGTGTATGGGGCTTTAGAGTGTGTGTGTATATATGATAATGCTCTGCTTCAGTATGTCACAGTACGTGTTGGCATTCATGGTTCCCTCAATGAACTGTAGATCATTGAGGTATCAACTGTAGCAAACAGTTTGCAGGCTTTCTTGAGCATCAACTTTAGACAGTCATGCAGACCAATTTGTAGCAGTGTGCGGCGTATGGTCTGAGCATTGACAGGCTGACCCCCCCTTCAACCTCTGCAGCAATGCTGGCAGCACTCGTACGTCTATTTCCCAAAGACAACCTCTGGATATGATGCTGAGCACGTGCCCTCAACTTCTTTGGTCAACCATGGCGAGGCCTGTTTTGAGTGGAACCTGTCCTGTTAAACCACTGTATGGTCTTGCCACCGTGCTGCAGCTCATTTTCAGCACTGAAGAAATGGCTGCACTCCAAGTTCCATCAAAATTCTTATTTAATAAACGAACATCCCAAGTGTTACAGACAGTTTAAATTGTAACCATTTGAACTGTCTGTAACACTTGGGATGTTCGTTTATTAAATAAGAATTTTGATGGATCTTGGAGTGCAGCCATTTCTTCAGTGGTGATCATATGTGGAGGCGAGCCGAGGCAGGCACTCGTGATATCATTAGGCTTCCTGTCTCACCTGGAGCAGCAAGTTCTTTTGTTTGGAGCTCAGTTTCAGGGTTTTGGCAATCTTCTTATAGCCTAGGCCATCTTTATGTAGAACAACAATTATTTTTTCAGATCCTCAGACAGTTCTTTGCCATAAGGTACCACGTTAAACTTCCAATGACCAGTATGAGAGAGTGAGAGCGATAACACCATATTTAACACCTGCTTCGCGTTAACAACTGAGACATTGCAAACACTAACAAGTCACATGACACCAGGGAGGAAAAATGGCTAATTGGGCCCAATTTGGACATTTTTACTTAAGGGTGTAGTCACTTTTGTTGCCAGCGGTTTAGACATTAAAGCCGAGTTCCAACGACATGTATTATTTTTTTTTAGAACATTTCTTAAGCTCAGAACATTCACATATAACACTCGCTTGTTATCCCCCGATGTCCACTTTACTATAAAAAATAAACGTATATTCTGTTGTCCTGGCTGATCCCATATTGCTTGTGGGCATGTGAAGCCCACAAGCATACTGTTCTGGGATACGGTGCAGCTGAGTGACCAGCATGCACCGCCCGTTCTCGCGCATGCGCAGTATGACTGGCTCTCGGTGCCGTAAAGTTCTCACGTTGTCATCACAATAGGCGGCATTGGAAGTGCCCGTCCCGTTGTGATGGCAACGAACATAATCAAAATTCTAACACAGATGGAGGATTAGACATTGCAGGGAAAGCAACGCTGCTTTAGGTAAGTATTAAAATATTGTTTGCCACCCTGCCTGCATCTAGTGTGTGGGAATGGCAACAAAGGGCTGTCTTCCAATTTTAAAAATGGCGCAGGAATCCGCCTTTTCCCGCGTCACTTCTGTTACCTGTATAGAAGACACGTGGGAGCCAGAAGTCTTGCTGATTTATAGGGGATCAAATACTTATTTCACTCATTAAAACTGGCTCCCGCTGCTGGCAATCAAATTCTGTGACAAGGGAGCAGGGGGGTGGGACCAAGCTCTGCTGCCTGAGTCTAGCTTTCTATAGGGGCACTCGCTGAAGAGGAGGGGCCAGGAGCACCAGCGGGAGAGTCCAGAAGAAGAGGATCTGGTCTAGTCTGTGTAAAACCATTGCACAGAGCAGGTAAGTATGATGTTTATTGTTTTAATAAAAAAATAAAGCTTTACAATCACTTTAACTGGTCAGTTTCAACTGCATGTGATGCAAGCTGATGAGGTGTTTCTAGTGATAGTATATGGTTTTCAGAGATGGTTGTAAGGTGGCTTTGCTTCTTTACTCAGATTTCAGAGAATTGCAAACCAAGTGATGACACTTTTTGCTTGCTACCTGGTTGTACATTAGAGTGGTGACTGAACTGCAGTAAGAAGTCCAATTACAGTCTGGCAAAGATGCATTAGCTATTTCTAACAATATTGCTGGCTCCAGCATCAAATAATAATTTGTATAAATAATGATGCAACTATAAATGTTTGATATATAAATAATTGTCTGCCCCATTTACTAGGAGGAATCCTATGAACAATTGCAGGGATCTCGCCAGCCCTGGATCGTACCTAGTGACACAGAGAGTGAAGGTGTGGATATAGAGAAGGAAAAACGTAAGTTTCCTCCATTGCTATGAGGACCATATTTTTACATATTTATTACATTTTGGAAAAATTATCCATTATCTCATAAAGCATTTTTCATAGTATCCAAGGCTTACATAAGTAAGACTTGGAAGCACAGTTCCCTGCTGCTTCTACAGTTATGACTTCCAATAAATAGTGGGGAACAATTTAACCTTCCAAGTTTCTTTGTTATTATTTAAAAGTACTTGAAAAAAATCCACTATACCAAGGAGAGGGTACAGTGCTAGATGCCACATAAACAGAGCCCAGGGAAATAATACCATAAATGATGTATAATATATAAATTAATTGATAAAAAGTATGACCAAATACCATAAAAAGTAATAAGCAGAGATCCTACACCCAACATCATATAGACAACGTTGTCTGGGACCAAAGACAAACACACATGAAAACATGAAACAAAGCATAAGACAGCACCCAATAAAAAATATATCATCAGAGCACTATGGATGAGTGCCAATATAGATGGCTGTACCACCGACCAGGTAATCCTCTTAGTAAAAATACATGCAATGGCTGTTGCAAAAATGAAAAAAGAGGAAAAAATCGAAAAGGGCATCAAACCGTGGCTAGGGGAAATACCGCTAGTATGGAACAGTCCTGGGGATAAAGGGAGGACAAAGGACAGGAGTAAATTGCTGCATGTCTGCAGATACTGTGAAATCCACTGAATTATGAATGAAAATAGACCAGCCAAACACTGCTAAAGCCTATGTTCCTGTGGAAGCATGAAGGTGCATAATAGTTCCCAGATGGCTATATGGTGATCGGACTGGAATGGATGCAGTGATGCAATGAGCAAAGATAGTACACGTATGTATAACTCACTGTCAGCAGAAAGTTTCAAGGGCAGCACTATGCATCATACAGTGGTGTGAAAAAGTGTTTGCCCCCTTCCTCATTTCCTCTTCCTTTGCATGTTTGTCACACTTAAGTGTTTCGGAACATCAAACCAATTTAAACAATAGTCAAGGACAACACAAGTAAACACAAAATGCAATTTGTAAATGAAGGTGTTTATTATTAAAGGTGAAAAAAAATCCAAACCATCATGGCCCTGTGTGAAAAAGTGATTGCCCCCTAAACCTAATAACTGGTTGGGCCACCCTTAGCAGCAACAACTGCAACCAAGCGTTTGCGATAACGTGCAATGAGGCTTTTACAGCGTCCTGGAGGAATTTTGGCCCACTCATCTTTGCAGAATTGTCCTAATTCAGTTACATTAGAGGGTTTTCGAGCATGAACGGCCTTTTTAAGGTCATACCACAACATCTCAATAGGATTCAGGTCAGGACTTTGGCTAGGCCACTCCAAAGTCTTCATTTTTGTTTTTCTTCAGCCATTCGGTGGTGGACTTGCTGGTGTGTTTAGGATCATTGTCCTGCTGCAGAACCCAAGTTCGTTTCAGCTTGAGTACACGAACAGATGGTCGGACATTCTCCTTCAGGATCTCTTGGTAGACAGCAGAATTCATAGTTCCTTTTATCACGGCAAGTCTTCCAGGTCCTGAAGCAGCAAAACAGCCCCAGACCATCACACTACCACCACCATATTTTACTGTTGGTATAATGTTCTTTTTCTGAAATGCAGTGTTCCTTCTACGCCAGATATACTTGGACACACACCTTCCAAAGAGTTCCACTTTTGTCTCATCGGTCCACAGAATGTTGTCCCAAAAGTCTTGGGGATCATCAAGATGTGTTGTGGAGAAATTGAGACGAGCTTTGATGTTCTTTTTGCTCAGCAGTGGTTTTCTCCTTGGAACTCTGCCATGCAGGCCATTTTTGCCCAGTCTTTTCCTGATGGTGGAGGCATGAACGCTGACCTTAACTGAGGCAAGTGAGGCCTGCAGTTCCTTGGACGTTGTTGTGGGGTCTTTTGTGACCTCTTGGATGAGTCGTCGCTGCGCTCTTGGGGTCATTTTGGGCGGCCGGCCACTCCTGGGAAGGTTCACCACTGTTCCATGTCTTCGCCATTTGTGGATAATGGCTCTCACTGTGGTTCGCTGGATTCCCAAAGCTTTGGAAATGGCTTTATAACCCTTTCCAGACTGATAGATCTCAATTACTTTCTTTCTCAATTGTTCCTGAATTTCTTTGGGTCTCGGCATGATGTGTAGCTTTTAAGGATCTTCTGGTGGACCTTACTGTGTCAAGCAGCTCCTATTTAAGTGATGCCTTGATTGTGAACAGGTGTGGCAATAATCAGGCCTGGGTGTGGCTAGAGAAATTGAACTCAGGTGTGGACAACCACAGTTATAGTATGTTTTAACAAGGGGGGCAATCACTTTTTCACACAGGGCCATGATGGTTTGGATTTTTTTTCACCTTTAATAATAAACACCTTCATTTACAAATTGCATTTTGTGTTTACTTGTGTTGTCCTTGACTATTGTTTAAATTGGTTTGATGTTCCGAAACACTTAAGTGTGACAAACATGCAAAGGAACAGGAAATGAGGAAGGGGGCAAACACTTTTTCACACCACTGTAGCTGTACCAGCTAATCAGAACTTCCGTGCTCTCTCCTCATGGCTTAGTTGCCAGTCACGTACCTCCAGAGGCAGTTCACTCACGGAGTGTGGAGAGCGTAGGGGAATAGCTGGGATGGCTGGCAGGCCACCACTGCTGCACATTGGCACGGCTCCCGTGTCCCTCTGTTCACAGAGCACGGTCTACGCCACGGGCCAGCGCGGGACGATGGTATCAGCTTGTGCTTGGGAAGGTGTCTGATGCTCAGATGATAAAAATAGTTCCCATTAACTACTTCACCACATGGGCCCTTGTGAGGTCACATAATGTGGTTAAAAAGTAAGATGAGAGAAACTCCTATGGTTTAGAACATATAACTCACTGAATATTGATGAGCCAGTGCAACAAATTTATATAATTCTCTAATTAGCGGAAATCCCATATTTACATACAACTCATGCTTACAAACGGAGGGAGACAACAGGAAGTGAGAGGAATTCTACCCCTAGGAATGTAAATTTACTTAAATTACTGTAAGCGTTATCATGGGAAAAAGGTGTCTCCACTAAAGCTTTATCACCAATCCTTGTTTCTACAACAACCCAAATTTCAATTGTCACAGGGACAGAAAGTGAGGTTAAATCTCCTGAACAGGGGCACAGACAGCAAAACTAACATTACATATCCAAAAAAACTTAACAATTATTTTTTTGGCTGGAGCTACACGTAAAAAAGGTACCTCTTCCGACTTGCATACAAATTCAACTTAAGAACAAACCTACAGAACCTATCTTGTTGGAACCCGGGGCCTGCCTGTATTTCTAATGTGTAGATTTGCATAGATAAATAGTCAGTCTGCTAGATTACCAAGTCTCATTTCCTTATTTCAAAAACAAAGAAAACAATGTCAAAGGCTAAATAAATGTGTTTATTTTCTAACCAACCTGCATAGAAAATAAGAGTTTGAATCTTATTGGTTGGTTGCTCAACTTAAGCCAAAGTATTTTATATTGTTTTGAACAAACTAGAAAAGAGTTAGAGCCTTTTTCAGGTTGTTATTGGCATATGTGACCCCTTTGGGGATATTTCTCTTTTACCAAGACAAAAGTGATGGGAAATCTCTGTCCTATGGTGACACAGACAAATAGAAAAGAACAAAACAAAAAAAAACTTTTTTTTATTACAGTGGGGAGAGGAATTTATGGTTTTATGACCTTGTTATAGCTGTTTTTCCTCCCACACTGGTGACAACCACCTCCTCCCCGATTTTTGTATGACCATTACAGGAACAGAAAGTAAGGAAACGTTTCTCACAGACCTAAATAAAATACTGACAGATTAATTCCTAACAATTAGACAGTTAGGTTTTAACATTAATTTGTATATATTTTTTTATTTATTAGGCTTAGCTGCTGTAATGGTTTCCAAAAGATCTCTTGTGAAGAGATACTGAATGAGAGAATGATTTTGTACGGTTGCAGGTGCTGTGTAAACACAGCAAATTGCCATAAATCAGATATAATTACCTAAAAATCACAACCACCTGGCATTAGAATGTGTGCATTGTGGCTAGAGCAGCAGTTCAAAGATGTCCTGCAAGTGTCTACCTTGTATGTGGTCTTCATGTTATGCACAGAACTCTCTTGATGAATAGGTCAGCTGGGACACACTATACTCCAGTATCTGAACTGATCATACAGCCCTCGTTATAATGATTGTACGTTATGGGAGCCAGACGTTTCACATTTATGAGTTCAGTACCAGAAGAAAATAAACTTGGTCCAACACCTGTTTTCTGACTTAATATGTCATAGGTTATTGTGGAGATAATACCGATTTCACAATTTTTTTTACTACTTATTAGCAGCATTAGAATGAAACTGTGCAGCTGGTAAAAGTGTCATCAACTTATAAAGTACATAGTTCAAATATGCATAGTAATGTAATTGCTTATATCGGGATAATAAGACCCGCTTTGAAGCTGTTAACATCATCAGCTTCAGCAGTTTATCAAAGTAGGTATTGTGCAGTATGTGTTCTGTTGACACATTACAGGAACTACACAGTCACGAAGATGTCTCGGGGACGTGCTTTGCCCTGGAAAAAGAATGATATATTTCAGTAATTGGTTCTTACATTATAGACTACAGCATTGTTCCAAAAATGATGCAGCTTTTGCCATTAAGAACATTGGTCACTGTGTTCAAGTATATCATTAATAAAAGAAGCAATGCCTGCCAAAAATGTATCCAAGAATTTATCCAAGAATTCTATGTAGCAAGTGCTTAAGATCCTCAGAATGTAGTCACTTATGCAGTGCTTTCAGTACACAAAAACAATTTTGGCTTTTGCACTTTAAAGTTATTTTCTTATTAATACAATTTAACCACTTTAAGACCAGGCCTCTTTTTTAGATGTGGTGTTTACAAGTTAAAAAAATGTTTTTTTGCTACAAAATTACTTAGAACCCCCAAACATTATACAGTTTTTTTCTAACATCCTAGAGAATAAAATGGCGAGCGTTTTGATACTTTCTGTCACACTGTATTTGCGCAGCGGTCTTACGAGCGCACTTTTTTAAAAAAAAAAAATACACTTTTTTGAATAAAAAAAATAAGACAACAGTAAAGTTAGCCCAATTTTTTTTTAATATTGTGAAAGATAATGTTACGCAGAGTAAATTGATACCCAACATGTCACGCTTCAAAATTGCGCCCGCTTGTGAAATGGCGACAAAATTTTATACTTAAATATTGCTGCCCTGCAGTGTCATGGAGACGGGTGGGAGCTATCTTCCCCTCACTCGTCTCCATGTCAGCCCAGGGGACAGACGCAATCGCCTCCACAGCTGACGATGGTGAACCTGCCGCAGAGACCACTTTTATCTTGTACCGGACCGCCGGCCGAACACAGGGATATCAGGGTTATGGCAGTTAGCTGCTGCCATAACAACGATATCTGTCCCCAAATTAGGGACGTACATCGGCATGTGGCGGTCCGGAAGTTAGAAATAAATTACATAAACAATTATTATACACACTTTTACACAAGCATATTCTATTCAAAATGTACATGTGTGTGCTTATTTCTATATTAAGAACATACCCAAACCCATGGCTCCATGCTCCAGACCTGCACCTCTCATCCCACACGGACAACCAGGGTGCTCGCTACCACAGCCCTTCTTCACTCACAGTCAAAAGTAAAAAATATAAGCCACACTCCAAAGCTTAGCTCTCCTTTCTGTGTTTAATTTGTCAAAAAAAAGACTGCGCACATTGACGTTTCATTCCACTCAGCTAGCCAGCAGTAGTGAAACTCGTTAAGGAAGGTTGCTTTTGGGTGGAGACGTCAATGTATGCAATTTATTTGGACAAATTAAACAGAGGAGCTAAGCTTTGGTGTGTGCACTTATTAGTAAATGTAGTTAAAACGTAATGAAAAACATAAAAAAGATAAAATATATAATGAAATAAGCAGGTCTTGCAGTGCACCTTAATGTATGTGTGTGTGTGTGTATGTGTATATATATATATATATATATATACCAAAGAGACACAGCAGTTTGGGCATCAGGGCATTATAGGGTCAGTCAGTGCTTGCTTAGCGCAAAAGTATTTCTACTTCAATTCCAACCCACTGTGGACTACTTACTGTATATAACAATGTATCCAACATCATCCACATTGAAGCGTATCCACAGTAGCTGTCACTGCTATAAGCATAGATGATATTATTTCCAATGTCAAGTATGAATCTACTTACATGCATTGTTGTTTTTTTTAGACATGTGCGGTTCGTTCCGAATAAAAATTCTGACAAATTTTTCATTATTCGGAGGTTGGAATCTGAATCTCCGAATTACAGTACAAACTAATTTTACCGAATTCTCAAAATAACAAAATAAAATTTGTCTGAATTTCCAAAATCTGAATTGAAATTCAAATCAAATTTCAAATCGAATTCCTTTAGAATTCGAAAGGGAATTCATAATGTAAACATACTGCTGAAATCAAAGACTGTGTGTCTTATTATTATTATTATTATTATACAGGATTGATATAGCGCCAACAGTTTGCGCAGCGGTTTACAATATAAAGGGAGACAATTATTAGTGTACCGATTGAAATAATGCTGTTTTTTTAACCCAAAAGGTGATTTTAAAATTGATTTTAATCATTTGGTGAAGATTTTTAATTTGTTTGTTCACTTTGCATGTGTAAAATTGATAAAAAAGAAACCAGTCAAATATATATACTTTATATGAAGTCATTTGTACTTGACATTATTTTTTCTTAGCTGGCTAAAATTTCGGCACAGTATTGTACATAGTAAAATGTTGAATAAAATATTACATTTATTAAGTAAAACACTTCACATATTTTGAATACACTTTCAAACAAGATCAATGTGTATAAATAATAGCTCAGTGGGGGTTCGCTCCGTTGACCCCAGCTGAGCAGGCGGATGACAGGTCCGTCTCTGCTCACTGTGCAAGGGGCTCTGACAGGTCCATTTTCATCCGATCCCATTTGATCCGATCCACTGAATGGATGCCGAACATATCGCCATCTGTCTGTTTTTCAGCGAATCTTGTCGGATCGGATGGCAGGCGGGTGTCAGTGGACACATCTCCACTGACATCCACCTTCCCATACAAGTCAATGGGTGGCCTGCTCAGATCCGCCTGAAAAACAGACACGCAGATGTGGCCTTTGTTATGGCAGAGTGGCTAGATGAAGATGGAAGCCCCTCCTCTTTGCAAACACATTAAAGTCTTCTTGGATTTTTCAAAAAAGCACCTAAAAGGCTCTTAAACTGTGAGGAACAAGAATAATCTCTGGTCTGAAAAAAAGAAATATAGAACTTTTTTGCCTCAATTGTAAAAGTTATTTATGTAGGAAACCATTTCGGCAGCCGCATTCGAATCGCAAAATTTGAAATCTGATTCAAAATTTTTTGCTTCAAAAGTTTTGAATTGAAAAGAAAATCGGGAAAATATAAGAAAATTCAAAATGATAAAGGAAACAAATTCCAAATACGAATGCCGAAAACAAATTCAATGAATCAATCGAATTTAACTAAACTAAATAAATAGATTAATGAATCTAAACAAAACAAAACCAAACGCAATACATTTTTCCATCATGCACATGTCTATTGTTTTTATTCATGCATATGCACAGCACACTGCTCCATCAGCTTTGTTGTTTATAGTGGCAGAACTGTCATTATAGCAGCATATGCAACTGCTATGAGGCCCAAGCAGTAGAGGGGCCTGGTAGGGGCCCCAGGAATCAGGAGTGAACTGGTCCAGGCATCAAATGTGTCACTGCTCCATCAACTTTGTTGCTTATAGTTCTACCACTATCACTATAGCTTCATAGGCAACTACTATGGGACCCAGGTGTCTCCTGTCTGATCCCTGCTCTGTCCAGGATGCAGGGCGGGCACTCTACAAGGAGCCATCCACCTGTGGGCTGGGCTCCCCACTGCTGGGACCGGCCTCCCCCCTGCTTGCTGTGCTGTTGGTCAGATGTGCAGGGTATCCCTGTACACATGTGATGGTTAGCGCTCCCCCATCTTTGCACCCAAGGGCATCCATGGGTGGAGTGTGTGTCAGAGAGCACAGTGCCCCCCCCCGGGGCCCGTGTGCAGTGAACCCCCTGCACCCATGGAGGATCCACCACTGGCCATGGCACTGAGTAGAATCCTCTGGCTGCTGATACCATGGTGTTTTAGAAGCACCTAGTTCCAGACCGATGTGAGTCTGAATATCAATATTTTTATATGGCCAGTCAAATCCCCTTCCCTTTATTTTAAACGTCACCCGAGTACAGCTTTATGGGAGGTGAATTAGTGCCATCCAAACTTGAAATTTCAGGTTTTACGTGAAGTTTGCAATGATGGAGCAAGGACACAGCTCAGGAGAAGTAAAAGGTATTGTATTGTTTTGCACTGGAAGTTGCCTAATATGCACCTGCAGTATTTACATTCTCCCCTTGATTAGCTTGCTATATGAGTTTGGTTGTCACCACTCAGGCCATATAATCCAGCCATATGTGCAAGCCAGGCTTCAGAATTTGTCTCATCCCACAATCAATGTACACAAGGTTAGGTTGCACACTGCAAATATGCTTCTGCTTAATAACTGTAGGCAAGTGGTGAAGACACTCCATCTGCTAACTGCTTGTGACACATTTCATTGTCCCCAGGGACTTAATCACTAAAGTCCATCTTGCTAACTCTCTTGGTTTATTACTTTAAATCTTGGTCTGCAACATATATGCAGATAAGGATTTGTGACCTTCATTATTGTTTCAGGTCAGTGAAACAGAATATTAAAACCAGAGAATCAGCATAACAGTCAGATAACCAGCACTGAAGTAGACCAGTAATAGAGGCCCCTGTATTTCTCTCCTGACAGGTGATTTTAAAGCGTATTCGTATTTTCACTTTTGCAGTACCATTTTAGAAAGCCCCACTATATGTTTGTTATGTGTTCCTGTTCACACAGCACAGCACATTTTTTAAAAATATTTCTTGCCTTTTAGATGTTTCTCAGAAGAAGGTTTCAAGGCAGACTACAAGGTTTTTTGAACAATGTTAGAGTGAGCCTGTCCCAGGTCTGACCTCATTAACATACAATGCAAAAGCCTAACCTCTAATGCTTTGTTAGGACAGACCTGTTCAAATCTAGTTATCATTGATAATTGAGAATCTGCCTGCATAGCACAGATAGGCTTAATTATGGCAAACACAGCTGGTGTTTCATCAGATTAGGCGACCGAAGAATGTGTAATGGAAGTGAAGTTCCGTTGCCGCCATCTTGTCCCGCACTCCTCCATATTAAGGATACACTGAGAAGGGGGAAAGCAGACATCTTGTTACACCCACCGGAGTTTTGCATTTTACACTTATGTTTAACAGTAAAGTGAGTTTATATACTGAAATACAGTACTTGGAACTCTGTATGAATGTTTATATGTTGAATTTTTAAAGCAGCAAATTTCTGTCAGATTAGCAAACCTGTGAGATCCGCAGGCTCGTCGCTGCTTTTAAAATTCAACATCTTACCAATCAGATGGATTCATAAGTACTGTACTTCACTATAAAAACTTACTTTACTGTTAAAAATAAGTGTAAAATGCAAGACTCCGGTGGGTGTAACAAGATGTCCGCTTTCCCCTTTCTCAGTGTATCCTTACTATGGAGGAGTGCGGGATGTAGCAAGATGGCAGCGACAAGTTATGCTATGTGAATGGGAACATGTAAAAAATATAAAGTAGATGTTATCCCAATTTGGCTGCAAAAGTTAAAATACATTTTAACCCCTTCAAGCTGACGTAACACATATATGCGGCCTCACTGCACTGGGCTTTTTTACGTGGGTCGCCTATATGTGTTTCTCCCTTTGTGCTGGGAGAGTGTCGCATGTGTCGCATGGCGTGCTCCCAGCACAAAGGCTGGGGTCTCACCAAGAGCCACGCATGGACCCCATACTAATGATCAGGACCTGGGTCTCCCTATTCTGGGTCATACTGTGGTAGCCTCTGATTGGCTACCACAATGATCCACCCCTGTGAAGCCCGCCCCCGTGTTTTTTTCTTTCTGTGAATGGAGAAGGACACAATGGGGGTTATTTACGAAAGTCAAATCCACTTTGCACTACAAGTGCAAAGTGCACTTGAAATTGCACTGAAAGTGCACTTGGAAGTGCAGTCGTTGTAAATCTGAAATGAGGGGAAGCGCTGCTGATTTTATTATCCAATCATGTGCAAGCTAAAATGCTGTTTATTTTCCTTGCATGTTCCCCTCGGATCTACAGCGACTGCACTTCCAAGTGCACTTTCAGTACTTTGCACTTGTAGTTTGCACTTGTAGTGCAAAGTGGATTTGCCTTTAGTAAATAACCCCCATGTATCTTTCTCGTCCTTGCAAAGAAAAAGTGTTTGTTAAAAAAAAAAAAAATACTTGGATCAAAGTTTTATCTAGGTAAGTACCAGGGTTAGTGTTTGGGTGAAAGGTCAGGGTCAGTATATTTTGGACAGGATTATTTTTGTTCAGTGTCAGTTATGCCGCGTACACACGAAGGGACTATCCCACGGGATTGTCCGCTGGACTCAAGTCCACCGGACAATCCCCTCGTGTGTGGGCGCTGGCGGACTTTTTGGCGCCAAAGGCCTAGGTTTTAAGTTTTGTTTTAAAATTGTCCGCTGGACTTGGCAGTCCGGCGGACAATCCCGCCGTTAGTAGGCTAGTCCGGACTTTTGAAATGAACGGACTTGCCGCTCATTGGAAAGTCCGTTCATTCCCGCGGACTTTTTCCAGCGGATTGTCCGCCGGAGAAGTCCGGGCGTGTGTGGGAAAGTCACAGGCTCGGAAGTCCGGGCGTGTGTGGGGAAGTCCCGCCGGACTAGGTCCGGCGGACAATCCGCCGGACTAGGTCCGGCGGACAAAGTCCGAACGTGTGTACGCGGCATTAGTGTCGGTGTGTTTTAGATAGGACCAAAAAAGAAAATGTGCACTATTGCTTCTGGGCTAAACTACGGGTATAAACAACAACTAACATACACATATGTGGTACCGTTGCGATTATCAAGGGAAGGAAAATTTTATTTTGGTTAGTGCTTTGGTGGTAGGTTATGGTAGTAACAAGAAATATACAGCTAAATTAAAAAAAAAATTTTTTTACAATTTTGGGCCAGTTTTCCTTTCATAATAAAAAAAAAAAATCAGGAGACATCCACAACTATTTACTACCAAATGAAAGCCCAATTTGTCCTGAAAAAAACAAGGTATAATCCACCTGGATGCACAAAGTAGTTTTGATGATATCTATGGATTTACTAACAACTAAGTCAAAACTGAAAAATTGGGCTTAGGCATTTAGATTTTTTTTACCCTTAGGTGTGAAGGGGTTAAGGTAATTTTTCAAAGTGTTACTCCATTATTGGGATAGCTGACTAAACATTACCATTCTGACTGTTTACTACTTGTGCTGAGCTTGCAGATTAAAATGTGAAACAGTTATTGAGGCCATTTGGTAACAATACCCATTGGCCTTTATTTAGGCGTTTGGCATATTGTAGAGTTAATGTTCAGTTACGTATGCCTAGAAATCAATTTGATTTCCACATTTAGCAATTCGGTCACACAAATAAAATATTATTTCAGCCTGGTTGCAGTGTGATACTGTGTTTTGCAAATTGCCATATTCAAAAAGGCCATAGGAGGGTTTCCAGCTTTTTGCAATGATGCGGAAAGGTGATATTTGACTTTTATTAGCGTAAATGTGTATATCACAACCATGGATCATTTATAGCTTTGTAACACAAAAGTGAGATTAAAGCACAAGAAGACAGAAACGTGGTATGTGGAGGAACAGTAAGACTAATTCTGGGCTTACAGGACTCCAGAGAGAGATGAGTAATCAAATAGTTATGTTATATATGGCTGCTAGAAGGGGAAATCACAGAGATGTCAATGAAAGGTGAGGCGATAATTACTGTGGGCTGGAATATTCCACTTGCTAAGTCAGCCAATACTAGTGACACTCTGGATTCCTGGAATGGGGTGTCTAAAACAATCATGTGGAAGTATTCTTAAATTTGATCCTTGCAGATGGATAAATAGTATCAAATGTTTTCTAGCAGAAGAACTGGCCCTGAAGAGCACTGGTCATCACGGTTAAATACATAGACAGCGGTTAAGCAGAACCACACTAAAGCAGGATTTTGTTATTGTAGCTCTTGGAATGGCTGACTGAAGTCCAATGAGAGGCTGTTCATGTAAATCTTTACCTTTTGTGGGAATGAATAAGTGGAAGGCAGGAACAGTGAAATAACCTAAAACAAACATGTAGTATTACATTATACTGATTTTTCTGACAGCTCCACAGCAGGAGCTGTCACTTCTGGGAATGGCATTTATGTGGTAACTCTCTGAGCCAATACCAGTCTGAGCTGCATGCAAACCATTCACGTTTTCTAGGGTCAGTCAGCATAATGCTATTCAATATATAAAATTACATGAGTCATAAAACATTTATTGATCTGGAGTATAATCTAAATCCCCCTGAAGGCAAACACCACCTCCCTCCCACAAAGTGAAACTGCATCATCCAGATTTAGAGTCATTATTAATCTGACCTAGTACATCATTTCATTGTTAGGATTGCTGATGTCATTCTTTTTTTTTTTATTATTCTTTATTTATATCATCCAACATATACATAGCAACAAATTTGTTTAGGTAAGTACATAAATAGAGTGCAAAAAAGCTGACCTACACAAAGGAGTATATCAAATTAATAATTATATCCATAAATACATGGGTAGCCCTATCGGGAGCCCAAATGTCTCAGCATCACTGATTCTTAAACTATTAGGTTGGGAATCAGCACTCTAAATTCAACTAGTCCTTGTCACCATGTCTATAAGGATAACATGATTTTTTAAACACCATAAAAATAGAAACCTAAGCCCGACTGCCTTTATAAAGTAGACCATAAAAAAAATTACCAGAAAAGGAAAAAAAAACTGAAGAAAATATAGACAAAGATCAAAGCACGTATAGCCGACAGTAGGGGATTGGATGCCCTTGATTGCATTCACACTCTGTTTAGGCCATCTTGGGGAGCACAAAAAGCCTTTCCCTCCTCTGAAAATTTAAATAAATTCCACTGAGCCCAAGTTTTAGAATACATCTCGTGCCAATTTTGGGCCGTGAGTATCAAGTCTTCCATCATATTTACCTCTTCCACTCTTGTCAGCCAGAGAAAGCTAGAGGGGGGTCTTAAGTCTATCCACTGCCGGGCAATGCATGATCTGGCCGCATTAAAGAGGTGACACAATATTAATTTATTATATGTCTTTTATGGTATGTTCGAAACGTGTAATAAAAATAGAGCCGGATCCTCGGGAAGGATGTAATCTGTAAATTTCTGAGATATACGCTGTACCTACCTCCAGAAGTACTCTAGCTTTGAGCAGAATGCTGATGTCATTCTATGTCAATTTATTCTATAAACCCTAAAGGTGACCATACAAGAGGTAAACTTGGACTGCCCTGTCATCTGCATAAGTGCCTATGTGCGGGGTCAAAGGCAAACCTGGACCTTTGCACTCTTGCGTACATGTTTTTTTGCACATTCTATCTTTTTTCATACAGCTGCAATTCACATCGGCCTAAATGGCTGGTGTTACTGTAACCTTAATGACAACATGCATTTACTCCTTGTTGTGGTATCACGTGCTAACATGCATGAAATCCTTGCACACACAAGCGCATGCTCACAAGTGTAAATTGTGCTTTATTAAATATAAACTAAACTCTATCTGAGCACCACAAGCTATAAATACTATTTCATTCATTTTTAATATGCAAAGCAAAGTCGCCCCTCCATCCATCCATGTCTCCATGCTTTATTTTGTTGAGAAATCCCTTTGAAAACAGCCTCCTACCCCTGACACCCCCCCACCCCTCACACTGCCATTTATGGGGAAGATCAGTGTGCTGGTGATTCTCTACACCCATTACTTATCCATAAAAATAAAAAAAAAGCATTTATAACTTTTTAAAATAAATATACACATGTTTTGCCTTTCATTTTTGTTTTAAAGTGAATAGGTTGTTTTACAAAGTAAGGGTTCACATATACTGTCAAAATCGTTCATGTTGATTAAGAGAGTTTAGTTCTGCTTTAAAAAGAAAACTCCCTGGGCAAAAAATATTTGTTCTGATGGATAATGACAAATAAATCCAATAAAGCGAGTCACTACTGACATATTAGGTTGAAAATGACCCAATCCTCCAGATATTTGACTTATGTGCAGGTATACTGAAATTATTTGATAATAGTTTTCATAGCCCTTGTAGTAAAATAACAAAAAATAGCCTGCAGCTATAGAAAATTATGGGCACTTTTAGCCTCTAGACATTCTCAACCAAGGTTCTGTGGACCCCTTAGGTTCCTCGAGAGGTTGTTAGGAGTACCTTGAGCTGTAGCTTATTGAACTTCCATCTGATGGTACCTGCATAAGGCTACTTTCACACTGGGGCGTTGAGCGCGCTGGCGGTAAAGTGGCGCTATATTTAATATTTAAGTATTTTTTAATGTTCTTTGGTGGTGGGTTATGGTAATAGCAAGAAATATACAGTTACAATTCAAAAATATATATTTTTTTACTATTTTGGGCCACGTTTCCTTTAATAATTAAAAAGAGCAGATGATATCAAGGTATAGTTTGCCTGGATACACTAATTAGTTGCAACGATTTGTTCAGTTTTACAAACCCATTCCAAAGGTGAAAAACTGGCATCTTCTAGATTGTAAGCTCTATCAAGCAGGGTCCTCTGATTCCTCCTGTATTGAATTGTATTGTAACTGACTGTACTGTCTGCCCTCATGTTGTAAAGTGCTGCGCAAACCGTTTGCGCTGTATAAATCCTGTATAATATTAATAATAATCAGGCGATTTGATGCACCTACTGTCAGGAAGGGGTTAAAGTGGTCAGTTTTTAAGCAGTGCAGCTGATTTACTCAGAGTATGTAGATTCTTTATCTTTTAATCCAATTTAAGTTGGTGCCATAACCGTTGCACCAGGTTTCCCGGTTCAGGGTGTCTCCTTTTTCTTGCAGCATCCTATGGAGCCACCCTTGTATGCAGGGACTAGAGCTGCGTCTTCTTATACTGTGTGCATCAATATAAACACACAGGCCCGTAGCCTAGGAGGGCAAGGCACTTCCCTGCTCCTTCCTCTTCTTTCACCCACTCTTCTCCAAGCTAACAGACTACACTGTCCACTGGTAACTATTTCCTGTGAGGACCAGAAGTTGAGGGAAGAAGCACATAGAGTGCAGGAGCCAGCAAAATTGGAAATTGTAAAACTGCAAATGAATTTTAACAAATAGTCTACTGGGGGATACTTATTTTATTGTACTCAGTGTGTTAAGCTAAAAGACTCTGACAGTTTATCATTATTTTAATGATGCAATGCAGTTGCCTTTTAATGCGCGTTGTCAGTGTGTCACTTGCAATAACCTCCTTTTAGCTTGGGGACTGAATATAATATCTAGACCCCCCAGAAAGTATAAGCTCACCCCTGCAGCACCTTTTTTAACTGTTATTGAGATGTTCCTCTTGACATTTTTTTTTTTTTCCTTTCAAGCAGGAATAATGATCTTGTGTTTGGCTCCCCCACTGCTGGTGTCTGGGAAAGTAAAACCTGCAAAGTAAACATGTCATTTGTTTCAGATACGTAATGTTCCCCCTCCATTTGTGGTCAGGAATCCTGGAGGACTCTCTTTCCCACACACTTTTCACAGCAAAGTGGTTACAGCTACTGTTCTTAACATTCTCTAATTTCATAGCAAAGTGTGAAGTACAAAGTATGTTTTCACATGTTAATCCTATTACAGACACTCTGCCTATTCCCTGCAATGTGAAGAGCAGTATCAATATAAAAAAAGAAACAGTTGACGTATTTATGGTGAGATGTACAGGTTAACTCTGTCCACACAAACCCTTATGTAAGCAATCCAGACATAAGCCAATAAAGTGCCTCACTCATTGTAAACTGATTACTTAATACCTTTACATCTGAAGCATTAAGTACAAAATAATTTATTTGTTGAACAAACTTTACATTTTGCAATATAGGAAGATTAATAGGAGTGCATTTTTTACCTGTTTTCAAGCTTATCTAATATATTGTAGTATGCACTTATCAGATTTATTTTAAGCCAGAAACAGTTATAGCTGTATGATGTCATCCTCCAATATGTTGATTTTGCAGCCATAGCCATAAGCATGAATGCTTCTTGGGGCTATAGCCGAACGACGGCCACAGCGCGGACCTGGATTTCCGGGAGGCCATCATATGATGGCCTCCCCTTTGCATATCCGAGTAAGGGGCCAATCCTGGCCCCTTACCATGTGATCAGCTGTCAGCCAATGACAGCTGATCACATGATGTAAACAAAAGCACAGTAATCGTGAGGAGAAAAAAAAGCCGATCACCGGCCTATCTGCAAGGGACATCGGTCCCAAAGAGGAAGGAGGCAATTCTGCCTCATCTGTGCCCACCAGTACCCCCTGCCAGTGCCCATGAGTGCAACCCATCAATGCCCACAAGTGGCAGCTATCAATGCCCACCAGTGGTGCCAATCTGTGCCACCTAGCAGTGTAACCAACCAGTGCCGATCAATGCCCATTATTGCCACCCATCAGTGCCCATCACTGCCACCTATCGGTGCCCATCAGTGCCGCCTCATCAGCGTACATCAATGAAGGCGAAAAATTACCTGTTTGCAAAATTTTATAACAAAATATTTAAATATTAAAAAAATATTAATATTTTTTTTTTCATTTTAAAATAAAAAACAAATACCAACCAAAAGAAAGCTCTATTTGTGGGGAAAAAATTATAAAAATGTAATTTGGGTACAGTGTTGTATGACCGCGCAATTGTCATTCAAAGTGTATCAGCGCTGAAAGCTGAAAATTGGTCTGGACAGGAGGGGGGTTTAAGTGCCCAGTAAGCAAATGGTTAACCACTTGACCTCCAGAAGAATCACCCCCCTTCCTGACCAGGCCATTTTTTTTACGATACAGCACTGAATTATTTTAACTGACAACTGCGCGGTCATGCAACACTGTACCCAAATAACATTGATGTCCTTTTTTTTACAGCGTGGGAGGTGATTTTACTAGAAGAAGGCAAGGACCCATGTCCCTGCTTTACAGGAACACAGGGTCCATGCCTTCCCTACTGACAGAATGACAATTGGCCTGGTTGGAGCTGTGCTCCCACTGCAAGGGTTAATTGCTATTTTATGCCTAGGAGAACAATAAAAGGAAATATACTTGCCTAATCCTCAGCTCTTTCTCAAAGCTTGACCGAACCCTGCAGCTTCTTCACCCCCACACTCCACAGGTCTAGGATCCTGACGTCCTCATAACCAGAGCAGGATCCATATTCCTGCTCCAGACGTGAGGACACTGAGGGACATTCCACTGCTGGATTGTGGGAGAGCTCCATCTGCCAGGGGAACAGAGGCTCAGGTAAGTAAAACTGTTTCTCCTCTCCCCTAGGTAAAATGAGCTATTAACCCTTACAGTGCAGGCACTTCCCCATTGCAAGGGATAATTTTGTTTGGTTTTAATAAATAACAAGGCTCAAATCTTGACACCAATTTTCATTAGTGTGCCCCCTCAAAAGCTAGGTTCACATTTGTGTGCACCCCTTTTGCAAACCAATGTTTTTTGTTATTAATTCTTAATTGCACCTCAACGCACCTTGCTAAAACAGAGGCCAAAACACATGTGTTTTGGTGCAGTGTGATTTAAAAAAAGAGTCAGCCTTAAAGGATTTAGGGTACGTGGAGCATTTCTGTGGGCTGTTTCCATGCTTTTTAACCCCTTCACGCCTAAGGGGTGTAACAAATCTTAGTGCTTAAGCACAATTTTGCAACTTTGACTTCTTAGTAAAACCATACATATCATGACAACTACTTTGTGCATCCAGGTGGATCATACCTTGTTTTGTTCAGGGCTTTCATTTGGTAGTAAATGGATATTTCCTGATTTGTTTTATTATAAAATGAAAATTGGCCCAAAATAGTAAAAGAAAATCTTTTAAAAAAAAATGTAGCTGTATATTTCTTGTTCCTACCATAACCTACCATCAAACAACAACCCCAAATAAATTATCTTGTGCTTGGCAAATGCAGTGATACCACATATGTGTATGTTACTTGTTGTTTGAACCCGTAGTACAACCCAGAAGCAATAGTGCACATTTTGCTTTTTTTTTTTTTTTTTGTCCTACCTAAAACCTAAAAATCCTGCCCAAAATATACTGACCTTGACCTTTGACCCTTACTTGATCCATACACTAACCCTGGCACAACTAGATCACACCTTGAACTAGGTATTTTTTCTTTATTTCTTTTCTTTTTTCTTTTTTATTATTTATTTATTTTTTACACACTTTTTTTCTCCCTCTTTGCTAGGAAAGGGAAAGATGCATTAAAGTATTATTATTATACACAATTTATATAGCGCCAACAGTTTACACAGCGCTTTACAATGTATAGGGGGGACAACACAATTACAGTACAGTTCAATACAAAAGGTACAGGAGGGCCCTGCTCGTAGAGCTTACATTCTAAAGGGATGGGGTGGTGGTACAAAAGGTACTCGCTGCAGAGAATGATTTGATGGGGTGGCTCGGGGACAGTTGTTAGGTGGGATAGGCTTCCCTGAATAAATTAGTTTTCAGGGATCTCTTAAAGGTGGGCAGGGTAGGGGCTGATCGGACATAATGGGGCAGGGAGTTCCAGAGGATGGGAGAGGCTCTAAAGAAGTCTTGAAGGCGAGCATGGGAGGAGGTAACGAGGGAGAGATTTGGGCGATATCTACAGATGAGGTTGGTGATGTAGATGGGGGCGATGTTGTGGATGGCTTTGTATGTTATGGTTAGCATTTTGAATTTTACACGGTGGGGTAGGGGAAGCCAGTGAAGGGATTGGCAGAGAGGGGCGGCAGTCACGGATTGATTAGTGAGGTGTATTAGTCTAGCAGCAGCTAGACTAATTGTATCTTTTCTCTCAATTCACAGAGGCTACCACAAGAGGCCAATCAGAAGCTACCACAGCGATCAGGTGACCCAGAATTGGGAGTTTCAGGTCCTGATCATTGTACGGGACCAGGGGCTCTCGGTGAGACCCCAGCCTTTGTGCTGGGAGATACGCACATATGTGGCCCCACAGAAAAAAGCCCAGTGCAGTGGGGCCACATATATGTGTTACGTCGGCAGGAAAGGGTTATTCATAACACTTTTCATACAGAGAAGGTAAATCAATAAAGTCTTTACAACACATTTCTGGTGGTATAGTTTCCTTTGGAACTACCTTGCCTAATACAAGCAAGCATTTGGGTTGGTTTTGGTAACATTAGCAACAGGGTCGACAAATTCAGGTAGTTCTTAGTACTGCCATTTTAGGAACCTATCGCAATGACAGCGACAAATGCTTACGTGAGAACTATTGTTAATAATAGTTTTTTTTTTTTTTTTTAACTCCCCAGGGTACCTAGTGCATATAGCACTTGCTTCCATTCTAAATAGTGGCCCTTTTGTCTCCTAAACACACCTTTTAATTCTGGCTGTAGCTCCTCCCCCTTTTGCAACCCAAATTATAGGCATACACAGGCTTGCACAGATCTGAGTGATCTTTTACTCTTATGAATGAACAAATATCACAGATCATTTACTCAGAATGGTGACAGATCACTCGAAGCTGCAGCTCTTTGTGTCTATCAGAGGCTGCTTGTACACCTACACTGACCAGTGGATGGATCACACAGTGCTGCCATGGCATTGTTGAGGGGCTAGCCTCTCAGTGTCCCATCAGCTTCTGTCCAACCCTTACTACAAAACTTCTTGGCCCTGCAACTAACAGTGTAATGGGTGCAGTAGTCAGCGAGAGAGGGGGCGCACCGGTATGGACACTCTGACCTTCAGATTCAAACACTGTCTACCTGAAGGGTCTAGTATGGATATTTGGGGGGGAACCCCAGGTCATTTTTTTTTATTTGACGTGGGGTTCCCCTTAATATCCATACCAGACCTGAAGGGCCTGGTAATTTAATTAGGGGGGAACCCCACACATCTTTTTTTTTTTTATCAATGACTTTATCAATGACTTTCAATGACTGTTCTCTGTATTACGGGGAGCCGACATTCATTATAGCCGTGAGTGCTTTTAAATTACTTTTTTTCCTGCAGAAATTACACTTTGTGAAGGGACCGTTCTAAGCACGGGAAATACAGACATACTATACACACCCCCAGGTATGAAAATTTAAAGGAATATTGCACTTTTATTGTTTCACTTTAAGCATTATTAAAATCCCGAAAAAAACTTTTTTTTGCATTGATACATGTCCCCTTGGGCGGGACCCAGGTCCCCAAACACTTTTTATGACTTTTTATGACAATAACTTGCACATGAGCCTTTAAAATTAGCACTTTAGATTTCCCCCATAGACTTTTACAGGGTGTTCCGTGGCTTTTTCGAAAATTTGCCGCGAACACCAGAAATTGTTCACTGTTCGGCGAACAGGCAACATGAGTTTGACTCGAACTCGAAGCTCATCCCTAATCTAAACCATTCCATGTAAGCTCTGACTGTATGTTTAGGGTCATTTCTTCTAAGATTGCCCTTTATTTGGTTCCATCCATCTTCCCATCAACTCTGACCAGCTTCCCTGTCCCTGCTGAAGAAAAGCATCCCCACAATATGATGCTGCCACCACCATGTTTTATGGTGGGGATGGTGTGTTCAGGGTGATGTGCAGTGCTAGTTTTCCACCACACATAGCATTTTGCTTTAAGGCAAAACATTAGATTTTGGTCTCATCTGACCAGAACACCTTCTTCCACATGTCTTCTGCATGTTTGCTGTTTCCCCCACATGGCTTTCTTTCAACAATGGCTTTCTTGCCACTATTCCATAAATGTCAGATTTGTGGAGTGCACGACTAATAGTTGTCCTGTGGACAGATTCTCCCACCTGAGCTGTGGATCTCTACAGCTCCTCCAGAGTTACCATGGACCTCTTGGCTGCTTTTTTGACTTAACGCTCTTCTTGCACGGCCTGTCAGTTTAGGTGGACAGCCATGTCTTGGTAGGTTTGCAGTTGTGCCATACTCTTTCCATTTTTGGATGATGGATTGAACAGTGCTTCACTTTGTGTTGGTCTATCACATAAAATCCTAATAAAATACATTTACGTTTTTGGTTGTAACACAACAAAATGCTGAAAATTTCAAGGAGTATGAATACTTTTTCAAAGCACAGTAGGTCTAGTATACATACCATGTACCCACAATGGTTAGCCAGGCAAAGTAAATATAAAAAGAAGCTGCATAGTGTGATACAGTTAAAAGTGATTATTTTTAACTGTATCACACTGTGTGGCTTCTTCTGTTTATGTTTACTTTGCGTGGCTAACCATAACATGTGTGTATGTGTGTGTGTGTGTGTGTGTATGTGTGTGTATGTGTGTGTATATATATATATATATATATATATTGGAAGGCCAGTATGGTGGCCTGAAATTATGGGAGGAGCCCGGAGGGTATTTAACCAGCCCACAGGCTGCTGGTCTTTGTCGGTTTCCTGTGCAAGATATCTGATACGGCAGACATCAAGGGCCGACTATTCGAGACAATCGTTGTGAGTTCCAGTTCGTGAGTTCCTATTCATTAGTCCCGTCTTCGTCAGTGTGTTGCAGTTCCATGTTCCGTGTTCATGAGTCATTGTCAATCGTGTTGTGTCGCACTCGTGTTACCGAGTCGCAGGTTTCGTACAACACATCTGGTTCGGCTGTCGCAGGTAGGGCTTCGGCTCCCAATTTTTTGCATTTCATGCACCGCTTTTCATGTCACTAAACTGTGGTAAAACGCTTAACTCACGAACACTCACAACTTGTCTCGAATCGGAAACATTTCACCCGCACGTGTTCGTTACCATACAACGGACGTCACCAGGTGTCGCGCACGACTCGCAGTCGCTCGCCCACGATACTTCGACCGATGACGCATCTGGCACTCGTTTTGCAACTACACGTGGTTGAGTCGCACAATCTTTTGAATCGCTCAAAACATTGACGAGTCATTTCGGAGCTGTTCGCAACAATCCGAATCATTTCTATCATTTCGAATCATTTCGGTCATGTCGCATCATTTCAAATCGTTGTTAGCATGTCAGTCATTTTGAAACGTTTCTACTATGTCAAGTCATTTCGAATCATTTCTACTATGTCAAGTCATTTCGAATCATTTCTATCATGCCAAATCATTTCTATCATGGCAATCATTTCAAACCATTTCATTTTTCATTTCTGTCACCAGCTGCGCTCCGATTCGAATCTCGTCGCATCTCCGATGCACTGATTCGATCCGGTGTGCCCCTAGACTACAGCCTCATTTCAATACATGCTCCAGAGACAGTCTCACCGTTGGTTACAGATGCAGGCTTGATTCTAGTCTTTGTCATGGTATCTGTCACATATTACATCCCGGTTCGAATCCAGTCGCATCCAAGATGCAGCAAATTCACTCCGATTCGCCCAGCGGCTCGGCCTCATTTCAGTACATGCTCCAGAGATGGATTCACTTGTTGGAAGTAGCCTCAGTCGTTGATTCTAGTCTTTGTCATGGCCTCATTCCTGTCACTTATTACGTTCCGATTCTAATCCAGTCGCATCCGCAAGATGCACCGACCGATTTGATCCGGTGCGCCCAGCTGCCTGGCCTCATTTCAGTACATGCGCCAGAGACAGATTCACTAGTTGGTTCCAGCCTCAGTCATTTTGATTCTAGTCTTTGTCATGGCATCATTCCTGTCACATATTACGTTCCGATTCGAATCCAGTCGCATCCGCAAGATGCACCGACCGATTCGATCCGGTGCGCCCAGCTGCTCGGCCTCATTTCGATACATGCGCCAGGGACAGAATCACTTTGAAGGTTTCGGTCATTTTTTGATTCTCTTCTTTGTCATGGTATATCATTTCTGAATGAATGAATGACTTGTATAGCGCAACCTATGCGAACTGAATCGCCTTAGGGCGCTTTTTGCCACTGGTGTCCATCTGTGGTATAGTGCGGTCCTTGCCCTGTGGGGTCCTGACACGCTTACAAACACATACACATACAACATACACATATTTGGCCAATTTTATCGACAGGATCTAATTAACCTACCAGCATGTCTTTGGAGTGTTGGAGGAAACCGGAGTACCCGGAGGAAACCCACGCAGGCACAGGGAGAACATGCAAACTCCAGGCAGAAGGTGTCGTGGTCGGGATTTGAACCAGCGACCCTATTACTGCTAAGTGAAAGTGCTAACCACTACACCACTGTGCTGCCCTCTGATTTCTGTGTCACCTTACCACGTTCCGACACGGATTTAGTCATCTCCCCGCACTAATTCGTCTCGGCGTGCCCAGGACCGGCCTCATTTCAGTACATGCTCCAGAGCCCAATCGTGCTCAGTCGCTAAACAAGTGGCATGGCGATTCAGGCTCTGTCATGGGAGTTCAATCATTTCACCGCACGTACCACGCTCTGATTCGAATTCCGTGGCATCTACGATGTTACCAATTTGTCCCGGTGTGCCCCAGGAAGCTTCCTGATGACGCAGACACACATGCGAAACGCGTAGAGGCTGCTGGGTAACAATTGAAGACGCTATACCTGTTTACAGCACAAACGGCCCTGCCTGGGATTTGAGGTCCCTATATACACGGCTGGAGAGGCTCAGTGCCGGCTTTGAGGGCACTATCCCATGTGAGTGCAATAGTCCTCTTGTTTTTATTTGTATATTTTAATAAATTGTTGAAACATATCACGCTATGGGAGCATCTTTTTATTTTCCTTGAGAAAGAAGGACGCTCTCTGTATCTAATCGATCCCGATCTTGTAAAGTGGAGATTTAACAAGGAGAAGGAGTGGTTATCCAGCTAAACAAACCAAAGGCTTATTACTCACCTATATCTGGTGAGTGGCCATTCTCTATGGTGGTGGATTCACAGGGTGATAAAGAGATATATCTTGAAAGCACTAATTACCAGTCACTGTACTCATTGGAACTCACTTGTTTTGGAGCGGCTGGAACGCTATGGTGGCAACATATGGATTTTTTTGTCACATAATTTATGCGGACACATTGTTGGGGACTATACCCAGATAGCTTGAAATTTCGTTTACAGGATTTGGACTGAAAGGGCATTGATTTTAGGGTTCTTTTTGGGGAGGCTCTGTTTTAGTTTGGCCTAATTTTCTAGTCTTTTTCACAGAATTTTGATACACGTGTATATATATGTACACTTCTTTTCACAGAATTATGTTATATGCGTATTTATGCATTTTTTCCACAGAATTGTAATATTGTGGGATTGGGGGGGGGGGGGGTTTCCTTCAACAGCAAATTGTGGTGAAGGGGGATCATAAGCTTTAGCTCCGAGGAAAAAAGTTCACTTTACAGGATTACTAACACAAAAGCACATGTTGTTTGACATATAGGATTGAGAGTGTTAGGATTGCTTATCTTACATTTTATTTTATTTTATTTTATTTAGGATTGGGAATTTTAGGATTGCATAATTTATTATAATTTACTTCATTTCACTAGCTAATACCAGGACTTTCCCTTGTTCATCTGACATAATTTAGTACCAGCCGAATTCCCTAAGGAACCGGCAACTGACAGCAGTAGTAATAAAATCAACCCATTATAATCAGGGTTCAGGTGACAACAATGTAATAATGTGATTGGCGCAATTCTCAATTTATATCACATCTTAACCAGTAATCGTACAATCAGTATTTTTACTTTTCAGATCGCAGCCTTCACAAATATAGTCACTATAGGATTTGGCGCCGGTACACCCTCTTGCAATTTTATAGGGTACGTATATGATAGAGAACACATACAAGACTCAATTCGTGTCACCCTTTATAGGCCCAGCCTGCAGACACGCAACCCAGAGGACAAGGCAGCAGGCTTCAGAAAGCAATCATGTCTTCAGCTGGCAGTCCTCACTGCCCCCCTGTCTCCAGCTTTAGTCTCCGAGAGTGGCAGTGCCCGTTCTCTGAGGGCATGGACTTTCCCCAGACTGACAGTGGAGCTGAGGCGCAGAGGAATACCCTTCCCTACCATGGCCAGGAAGGCTGAGCTGTTCAGGCTCCTCTTTCCCCCACCTGCCGTGGCAGGGTCCAGCAACCAGCAGGCGTCGCTGGAGTCAATTTCGGCTGCCATTGCCTAGCTGCATAACCTTGTGTCATCCCTGTCCTCTTCGGTCGTCGAGGTGCAGAACAGGGTGACACTCTTGGAGACCAGCCTGGCCGTCACAACCCCTGACCCTGTCGTAGTCCAAGCCACGACACGCCTGCCACAGGTATCGTTGTAGCAAGTTCGGTCATACACCCCTCCCACCTGGTACCACCCAACGTGAGGAAGGACATATTAGAGGGCAAGGATGTCAACCTGGCCTCACTCTTGATCTCAGTGCACGACCTGGCTGAGAACAAGGCGTACATCTGGGGGGACGTCTCGGTGGTCCTGAAGGCAAAAGACCCTAGGCTTAACAGGAAACTCTCTGTGCCAGAGTTGACCTTGGCGTTCGGCATGTTCAGGGACGTGGTGTGTTCTGCCTCCCCCGGCAGACGGGAGTAACTGGACCTCTACCTCCACTTAGTCGTAGACCTGGGCTACAAATACGGTGGCTCAGCCTTCTATGACTACCATCGTTCCTTCTCGGCCAAAGCCGCAGCGAGGTTCCTCTAGTTCCACTTGCCTACTGACTGGAGCATCGTGGATACGGAACTATTCTGACGCCACTTTGCGGGCCTACGCTCTCCACTTTGCGCCATATGCCAGTCAGCGACCCACACCGCTGTCTGGTGTGCCAACACAGCCTCCGTCCACCAGGTAGCCAACACGGCCACTACCAGCATGGGTCAGGGTCAGCAAGCCCCTGCACAAGGGCAGAAGTTGGATAAGCTAGGACGACCAGTGCGGATGGCCGGGGGAGCGGCAATTTGCAACAATTTTAATTACGGCTCCTGCAACTTCAGCCAGTGCCGCTTGCTACATGTGTGCACCCTATGCCAGAGGGCGCATCCCAGGATCCTGTGTGAGGTCAAGCAGAGAAAGACATGACTAAGCCAGGTCAACATCGTATGGCTAGACATCTACTTGACCTCACACCCCACTCTATCCCTGGCTGTCTACCTCATCCGAGGCTTCACGGACGGGTTCCATACCGGGCTCATCTCCCTGCCCCACACCACCCACGAATGCAGGAACCTACGATCAGCAGCCACGGATGAACGAGCCATCGACCAACTTCTCCAGACTGTGTTAGACCGGGACTTCATGATAGGCCCTTTCAGCCAGCCCCCCTTCAACACCTGGAGGGTTAGCCCGATCGGGCTTGTACAAGGGAAGTTCTCTAATAAAAAACGTCTGGTTTACGATTTGTCAGTGCCTCATTCCTCCTCCATTCCCAGTCTCAACTCTCTTATTCCCTCCGAAGAGTTCTCCCTGAAATACGCTTCCGTAGACATGGCCATCCAAGCCATACTTAAGACAGGTGTAGGTACCTGGCTTTCCAAGACCGACATATCTGACGCCTTCAAGTTGTTGCCCATACTTTCCTCCCTTTGGTGCTGGCATGGCATCAAGTGGAGGGAGGCATATTATTTCGCCACCAAGTTGACCTTCGGGTCCAAAAGCAGCCCCTGGTTATTTGATAAGTTCGCTGAGACCCTCTCGTGGATCCTCCTGCATGAAGCACAGTGCCACGAGGTTAACCACTACCTGGATGACTTTCTGCTGATAGAGCTGCCCGGGACAACCCCAGGGGACCTAAACAAGCTAAGGGTCGTTTTTAACAACTTGAACGTCCCCCTCGCGGAACACAAGGTCGACGGCCCAGCACGTAAGATCACGTTCTTGGGCGTCGACCTGGATACCCAAGTCATGCAAGCCAGCCTTCCCCCAGACAAACTGGACCACATCAGAACGGTTCTGCGGGAGTTCACTCGTGCCGGGGGATGTACTCAGAAGCAACTTCAGTCCCTTCTCGGGATGCTGAACTTTGCGATGAGGATCATCCCACAGGGCCGCTCCTTCGTGTCCCAGCTGCTGGTGTACCTGTCCCACACCCAGGACCCAGATCAGGTAATCAGACTGGATTCTGCAGCCGTAGCAGACCTGGCCATGTGGGAGGAGTTCCTTTCTAACTGGAACGGCGTGTCACTCTTTGTCCCCTCAGTGTCTTCCCTGTCACCACAGGTGGTGACAGATACGGTGGCTTCCACAGGGTGTGCTGCCATTTTTGGCCATTTATGGTTTTCAGCCCCCTGGCCTCCACAGGCACTAGCCACACCTGGCTTCACCACTACGTCTGCCCTCTTTGAGCTCTACCCCATCGTGGCAGTCGCTCACCTATGGGGTCATTGCTGGTCTGGACAGACGGTAGCGTTCACAACCGATAACCTGGCCACAGCAGAGATCATCAGTAAAGGCAGGTCCAAGTCTAGGCCCGTCATGTCCTTCCTTCGCAGGCTGGTTCAGTTGTCCCTGCAGCATCAATTTAACATTTACTGTTCGTTCATTCCGGGGAAGCACAACTTAGCAGCGGACGCGCTTTCCCGTTTTAACTATGTTTCCTTCTTTGAACAGATGCCTGGAGCCAGTCCCCTGTTGGCCACTATTCCGGACTTGTCACAATTGACCCTGGATTAGCTCAGCACCTACAGTCAGCTACCAACCTCATCAATACATCACTCTCCCGCAATACCCGCAAGGCCTATCAGACAGCCGGGAGGGCATTCAACAAGTTCTTGCCCCAACACCCCCGAGAACCATCCAGCGTCAAACAGGTTCTGGCCTTTATTTCTTACTGCCACTCACACCTGGCACTATTTCACAATACGATACGGCTGTACGTGGCTGGTGTACAACACTACCTGTCACTTCAGGACCCCACAAGACCTTCCGTGTTCTCGTGCCATGCAGTACGGGCCCTCCTGCACGGAATTCAGAAACGTCAGCCTGTAGTCAGCCCCAATCGACTACCAATAACCGGAGAGATCTTCAGGGACATGTCCACCATCCTGGACAGGTCCCCGTTCGGTCTTCTCCCCAGTACGGTCCTACAAGCTGCCATACACTTGGCATTTTACGGGTTTCTATGACCCAGCGAGTTCACCTGCAACCACCCGGCTGGTCCGGTGTTACGCAAAAGTAACCTGCTCCGCCACCAGGATCATTTCGTCCTACACCTGACGGTGTCAAAGACTCAGCAGTTAGGGGCAGGAACGGACATACACTTCTTCAAATCCCACAATAACTGGTGCCCAGTCGCCACATTGAACCGGTTGGTGACAATTCTGGCTGATCGTCCAGACACCAGCCCTTTTCTGCCTTTTCCTGTGAAACCTCTCAACTCGTCCCGGTTCGTGGAACATACTCGGATTCTTCTCTGCAACCTACACCTGGACCCCAGTCAGTACTCCGGGCATTCATTCCGGATCGGGGCAGCCACGACAGCATCCTGGCAGGGTATCCCGGACCACATCATCAAAAAGCTAGGTCGATGGAAATCAGCTTGCTTCTCCCGCTATATACCTAATCCACAAGTGGAGATGGCCCAGGCATTTGCCAAGCTCACCCAGTTACTTGTCTCATCAATAAAAGCTATTCCCTACCTGAAGGTTTTGCCCCCTTATTTTGGTGTACCATACGATAGACCAAGGCACACTTTCAGGTCCATTTCATGTTGGTAAGTTTGTGTTAAACCTGTATGTCATCTTTACTCATATCGGCCATAGGGCTCTAAACCATAAATTGGAAGGCCAGTATGGTGGCCTGAAATTATGGGAGGAGCCCGGGGGTATTTAACCAGCCCGCAGGCTGCTGGTCTTTGTCGGTTTCCTGTGCGAGATACCCACCCTCACTTCCCCTTTTTAGGGCATTTCTCAAGTATTCTTACTCCTCAACAGAATACTCATTTCACATCATTTCATAGCTGCTCATTTCATCACTCCTTATCTAGGGTATGCCCCCTTATTTCGGTGTTCCTATACGATAGACCAAGGCACACTTTCAGGTCCATTTCATGTTGGTAATGGTAAGGTTGTGTTAAACCTGTATGTCATCTTTACTCATATCGGCCATAGGGCTCTAAACCATATATATATATATATATATATATATATATTCACACACACACATGTCAATGTAAGCATGTATTGAATTGTAAGCAAAAACTTGTCAATGTGAGGATGCATTAAAGTGTATGTATAGCCAAATCATGTTTTTTCATTTTAGGGAGAGTATGGAAGTGTTAAAACCTGTCCGGTTTTTGTGTCTGTCCCCACTGAAGCGATTTACTCTTTCTATTTGTCCTGGTGTCAATTGTCAACATTTTACAATTGTCACTGAAACAGGAAGTGAGTGGATGGGGAACTTTCTCTGGTGACAGCTTTCTAAGATGGGATTCCTCCTCACTTTGTAAAAAAACTCCCCTTGCCTCCTGCTTTGTCTTTGGAAGTGAAATCTCACACAATGGGACAAAGATAGCAAGTAAAAAAAAATGAGTGACAGGGATTTTTTGTGCCAGTTTTTTTTATCACTGTCTGCGTCCTTGCTAGGGAGATTCAACCTCTCTATTTGACCTGTTGACCATTGTCACCATGACTGAAAGTGAGGGAAAATCCAACATTTTGAATTTTCACTAGAACAGGAAAAGTGGAGGTACAGAGGGGCATCTGTATTAGTGGTAATATTCTAAGAGGATATTTACCTTGCTTCACATTTCAACCTATGTCAATATGTAACATCTATTTTCAAAGTGGTTGATTTACTCAAGGTTAATATACTCTTCACTTGGCAAGGGAATTTCACTTAATGAATAAGGTGAAGCTCTGCTGACGTCCATCATCCAATCACGATCAAGCAAAATACTGTTTTTTTCCTTGCATTTATACAGGGTAAAGTCATCTTTCGAACTGAACATGAACTCCTTAAAGACATGTTACTGAAATACTTTAGGCATCCGTGTTATGAAATATATTAATATAGCTGATATTTATTAAATACATTTTTATGAAAACTTCTTTCCATAGAAATAGTCTGACTTTTGGCCAGCCTATGTGGTTCATGTAGGACATCCCACAATGTAATTCTGTTCTACATCAGCATTTCATTTAACCTCCCGTGTTATCCGTGTTATGAAATATATTAATATATCTGATATTTATTAAATACATTTTTATGAAAACTTCTTTCCATAGAAATAGTTTGACTTTTGGCCAGCCTACGTTGTTCATGTAGGACATCCCACAATGTAATTCTGTTCTACATCAGCATTTCATCTAACCTCCCTGGAAATCTTTCTGTCTGACCTCTCCACTTCTCATTCTGACATGACTATTAATTCAACTTGGTGAAGGATCACGATACTTTGGGGTGAGGGGTAACTCCTTCTGGGAGCTCAAAGTGATGTAATAGCTAATATGAATACTAGTAAAACAAACTGCTAACCTGATTTCTGTTTTGCTTATTTTTCTAAATGATTGATAGAGGGTGAGTGAGATTAACTGTGATCCTTCATCCATGTGTCCTTATTTAACACTTGAAAATATACGCAATTACATCTCAAAAGTGGAGGTGCTAATGAAACTTTTTTTCTTTTCTTGTAGGTTTGTGATGCCACGAGAACTGAATGAATGTTGAATACCAGAAGTGAATACAATTTTTCAGTAACTGGGTTTCACTAAAATGGGAGAATAGTTATTTTTATAATGTGTTTAATAATATTGTCAACCTAATAATTATAACAACAAATATAATGGTTTATTATCAGTTGAATAAAATATAATCAGTTTTTATTGTAAAACTGCTATCAAACCGGCACCTTTCTAGTAAACTTAAAAACATAATCTAACTACTTGCCATTTTAATAAATGGTTTGTAAAGAAAATCATCCCAAACCGTATAACTCTTATACTGAACATTTCCTGAGAATTTGTATATTGTATTTGTATTAACTCGTGTTGATGCAATATATTTAGTTCACGTGAAAATATTTTAACCAAAAGGTTTCTTTGGAAGTTGCGATAAGTCTAAAGTCGCACATGGTTAAAAGCTAGATGCTCACTTTAACTTTTGCATGTTCCATGTTTAGTGAAAGGCTTCAATTTAGGGACTCCCTTAACTGTTCCACATGAACAGTGTTATTATATTGTAATTCTATAAACTTTTAATGCTTTAGAAAGAGCAACGATGAAGTGCAGAGTGCAATAACTTAATGGAAGTCAATGAAAGGTGATGAATGTTTGAGTTGCTGGACCTTGCTTTATGGTCTTTGACTTTTTCTTAATCAAATTGCCCAAACAGGTTGAAACTGTGCAACTGAGTTTTTTTTTTTTTTTTTGCTCAGTATAGGTAAATGTAGCATGTTAAAGCTGAATGCAGTTCCATGGAACACGTGATTGTTTTGTATTAATTAGTTAGTCATTTAATCATTTCTCCAGAAAAAGTATTCACCTCAGAAGGTGGGATCTAAAATTACGATCCTACAAATTTATTTTTATTGTTAGAATGTAACATTCTTTATTACCATCTGTTGGTATACCAGAAGAACCTAACAATGGCATGCTGACATTTGGAATCCCAGAAAAAAGAAATATTGACACTTGAGCCTCTTAGCATATAAATGGTTGATTACCTTTACTGTAAAGTCACGTAGCATTGACAGGTCAAGTCATGTCTGGGACTTCTTGTAGTTGCTTTTCAAGTCAACTGTTTGTTGTTTGTTTGCATCCCACTTTGTAGTTGTCACTTGACAGCTCTGCACCATGTCTTGTAGCATGTGAAAATTATGAATGATTTCATGCCCTAAGTAGCATTATTAGATTTGATTGCTTCAGGTGTATTATGGGAATTATACATTGACTTTCATTGCAGCATCCAAGATTACTGATCACAGTTGAGGTGTGTGTTTTTGGAAACAGTTCTGTAGATAATGTTTTATAGTACTTGCGATAATAATATAAATTTAATATTTACACTTTGCTATTAAATATGAAGTAATTTCAAAAAAATTGTGATCAAAGTTCTTACATTCTAGCTGTACCCAGTGCTTGCACTTTTTGTAAGCAAATTTTGTACAGTTTTATTTTATATTTAGTTGCAACATATAGTCGTTTTTGAATGTAAAAAAAGCATGTTTTATTTTACAATGTCCTATTCCTTATACGTACATGCAAGTTTTAACAGCCTTAAATATTGGCTTCCAGTCTACCATAACATGGGAACTATTGGAATAGTGGAAGTTGCCATTCAGCCAAGGGGGCTTTTAGTTCTTGAGAAATGTCAGTCCTGCAACCATTTGAATTGCACAGTATGTCAGCTGCCTCACTATGTCAGTACTTCACTAAAGCCAAGTACACACGTACCAAAAGTTGACCAGTTTAGCAGGAACCAGCCATCTTTCGGTACATTGTTACCTCAGTCTGTTCAACAGAAGCGAGTCAAACAACCAGCTTCTATCGAATGGTCTTGCTGGAAAACGAGCATTCGATCAACGCTTGCAGCCACTGGCTCCAACTACTGATCAGTGTATTTTGGGTGGGTCCCCTGTCAGAATACAATAGCACAGTGGGAGAGATCTCCACATCACACATTGTGGTGTTGTGGGGATCTGAAAGTTTTTTTTTTTTTTTTTTCATTACACATACTGGTTGAATGAAAAAAACTGAATGTGTATACCCAGATTTTGCTTACTTAGGAAATAAAATACACCCAGAAAGAGTCAAAGGGGCTGTAAGATTGCTCTATTGAAAAATCTGTTCCTTGTATAACAGATGTTCCTTATTAATGTCATTTTACTTACACCCATTTTCTTGTGAGATGCAACACAGATTTATTAATTGTCATATTTCTGGATTTACGGTGATGCATTATTACAGCATCACAAAATAAGTATAAAGAAAGTGCTTTACAAGAGACAGGTCTAGACTAGCAAATCATTACTTAATAAATTTTAGACATCAGTGCTTGGGATATAGTGGCTAAAAGGATTTCTTAAAGGTAGAATAAAATAATGCGATGCTGGCATGATTGTTAGGTATTTTCTTACCATTTTAATATACTGTACTTTGTAAAGTTTTAGATTATGTAGTTAAGGATCAGCTATGGGTGGCATTGAACACACAGCATAAAAGCCATACTAAAGACTTGATCCTTTTCTTCATGTATAGTAGCAGCTTTGAACTCTTCAGAGGCTGAAAAATTACCAAAAAGTAAGAAAAAGGATTTTCCAAATGTTATACTGTATTGTCCTATGGGTATTTAGTGCATGAGACATGCTAGCTTTGAGGAAGAACCCCCACATTCTGGCCTTTTTGAATTTATTGAAACTGCCAAAAATTACCACAAAACAAATATGTATTATTGCCAGTATTGATTTTTTTTCCCAGAATTTACCAATGGAGGGCACAGTAATATTTGAGGTATTTTACACAAGGCAGTGTTATTTCCAAATAACATAAACCATTTTCCAATGCATTATGATGCAGATGCTTCCAATAATGTAGCTACCATGCTAGTCCATTGCTGTAGGTATACTTTGTATCCCATATTTACCAAATATCATGGGAAGCAGCCAGAAGAAAAGCTTTAACCACTTTGTATTCAAAATAAACAAATTAGAACTTAAATTGCTTCCTCAGGAAGCCCTAAAAATCCTTGAAATCTATGTATGCCTTGACATATTAATAAAGGGGTTAATCCCTGGAAATTATTGAACTCCAGCTAGTTAATTTTGGTTCATAGACTTGGGAGGTTGGACTCTTTTTTATTGCTCGTTTTGCTTCAAACGGACTATAGGGGCGGTCTTTGTGGAATAGCCGCAAACCTTTTTAAAGTGGCCTCGAGAACCTTTCATGTCAGCACTTGTTTTAGTTTTTTCCCAACCGAGCACTGCAATATACAACACCCATACCAATTTGATGAATTCTAAACCCTCTCTGTATGGAGGCCAACTGAAGGTGTGCTAACCCTATAAAAGTATATTCTTTCCAAAAATTTAAATTTTTTTCTGCGCAAACCAAGGAAATGTATATATTTTAAAGTTGACACTTCCTTGCAATTTTTGCATTTAAATGTTTTAATATAAATGAGCTTGCAAATGGGAAATTGGTTTTGTAGCACTGAATGTCTTCAGTTATGAAAGAATTTTCCAACTCTACCAAAGATGTTTACTTGATCCTAATCGAAATACAAGTATGAATAATCTGACTTGAGAAAAGTTCAAATGTTGAAATGAACAGGCGCTAACTGTTAATTTTTAACAGTTTCTCATATTTTAACTTGTAAAATGAATGCTAAAAGGGTTCTTGGTTAGTAATCTCTAGGTATAGAAGAGTTATTAAACATGCTTGCAGCCTTATATTTTTCCATATAAATGGATGCATGCTATTTTATTCAAGTTTTAAAAATGTTGCGTGGTATAAATATTTAACATGATTTCCCCATAAGATATCTAAAGCAAAGCATGCATACCATTTTAACTTTAAAGTATCTTACATGGTAAAGCTCCACTTGAGCAAAAGTACTCAACATATAAACAGATTTTTTTAAAATAGAGACTTAAATCAGTCAAGTCTACTCAATTATTTGCAGAGCAGTAGTCCAGAGTCAGTTTAGGTTTAAATTAATATATTTTATACATTAGACTATCTTTTTCATTTGGCCTTTTTTCTGCTCAATGAATGTGTTCTTTAATAACTGTAATAAAATAAATGTAAATTTGGGGAAATTTAAAGTACTTCTGGAATCAAAATATCCCTGTAATGTTACATAGTATTTTTTTCAAACAAACATGGTTTGTATGTTTCCACTTAATATTGCTAAATTTATGATGAAGTCAACTTCACCCAAAAATCTTTTCATTTGTAGCCAATCATTATGTGTATCATTATATATACGCCATTTGTCGGAGGCGATGATTTAAAAAAAAAAAAAAAAAGTGTTAGTAAAAATGTGAAATGCACAATGAAGAAGAAATGAGACATTCTCAGTGAAAAATATTTAAAGTAAACAATTGACATGCCAGTTTTTTTTTATATTTATATAGAAAACATTTCATAATTACATATAAGTCAATCATTTGCCTTAATTCATTTTTCAGTAGTATAGTAAATAAATGATTGCACTATTCTAAGTTTTAGCGTGGCACAGACAAATTTTATACTTACTGTAAACTAGCCTGAAGCTAATCACATATAGAACAATATTGTTACAAGAACAAAATGCTGTATTTGGCCATTCTGTAAAGAAGACAAAACACCATGTAGATGTGATAATCTAGCTACTTAGCCAGATTTTTGTAGTCACCTTGATTATTAGATGTTTTACTTTCGGCATGTTTTCATTTTAAAATTTGTAGCAGTAAATAAATTAGCAATATAACAAAAATTTTGTTGGAGTTTTTTCAGTATATTGATATTTTTGTGATTAATGTAACACATTTCCATAATTTAAAAGCCCATAAAAATTAATTAAACGTGTATACCAATACTGTGTACAAGGTGCAAGTCTTACATTCACAATGTATACATTAGGACTATGCTTTCTACACCAATATTCTTTACCTTTTGCTTCATGCTTGCTACATCCCTTTCATTACTCGCTTCCTTTTTTTTTTCTCCTTCCAGTTCCAACCTCCTTGGTTTCTCATCTTTACTTGTGATAGTATCATGCACAAGTAAGAATTTGAGACAAGGTGAGTGATATTGAGCAATGTGGAACTGTAATGCCTCAGAAGATGTAGCTCCTGCAGCATCCTGTTAAGTTGATGTTTATCTCATCCCAGTTTGTCACTTACATGCAACAGGAAGAGTAATGTAACTAAGTCGTTATAAAGAGTTAGGCCAGGGTGTAAAATGTTGGGAATAGGAAATGTGGAAAAGGGAGGTAGGAGACCAAAAAGAGCTTTTTTTTTGGAGGTGGGTCACAAGATTGATAAAGATTTGTAGCACATAATATAGAGCATTTCTAGGTAGGTGGGGGATTGAAGGATAGGAATATGTAAATCCTAAATTTGTCAGGGCGTCTATGACTTAAATACTTGAGTTCACATATAAATTGTACCTTTTGTGTAAAATATTCTTTGCATGATAATGTATAAATAAACAACACAAGTATCTGGTTCACATGAAATATAAACTTCTTATATAGTCACTTTAAATATATTGAAAAGTTGTTTTACAATCTACCTAAAAAGATGCCCTTTCATAATAACAATGTTGATTTTTTTGAAAAATCTTTGTAAACAAACTCTTATTATTGAATGTAGAAAAATGTGCAATATGTTGTAAACTAATGAAAATTTACAAGCTGTAATGAAATGCTTCTTCGAAAATTTGATTTGGAAACAATTTGGTGACTTTCTAATGAAGTGTTAAATAATAAAAACAAGTTTGTGTGCGCTTGTATTATGAGGCATGTTTTGCTTTTCATGTTTTTCAAGGATGAATGCCTTTTCATATATTGATTTTTAACTGGTTGTGCTTGGTAACTGCTACCACAATAAAAACATTTGTAATTATGTTTTGAATGTTTTTCTTGGTAACAATGCATTATGGCAAACCAGTCATTATGCATGATAAAAATGCAATAGTGTGATAAAACAAAAGCACTACGGTATTTGTATGACCAAAACTCTTCTCTTAATCATACAGTACAGGACACAGGAGTCGATTTTTAGACCCTATATGCTGCTAATTAGACACCAACAAAAGCTTTACTGGGGACTGTCCCCCAGTGTACCCAAATAACCCTGCCTGCTCCATGAGGCTCCATTGTTTTGATAGTATCCTTAGGTGACTGACCCCTTCTCCTGTCGCAGAATTTTTTTTTCAATTTTTTTTACTAGTTTTCCTTATTCTTCAGCTGACACTTCTATCAACATCTGACTGCCTTTTGACTTATGATCCACTAGCAGCTTCTGAATTGGTTACCCTCAATGTACGTTTGGGGAACCATTACCAGACCCTGCAACAGCAGGGCTGGCCTGTAATGCTGGTTCAGGCACTGGTTCCTACTTTCTGTACTCATCATGGTACATGATGCAACAAATGAGTTGTCCACAGGGTGCCATACAGGTCCAAGGCCATAGTCCATCCCTATGGCACCCAGATCCTATGTCCACCATGACGTGTGAAGCCTGGACCCTAGATATAATTTCTGCTGACAATGCAAGTTGACTGTTTGCCATCTGACATGTTGCCTGATACCTCAGACACAGCCACAGGAGCTTGGTTAGCCCCTGGGTTATTTCATTTTCTTCATATTGGAAATGCTGAACCCCTTCAGTATGCATCTATTCAGTGAGGCACTTGGGAGTGTCGATTGTGGCGATTCCGATGCAGGCCCTGAGGAAACTCCAAGAACCTTTCAAGTTAACAATAGTTCCCTTGTTCCACAGTAAGGTCTTATGCTGACATTGCTGCTTTTTGCACATGCCCTTCGAAGCTCAGCTCCTCTTTGGAAATACATTGAGGAATACATTGAGGCGACTATTGGAGGTAGGGGTTCCTACCCCACTAAAATTTGTTCCTAACTGGATCTTTCAAGATGGCAAACTATTCCCCTGACCCCTTATTTGCACCATGTGTTATTTCAGCCAGCCTGCAGCTTTAAAGGGGCATGCTTAGAATAATAAGTAGGATGTCAATAAACCAAATATATTTATATACTACTACTTCAATGTTTCTGTGCTGATCTGTATATCAGAAAAACTCTCTGAAGATATCTTTCTTCCACCATCTATGATAATAAGGCTTCGATGGGAGGAATTGGCATACACGGTATACTATCCTATTTGACAAGGACAGCACTGCAAGCTATAAAGCATATCTATGATCAAATGTAATATTATATATTTATTTCCACTCTATATTTCAATTATTTCTAGCTAACTCGTATTACTCTGAATGATACAGAATTTGTAAATTTAGCTTGTAAAGTTCCTGTTAGAAGGCACTGCTGTGTCACAAATTTCACAGAGCCTGCCTTCTGAACTACAGAGGTGCTGAGAGGGTTTTCATGAGACCAAGTCAGTACAGAAATAACTGCTTGCAGGCAGCAAGGTACCATGGGATATATAGTCCTTAGAAATTGATAATAAACAGCAGAGGAGAAGCTGCAAAGCATGCAGGGCCAGCAAACAGGCAGCACTCACAACATGAAAGTGGATTTTTCAAGTAAGCTTATATTGCATTGTCAAATATAAATGTTGTTTGTATTTCTATATCAATGCTGCTGTTATAAATTGAATGTGTATGAATATACCAGGTTGTGTTAATATACACACACACTAATAAACCAAAAATGGCTTAATTTGTAACCAGGACCAAATATTTAGAACAAAAATACGGTAGGTCTTATTTAATTACCTCAATACCAGTCACTTTCACCCCCTTCCTGCCAAGGCCAGTTTTCATATTTTAGTGCAAATTGTTATCATTTTTTGACAGAGATAGTGGTTAATCACCACTGTGTTTTTTTTTATTTTTTGCTATATAAATTAAAATATGCTAAAAATCTTTTGAAAAAAAAAAAAATGTTTCTTAGTTTTTGATATAACATTTTGCAAATAAATATTATTTCTTGTAAACTTAAGCCAAAATGTATTTTGCTACATTTCTTTGGTAATGCCCCGTATACACGTTCAGAAAATCGTACGGAAAATACAGATTTCAAAGCGATCGTACGATAATCGGATCGTTAGTACAGAGCTTTCAAGAGCCGATCATGACAGTTCATCCGATATTCTATCGGACGTGCACGAAAACTTTTTTCGTACGATGCCAGATCGTACGATTTTCGTTTAATCAGTACAGCTATTGTTCGAAAATGCAATACAAATGCATTACAACACATGACATCACTTCTGAAAAAAAATTCTGTCGTACAGGAATTTTCGTGACTTTAGTAAACTCATCAGATAAGATCTGAGACTAGCATGCAAAAGAAAAACGGACGATCATTCATCAATCTCATTGTGTGTACGGGGCATAAGAATAACCTAAAGCAGTGTATAGTAAAAGTTATAGAGTCTACAAACTATGGTATTTATATATTTGAAAATGTATCAATCCTGATGTACTGGCTGCCTGTTTCATTTCTTGAGGCCCCAAAATGCCAGGACAGCAAAAATACCCCTCAAATGACCCCTTTTAGAAAGACAGTAGTTTTTCATCATAATTTTTTGGAAAATGAGGAAATTAAATAAAATTAGCTTTTATTATAATTTCTCACACACAGCATACAATTAAACCCCAAAACACATTCTGCTATTCCTCTCGAGTATGGGGATACCACATGCGTAATACTTTTTCACAGTCTAGATGCATAGAGGGGCCCAAAATGCAAGGAGCACCTTCAGGCTTTCAAGGAGCTTAAATTATACATCTAATTTCCTGACTACCTACCACATTTTTGGAGGCCCTTGAGCACCAGGATAGTGGATATATCCACAATATTACTCCAGTTTGGAACCAAACACTTCATGGTATTTTCTGAAAGGCATAGTGAGTTTTTTGAAAATTTAATTTTTCGCCACAAGTTTTTGGAAAATGCAGAAAGAAAATGAAATTAAAATTTTGTACACAAAGCTGTCAATTTAATAAGACAATTCTCACATGCAGTATAGGCGTACTTAGAATTACTCACCATAATGGGCACTGAAGTGGAGAATCTGATTGTATTCAAGAAATGGGCAAATTAATTATGCTGTACACTCCCCTGTGCAACAGACAGGTTCAGCTAACCTGAGTCCATGTATAGAATCCAGACACCCAACTTTTCTGACTATTTTATCTCATATACTGTGTTATTTATCTGTACAAGGAGCTTTCTTGGAGGAAGCGTGTTCTGATCCACTACAGCCACCAACCTAGGTAACTTACCCAGCCTGAGCTTTTTAAACTGCAACTCTGTAATTTCAGTAAGCCATAGGCTACATACTCTGTGATGTCACCTTTCACTAGCTTCTAGTGCCTTGGTGCCCAGCACATGGCCCCTACAACACTCTTCATGTGGATGGTGGTGGTGGTGTCTATAGCTGTACCTCATTGAGTGATAGCAAAGCCTCACGTTGGGCACCAGCGATAGATATACATATACACACAGTTGCTACCCTATGAGTTCTAGTGGGATGGTGCTGCTAAAAATGCCTGCACATATGTGGTGGTGATGATGATGGTCAGTTGGGGAAGGAGGGGGGTTGCAGGGCCATGTCCAGCATCGCAGAGCTCTTCCCTTCTCCTCTCTCAGACTTCTTTAGGGAATGTACACACTACATTCTTAGTTATGTCACTGTTTACTAGTGACTTGATAGACTGAATTGTGTGCGTTGTCATTAGCGAAAAGTTTGCATTCTTTGTGAAGTCAGTGGTCTCTAGTTATGGATAGGCTGCATTTTCAGTGAGATCCTATGTTTCAGGTGAATGGATAGGCTGCATTCTTTATGAAGGTCATTGGTTTCTAGTTTTGGATAAGATACATTCTCAGTGAAGTCCTAGGTTTCTAGTACTTGAAATATTTTATTGGATGTTCTATTTTTATCAGAGTATTGTAGAAAAGTAATGGAGTAATATGATGGGCAATGTGCGCCTCACACTGATCCTTTGCTGCATGAAGCGCACTTCTCCTAATGAGGGTTCCAGGCTGGGTAAGATGTCTGCTAGTTGTTGCAGTGTGTGATATTGGGCTCAGGTCACTAAGATTTAACAATGGCTACTTGTTCTAAATTATATTTTCAGTTAAGACAGCTAAAGAATGATGCCAACAGCAATCATATAGGTCAAAATAACATGTTTTATGTTGGTGAATTGCGCTGAATCTTTTTCAGCCAGTATTTATAAAATATTATCTGGTTGTTAGATCGGTCAGTTTTACCTTATGCAGCATTTTCTCCAATATATTATGCAGAACCTTCGACCATCCAGAATAAATTCTGGTTACTTATTAAACTTATGTAGAGATTACCCATAAATCAAATATGATCAGTATCACTGAATATACCAATACAAAGCTTTCATATCGCAAAACAACTTCCTGCATATTTGGTAAAATACTGTTTGTTTGTTTTATATTTTATGTACTGATGACATTCCTCAACTTGGGGACAAATGTTAATAAAATATGAATAAAATGTGAAAAAAAAAAAGAATTACTCACCAAAAAGTATTCTACTACTCCTCCCGAATATGGCAATACTACATGTATAAAGCCCCATACACACGGTCGGACTTTTTCATCAATTTGGTCCGATCGGACAAGGTTGTTGAAAAATCAGACCGTGTGTATGCACCATCGGACAGTGTTCGTCGGTTTGTCCGTCGGACAAAGTCTTATCTCCTGCTGGAAAGATTTGCCGTCAACCCGGTCCGATCACACCAAATCCGATCGTGTGTACGGTTGTCCGACCGGACAAAGTGCTACGCATGCTCAGATCACATTACAAGACCAAAGCTATTGGCTACTAGCCTCTACGTAGTCCCGTCGTAGGCAACAAACGTCACCACGTTCAGAATGATCGGATTTTCCGACAACTTTGTCCGACCGTGTGTACGCAAAACCAACATCGGACAAAGTATGACGAACATGGTCCGACGGACCTGGTCCGCGGATTGTCCGACCGTGTGTATGGGGCTTTAGACTTTTTTCATTTTTGGACTGATTATATACCGGACATTGGGGAAGATTTACTAAAATTGGTGCACACAAAATCTGGTGCAGGTGTGCATAGTAACCATTCAGCTTCAAGGTTTTATTGTCAAAGCTTAATTGAACAAGCTGAAGTTAGAAGTTGGTTGGTTACTATGCATAGCTGTACCAGATTCTTTGTGTACTAGTTATAGGAAATCTCCCCCATAAATTTTTACACAAATCAGCCAATGTACTGTAACGGTCACTTCTATATGCATGGTCAAGGAATATAGCTTAGTGTAGCATCACTTATAGTAGTCCCAGTTCCTACACGCCAAGCAAGCCTAGCCCTAGAAATGGCATGTACACTGGCCTGGTGTCCAGTGGATGTGAAGATGGGCCAGTTCAGGCCAAAAGCAAAGGATCGGTGCAGGCAGAAATGTTGCCAATAAACAGGCCTGGGCTAGCACAGGCAAACACTGCACTGGTGTGGTGGTGATCAGCGACACTGTAAATTGTATGGCGGTGATCAGGGTCACTGTGCAACTGGTGTGAAATCTTTTAGGTGGAGGGAAGTAAAAATAAAAGCGAAAATAATATGGTTGCATAAGTGTGCACACCCTTAAACTAATACTTTGTTGAAGCACCTTTTGATTTTATTACAGCACTCAGTCTTTTGGGGTATGAGTCTGATAGCATGGCACATCTTGACTTGGCAATATTTGCCCACTCTTATTTGCAAAAACACTCCAAATTTGTCGGATTACAAGGACATCTCCTGTGCACGGCCCTCTTCAGATCACCCCACAAGATTTTCAATCGGATTCCAGTCTGGGCTCTGGCTGGGCCAATCTTCCTCTGGTGAAGCCATTCCTTTGTTTGGATGTATGCTGTGGGTCGTTGCCATGCTGAAAGATGAAGTTCCTCTTCATGTTAAGCTTTCTAGAAGAAGCCTGAAGGTTTTATGCCAATATTGACTAGTATTTGGAACTGTTCATAATTCCCCCTGTTCCAGTTGAAGAAAAACAGCCCCAAGCAGCACCATGCTTCACTGTGGGTGTGGTGTACTTTTGGTGATGTGCAGTGTTGTTTTTGCGCCAAACTTATCTTTTGGAATTATGGCCAAAAACTTCAACCTTGGTTTCATCAGACCATAACACATTTTCCCACATGCTTTTGGGAGACTTCAGCTCCTTGAATGTTGCTGTAGGCATCTTAGCAGCCTCCATAACCAGTTTTCTGCTTGTCTTTTCATCAATTTGGAGGGACGTCCAGTTCTTGGTAATGTCACTGTTGTGCCATATTTTCTCCATTTGATGACTGTCTTCACTGTGCTCCATGGTATATCTAATGCCTTGTAAATTCTTTTTTACCCTTCTCCTGACTGATATATTTTAACAATGAGATCCCTCTGATGCTTTGGAAGCTCTCTGTGGACCATGGCTTTTGCTGTAGGATTTGTCAGGAAAGACCTAGTAGAACAGTTGAACTTTTATTTGGGGTTAATCAGAGGCACTTTAAATGATGGGAGGTGTGTATTGACTCCTATTTAACCACTTCCCGACCGCCCCCTGTATATATACGTCGGCAGAATGGCACGTACAGGCAGAAGCACGTACCTGTACGTGCCATTCTTCAGGCGGTTGGGGGGTCCGATCGGACCCCCTCCGCCGGCGGGGACGGTCGGGATGGCTTCAGAAGCGATGCGGGACGAGGTAACGGCCAGTCGTTTCTGGCCACCCCCTCCCGATCGCTCTGGCCAATGGGATTCGTCCGCTTCCTTCCCCTTCCTGTGTAATTGTAAACACAGGCAAGGGGAAGTGATGTCACGCTCCTCGTGTCGGTCTTTCTGACCGGGACGCGGAGCTGTGAAGACATCAGGTTAGTGCACCAACACTACACTGACACCAGGCACACATAGGCACATATTTCACCCCCCTGTCACCCCCTGATCACCCCCCAGATCACCCCCTGCCCCCCCTGTCACAGTGTCACTGATTGCAGTGATCATTTATTTACTGATCACTGCATTTAGTGTCAGTGTGACTGCAATAACTGTCAGGGCAGTTAGTTTTAGGCCCCTTTAGGTCCAAGGTAGCCCCCTACCCCCCCCCCAATAAAGGTTTAACCCCTTGATTGCCCCCTAGGTAACCCTTTCACCCCCTTTTGCCAGTGTCACTAAGCGATCGTTTTTTTTTGATCGCTCTATTAGTGTCACTGGTGCCGCTAGGTAGCCAGTTTTTTTTTTTTTAGGTAACCGCCAGGTTTATATAGGATTATAAATAGGTTTATAGGTCAGGTACCCCCATATTACAACCTAAATAAAGGTTTTAACCCCTTGATTGCCCCTAGAGTTAACTCTTTCACCAGTGATCACAGTATAAGTGTCACTGGTGACGCTGGTTAGCCAGTTAGTTATTTAGTTATTTAGGTTCCCCGTCAGGTTTTTATATAGTGTCAGGTACCCCCATATATTACCTAATAAAGGTTTTAACCCCCTGATTGCCCCTAGTTAACCCTTTCACCAGTGATCACCGTATAACTGTTACGGGTGACGCTGGTTAGTTAGCTTGTTTTTTTATACTGTCAGGGCACCCGCCATTTATTACCCAACTATCGGTTTAACCCCCTGATCGCCCGGCGGGTGATATCAATTAGGTGTTAGGGTCAAATAAGGTCTGCGTCGCCCCAGGTTAGTGCCAGTACCGCAAACACCCACGCGCAAAGCATACACCTCCCTTAGTGGTATAGTATCTGAACAGATCAATATCTGATCTGATCAGATCTATACTAGCGTCCCAGCAGTTTAGGGTTCCAAAAAACGCATTGTTAGCGGGATCAGCCCAGATACCTGCTAGCACCTGCGTTTTCCCCCTCCGCCCAGCCCAGCCCAGCCCACCCAAGTGCAGTATCGATCGATCACTGTCACTTCCAAAACACTAAGCACACATAACTGCAGCGTTCGCAGAGTCAGGCCTGATCCCTGCGATCGCTAACAGTTTTTTTGGTAGCGTTTTGATTCATTCGCCAGCAGCCTAGGAGCTTTTTTTCCTGTGAATCTCACTAGTGTACTACTAAATTTAGAGCCCAAAATGGCAAATCGCAAGTACACTAGTGAACAGGCCTACTTGTTTCTGAGTATGTCAGATAGTGAAGAGGAGGTCACTCATCTGTCAGAATCAGGCTCAGAATACGATCCAGTAGACGACAGTGGCTCCATGACAGATAGCTCTGACGACGAAGGTGAGGTCCCTGCTAAGGTCAGGCGTACCCGATCCCGATCTTCTGATGTTGTTGAGGTGCAGGAACCGCAGGTCTCTCGTATGGAGCAGAGAAGTACTAGCGCCGCTATTCCTTCTGGTGAACTGGCAAGCACCAGCGGCCTAGTACACCCTGGACGTAGTCAAACCAGCACTGCAGTAACACTTGGTGACGTGGCGAGTCCCATAAGTGCAGTTCAAGCTGGCGAGGTGGCAAGCACAAGTAGTGTCCCGCTGCCACCAAGAAGAAGACAAAGGCAGGCCCGTCGATCACATAGTGTCCTTCCTGCAGAATTCGCCAATCCTGATTGGGTGCCCACCACTTCTGCAGAACCCGTACTTCCCCCATTCACTGGCCAACCCGGTATTCAGGTGGAAACAGCTGATTTTAAGCCATCCGATTTTTATTCGCTGTTTTTCACGGAAGATCTCTATAGATCTATTGTGGACCAAAGTAATATATACGCTGGTCAACACATCGCCGCTAATCCCCAAGTGCCTTCCCTTGCCAGAGATTGGAAACCAATTACGGTTTCCGAATTTAAGACCTTTCTGGGCCTTTCCCTCAACATGGGCATACACAAATTCCCGACGCTGAGGTCTTATTGGTCCACCTCACCGCACCACCATATGCCCGTGTTCTCTGCCTCCATGTCCAGGGCACGATACGAGATGATTTTGCGCTTCATGCACTTCAGTGACAATGAACTTTGTCGTCCTCGTGGAGACCCTGAATTTGATCGGCTCTACAAAATTCGGCCCCTCATAAACCACTTCAACCAATGTTTTGCAGCCTTGTTTACGCCCAATCAAGTTGTCTGCGTTGACGAGTCCCTGATTAAGTTTTCTGGCCGCTTGTCTTTCAAACAGTTCCTTCCCAGCAAGCGTGCCAGATACGGGGTCAAGCTCTACAAGCTCTGTGACAGGGCAACAGGCTATACGTGGAGCTTTACGGTTTATGAGGGAAAAGATAGTCACGTAGAGCCGGAGAACTGTCCAGATTACATAGGGAGCGCTGGCAAGATAGTGTGGAACTTGGTGTCACCCTTATTCGGAAAGGGGTACCACTTGTACGTGGACAATTATTACACGAGCGTGCCACTGTTTAGTCACTTGTTTGATCATCAGATTGGAGCATGTGGCACCGTGCGACCTAATCGCGGGGCTTTCCCCAGCGGCTTGTAGATTCCCGTCTTAGGCTGGGGGAGAGAGCCTGCTTGAAGTGTAATAACTTGCTCGCTGTGAAGTGGAGGGATAATAGGAATGTTTTTGTTCTTACCTCCCTTCATGCAGACACGACAGTCCAAATTCGTACGGCGGCTGGTGTTGTGACGAAACCCCTCTGTATCCACGAATACAACCTTAATATGGGGGGGGTGGACCTCAACGACCAGTTGTTGGCGCCGTACCTAGTTGTCCGTAAGGCTAGACGCTGGTACAAAAAAGTGTCTATTTATTTATTCCAATTGGCTTTGCTGAATGCTCATGTGCTATACGGAGCTTCAGGCGGGACGTTACCCTTCCTTGAATTCCAGGGAGCGGTTGTCATGGAACTCCTGTATCCAGGCGATTCCACACCTCACCATCCCCTACCAAATGCAGTAAGCCGGCTGCATGAGAGGCATTATCCTCATGTCCTCCAGAGTACCCCTACCCAACGAGCCCCCCAAAGAAGATGTCGTGTCTGTACCAAGCGCGGATTTAGGCGTGACACCCGTTATTATTGTCCACGCTGTCCTGACAATCCTGGTCTCTGCGTTGGTGAATGCTTTGAACGCTACCACGAACTAGTGAGGTTTTAGCGTAGGGTACAGCATTTCACAGGCTAGGATACACTTTCACAGGGTCTCAAGAATGCCATCGCATTTTGAGACCCGACCGTTGCAGTTAAAATTATAGTTACAGGGTCTCAAGAATGCCATCGCATTTTGAGACCCGACCGTTACAGTTAAAATTATAGTTATAGTTTAAAAAAAAAAGTCTAAAAAATAAAAATAAAAAAAAAAAAGTACAAAAAAAAAAAAACCCCAAAAAAAATATAAAATAAAAAACCAAAAATAGTTGTCGTTTTATTGTTCTCTCTCTATTGTTGCTCTTTTTTACTCTATTCTATTCTGCAATGTTTTATTATGTTTTATCATGCTTGCTTTTCAGGTATGTTTTATTGTTAACCATTTTTTTGTTTTCAGGTGCGCCATTCAGTTGCAGCGCGGATTTATTTATCTTGACAGCAACAGCGTTTGCTCCCACGATACATAAAGCCGCGACTCCAACACTGTAGGAGGTGATTTCACCACCACAGTTAAAAAAAAGAGCATATATGCCGAAGCATGGGGGCAGCAGAGGGCGGAGGAGCGATTTTGCTCCTAATGCCACGTACATACGGTCGAAAAAAGTCCGACCATGTGTACGTGGCATAACTTTTTTGCGGGAGGATGCCCCCATGCTTCGGCATATATATATTTTAGGCACCGGTTGCGTTAACAAAATGTTTTATTTTTTACTATGTTTTTTTTTTGGTATTTGCTTTGCAGGTATGGTATGGTAAGGTCTTACTGTTATACTCTAATGTTACTTTGTTTTAATGTTAACCATTATTTGCTTAGCAGGTACGCCATTCAGTTGCAGCGTGGATTTATTTATCTTGACAGCAACAGCGTTTGCTCCCACGATACATAAAGCCGCGACTCCAACGCTGTAGGAGGTGATTTCACCACCACAGTTAAAAAAAAGAGCATATATGCCGAAGCATGGGGGCAGCAGAGGGCGGAGGAGCGATTTTGCTCCTAATGCCACGTACATACGGTCGAAAAAAGTCCGACCATGTGTACGTGGCATAACTTTTTTGCGGGAGGATGCCCCCATGCTTCGGCATATATATATTTTAGGCACCGGTTGCGTTAACAAAATGTTTTATTTTTTACTATGTTTTTTTTTTGGTATTTGCTTTGCAGGTATGGTATGGTAAGGTCTTACTGTTATACTGTAATGTTACTTTGTTTTAATGTTAACCATTATTTGCTTAGCAGGTACGCCATACAGTTGCAGCGTGGATTTATTTATCTTGACAGCAACAGCGTTTGCTCCCACGATACATAAAGCCGCGACTCCAATGCTGTAGGAGGTGATTTCACCACCACAGTTAAAAAAAAGAGCATATATGCCGAAGCATGGGGGCAGCAGAGGGCGGAGGAGCGATTTTGCTCCTAATGCCACGTACATACGGTCGAAAAAAGTTCGACCATGTATACGTGGCATAACTTTTTTTGCGGGAGGATGCCCCCATGCTTCGGCATATATAAATGGTGCATGTATGCCCATCATTAGAAGTGGGTGGATGAAGGGAGGTATTCTAATGGTGGGCATACCCACCGCGCCATTGGGAAATTGGGAAAGCATTTTATCACACCGATCTTGGTGTGGTCAGATGCTTTGAGGGCACAGGAAAGATCTAGGGTCTAATAGACCCCAATTTTTTCAAAAAAAGAGTACCTGTCACTGCCTATTGCTATCATAGGGGATATTTACATTCCCTGCGATAACAATAAAAATGACAACTAAGAAAAAAAAAATGGAAGGAACAGTTTAAAAATAAAATAAAAAAGCTAAATAAAAAGAAAAACTAAAAAAAAAAAAAAAAAAAAGCACCCCTGCCCCCCCTTCTTTTGCGCAAAGGCGAACACAAGCGTTGGTCTGGCGTCATATGTAAACAGCAATTGCACCATGCATGTGAGGTATCACCGCGAAGGTCAGATCGAGGGCAGTAATTTTAGCAGTAGACCTCCTCCGTGAATCTAATGTGGTAACCTGTAAAGGCTTTTAAAGGCTTTTAAAAATGTATGTAGTTTGTCGCCACTGCGTGTTTGTGCGCAATTTTAAAGCATGTCGTGTTTGGTATCCATGTACTCGGCCTAAGATCATATTTTTTATTTCATCAAAAATTTGAGCAATATAGTGTGTTTTAGTGCATTAAAATAAAAAAAAGTGTATTTTTTCCACAAAAAATGCGTTTGAAAAATCGCTGCGCAAATACTGTGTGGAAAAAAAAAATGCAACACCCACCATTTTAATCTGTAGGGCCTTTGCTTTAACAATATATATAGTGTTTGGGGGTTCAACGTAATTTTCTTGCAAAAAAAAAATATGTTTTCATGTAAACAAAAAGTGTCAGAAAGGGCTTTATCTTCAAGTGGTTAGAAGAGTGGGTGACGTGTGACATAGGCTTCTAAATGTTGTGCATAAAATGCCAGGACAGTTCAAACCCCCCCCAAATGACCCATTTTGGAAAGTAGACACCCCAAGCTATTTGCTGAGAGCAATGTTGAGCCCATTAAATATTTTTTTTTTTGGTCCCAAGAGATTGAATAATGAAAAAAAAAAAAATAATATTTTTTTTTACAAAAACTTGTCACTAAATGATATATTGCTCAAACATGCCATGGGCATATGTGGAGATACACCCCAAAATACATTCTGTTGCTTCTCCTGAGTACGGGGATACCACATGTGTGGGACTTTTTGGGAGCCTAGCCGCGTACGGGACCCCAAAATCCAAGCACCGCTTTCAGGCTTTCTAAGGGTGTAATTTTTTTATTTCACTCCTCACTGCCAATCACAGTTTCGGAGGCCATGGAATGCCCAGATGGCACAAACCACCCCCAAATGACCCCATTTTGGAAAGTAGACACCCCAAGCTATTTGCTGAGAGGTATGGTGAGTATTTTGCAGATCTCGCTTTTTGTCACAATGTTTTGAAAATTGAAAAAAGAAAAAAAAAATTTTTTTTTCTTTACTTTCTTCATTTTCAAAAACACATGAGAGCTGTAAAATACTCACCATGCCTCTCAACAAATAGCTTGGGGTGTCTACTTTCCAAAATGGGGTCATTTGGGGGGGTTTTGTGCTATTTTGGCATTTTATGGCCTTCGAAACTGTGATAGGTAGTGAGGAGTGAAATCAAAAATTTGCACCCTTAGAAATCCTGAAGGCGGTGCTTGGGTTTCGGGGCCCCGTACGCGGCTAGGCTCCCAAAAAGTCCCACACATGTGGTATCCCCATACTCAGGAGAAGCAGCAAAATGTATTTTGGGGTGCAATTCCACATATAACCATGGCATGTGTGAGCAATATATCATTTAGTGACAACTTTTTGAATAAATTTTTTTTATTTTTATTTTTTGTCTTTATTCAATCACTTGGGACTAAAAAAAAAAATATTCAACGGGCTCAACATGCCTCTCAGCAAATAGCTTGGGGTGTCTACTTTCCAAAATGGGGTCATTTGGGGGGGTTTTGTGCCATCTTGGCATTTTATGGCCTTCAAAACTGTGATAGGTAGTGATAGGTAGTGAGGAGTGAAATCAAAAATTTATGCCCTTAGAAATCCTGAAGGCGGTGCTTGGTTTTCGGGGTCCCGTATGCGGATAGGCTCCCAAAAAGTCCCACACATGTGGTATCCCCGTACTCAGGAGAAGCAGCAGAATGTATTTTGGGGTGTAATTCCACATATGCCCATGGCATGTGTGGGCAATATATCATTTAGTGACAACTTTGGGCAAAAAAAAAAAAAGTTTGTAATATTCCCGCAACTTGTGGCAAAATATAAAATATTCCATGTACTCAACATGCCTCTCAGCAAATAGCTTGGGGTGTCTACTTTCCAAAATGGGGTCATTTGGGGGGGTTTTGTGCAATTTTGGCATTTTATGGCCTTCGAAACTGTGATAGGTAGTGAGGAGTGAAATCAAAAATTTACACCCTTAGAAATGCTGAAGGTGGTGCTTGGGTTTCGGGGCCCCGTACGCGGCTAGGCTCCCAAAAAGTCCCACACATGTGGTATCCCCGTACTCAGGAGAAGTGGCAAAATGTATTTTGGGGTGCAATTCCACATATAACCATGGCATGTGTGAGCAATATATCATTTAGTGACAACTTTTTGAATACATTTTTTTTTTTTTTTTTTTTTTTGTCTTTATTCAATCACTTGGGACTAAAAAAAAAAATATTCAATGGGCTCAACATGCCTCTCAGCAAATAGCTTGGGGTGTCTACTTTCCAAAATGGGGTCATTTGGGGGGGTTTTGTGCCATCTTGGCATTTTATGGCCTTCAAAACTGTGATAGGTAGTGATAGGTAGTGAGGAGTGAAATCAAAAATTTATGCCCTTAGAAATCCTGAAGGCGGTGCTTGGTTTTCGGGGTCCCGTATGCGGATAGGCTCCCAAAAAGTCCCACACATGTGGTATCCTCGTACTCAGGAGAAGCAGCAGAATGTATTTTGGGGTGTAATTCCACATATGCCCATGGCATGTGTGGGCAATATATCATTTAGTGACAACTTTGGGCAAAAAAAAAAAAGTTTGTAATATTCCCGCAACTTGTGGCAAAATATAAAATATTCCATGTACTCAACATGCCTCTCAGCAAATAGCTTGGGGTGTCTACTTTCCAAAATGGGGTCATTTGGGGGGGTTTTGTGCTATTTTGGCATTTTATGGCCTTCAAAACTGTGATAGGTAGTGAGGAGTGAAATCAAAAATTTGCACCCTTAGAAACCCTGAAGGCGTTGATTGGGTTTCGGGGCCCCGTGCGCGGCTAGGCTCCCAAAAAGTCCCACACATGTGGTATCCCCATACTCGGGAGAAGCAGCAAAATGTATTTTGGGGTGCATCTCCACATATAACGATGGCATGTGTGAGGAATATATCATTTAGTGACAACTTTATGAAAAAAAAATTTTTTTTTTTTTTTTTTTTGTCTTTATTCAATCCCTTGGGACTAAAAAAAAAAATGTTCAATGGGCTCAACATGCCTCTCAGCAAATAGCTTGGGGTGTCTACTTTCCAAAATGGGGTCATTTGGGGGGGTTTTGTACTTCCCTGCCATTTTAGCACCTCAAGAAATGAGATAGGTAGTCATAAATTAAAAGCCGTGTAAATTCCAGAAAATGTACTCTAGTTTGTAGACGCTATAACTTTTGCGCAAACCAATAAATATACGCTTATTGGCATTTTTTTTTACTAAAGACATGTGGCTGAATACATTTTGGCCCAAATGTTTGACTAAAATTGAGTTTATTAGATTTTTTTTATAACAAAAAGTAGAAAATCTCTTTTTTTTTCAAAATTTTCGCTCCTTTTCCGTTTATATCGCAAAAAATAAAAATCACAGAGGCAATCAAATACCATCAAAAGAAAGCTCTATTTGTGGGAAGAAAAGGATGCAAATTTCGTTTGGTTACAAAATTGCATGACCGCGCAATTACCAGTTAAAGTAGTGCAGTGCGAAATTGAAAAAAGACCTCTGGTCCTTAAGCTGACAATTGGTCCGGGGCTAAAGTGGTTAACATGAGTTTGAATGTGATTGCCTAATTCTGAACACAGCTACATCCCCAGTTATAAGAGGACGTGCACACCTATGCAACCACATTATTAAACAAAAAGATCTGTTTGTTTTTTAATTGAGTTGTACCGTTTATATCCACTGTATGTATGTATGTATATATATATATATATTATATATGTAATTTTTAATTTTTTTTGTGTATATATATATATATTTCTTTTTTACATATTGGCACCAAAGCAGTGCAGTGTCACCATAGTGACACTGTACTACTCTGGGGGTAATCAGGGATTTTTTCAATTTTTTATTTATTTTTTTTACACTGTGATTGCTTATTAAAATGATGGTGGTGGAATAGATGTCTTGATATAACAGTATGACTTTTTGGTTCACTGGGGTTGGTTTACTGAAGACAAATAGGCTGTTCACTCTGCAAGGGAACGCGCTGCTGACTTCCATCATGCAATGATGTGTAAAAAAAATATATATATATTTATTTGCCTTTAGTAACTCAACCCTATTTGTTCAGAGCAAGTATGTAAATTAAGAATTACAAATCCCTTCCTATATGCTTGTTCTGGGTCAGATTGTCGGTAAAAATTTAAGTGATAACCAGACTAGAATTTTTAGAATTAAGTCATTACTGACAGCCTATGTATTCCTCTCAGTACACGTTTCCTTTTGCTGTATGCACTTTTACTGATTGACTGGATGTACTGCTCAGCTGTATATATTTTGTGGCTGTAGAAATAATGTTAGAAAATGGGACCAGAAGAGAGATTGTTGTGGTCCTGAATCTTGAATTAGAAAATATCTGCAGTCCAACTAGCCTTGTTCATTCATTCCTAGACTCAGATAAATGATTGAGTTTTCACAAGAACATTAGGTGTTTTCTTTTCTTTCCCATGTGTAGCCTTTCTCAGTTGTTCTACAAGTGCAGAAATCTTGCAATTGTTGCATGAGAATATGGTTACAGGACTTCTCAATTGAACTGATCCAAATATAAATTACTATTGTGCAGTGATGGACATGGACCAGCCTTTCTCAACCAGAGTGCTGTCTGGGTTTTCCAGCGGTGCCGTTGCCAAATGCCTAAAAATTACTAAAAACGATCGACAAGCCAGCTGGTGGGTCAAGCCTCTCATTTGTTGCACAAAGCAAAGGGTTTTTATTGTGCTGCATTGCAGCCTTGGTGACAATGCGGTCATTGGTTGATAAGGAGCATGTTGGGTACTTGTGCAGCTTCATTGTTCGCCCCTCCCTGTCAGCACATTATCTGCATGAGGGAGAGAAACTGAGAAAAAAGAGAAAAGCTGGAATACTAGTCATTAACAATGTGCAATATAATATTTTCTTTGTAAAAATAAATTGCCTCTAATGTTGGGTGTCCTTCATGTGTTAATGCTGCTGCTATGCAATGTAAAACTATTAGTTTAGTGTTTAGAACTTTTCATTGTTGTATGCATGCCCCATATCTTTTTTTGTCTTGCCATGGACTCATCAAACAACAATTGGTGTATCAGGGACTGACAGGTTACTTACAGTATGGTATACCAGAAAACACCTTCACAGTTTTACCATAATTAGCAGGACCCTCTAATTCCTCCTGTATTGTAATTGTACTGTCTATGCTCATGTTGTAAAGCACTGCTCAAACTTTTGGCGCTATATAAATCATGTATTATAATAATTTCTTGATAAATCTGAACATTCACTGGCTTGACAATGTTTGCTGCAGAGTCTGCTTTCACTTCTGTGGGTGGAAGAATATATTTTAATTTCTAATTTAAGGCCATATATTATTTCCATAAAACACACACACAAGTAGAAGAACCTAGCCAAGAGAATATGTAGCGGTGGCTGAGCAGCTCCCTGTGGGCTCTATGAGGAGCAAAGAGAAGTGCGAATAAGGCCTTAGGTAGGGGGTGCTGGGGGGATATTTTATAGTATAACTGCTTGCTGACCTGCAACAGTACATATACCGCAATGTGGTGGCTCCTACAGGCACAGTACCATACCCACCTCTTTCTGTGTTTTGGGCATGTGTGCATGCCCCTGCCTACTTCCCTGTGATTTCACATCGTGGGAGTTTTCATGGTTTTCAATGATTCATGGCCTGGACCTGCTGATAGGCTGTGTTGAATCACAGCCCAGAGTCCTGTGTTGACAAACAGTACAGGGCTCTATACAGAGGGAACAATCACGTTGTTTCTTTTCCCTGCAAAGCAGGGAAAATAAACAAGTTGATCTGTAATAAAAAGCAGCACGCATTACACATTTGTTAGACATGCAAATAACCCCTTCCTATACAATGTCCTTAACACAGGGACAGTGTATATTATTAACACTGATCAATGTATTAGTGTCACTGGAGATGTCAGTGTCAGTTAATGTCAGATTGTCCGCCGCACTATCACAGTCCAACTATAAGTCGTTAAACGCCGCCATTACTAGTATTAAAAAAAAAATTACAGTATACCATCTTTTGTAGATACTATAACTTTCTTGCAAACCAATTAACCGCTTCCCGACCGCCCACTGCATATATACGTCAGCAGAATGGCACGGCCAGGCAAAATCCCGTACGGGTACGTGGCCCTTTAATTGCCTGGCCGTGGCAGCGCGCTCGCGGCCCGGTCGGGAGCTCCGTGACCCCGGCCGCGGGACCAGCGGACCTGATCGCCGCTGGTGTCCCGCGATCGGGTCACAGAGCTGAAGAACAGGGAGAGGTCTGTGTAAACAAACCTCTCCCCGCGCTTCCTACTCTGCCTGTCATTGATCGGCTGTTCCCTGTCATCGGGAAAGCTGATCAATGACGTCAGATGTCAGCCCCACCCCCTAATGTAAAAAAACACACACACGTCACAGCCCATAACCCCTCCCCTCCCCCTAGTGGTTAACTCTTTCACTGCATGTGTCATTTATACAGGAATCAATGCATCTAAATAGCATTGATTGCTGTATAAATGACAATGGTCCCAAAAATGTCCGATGTGTCCGCCATAATGTCGCAGTCACAATAAAAATCGCCGATCGCCGCCATTACTAGTAAAAAAAAAAAATATTAATAAAAATGCTATAAAACTATCCCCTATTTTTATCCCTTTATAGCGCAAAAAATAAAGACCGCGGGGGCGATCAAATACCACCAAAAGAAAGCTCTATTTCTGGGAAAAAAAGGACGCCAATTTTGTTTGGGAGCCACGTCGCACAACCGCGCAATTGTCAGTTAAAGCGAAGCAGTGCCGAATCGCAAAAAGGGGCCTGGTCCTTTGGCTGGCAATTGGTCCGGGGCTGAAGTGGTTAATATACTCTTCTTGGGATTTTTCTTTTTACCAAAGACATGCAGCAGAATACATTTTGGCCTAAATTTATGAAAAAAAAATTTTTTTTGTTTTTTTTAGCACAAAGTAAAAAATATTGTTTTTTTTTTTCAAAATTTGTGGTATTTTTTGTTTATATAATAATAATAAAAAAAAAAACCACAGTGGTGATCAAATACCACAAAAAGAAAGCTCTATTTCTGTGAAAAAAAATTATATAAATTTCACTTGGGTACAGTGTTGCATGACCAAGCATATGGCAGTTAAAGTAGCGCAGTGCAAAGTGCCTGGTCATGAATGGGGTAACATTTTCTGGAGCTCAAGTGGATAACTTTACTAAATATACAGTTTATCCTTTGAAAAGTATCATGGTTGTTGTCTGATTTCTCTTTATTTTCTCATTGCCAAGTAATGAGTGTAGGAAGAGGGTGCCAAGGAGTCCAAATATTCCTTTGTACCCTTGACGGCCCCCCTCGTCTTTTGAGCTTCAATGTTGCAGCACAGTTTGTATCAGCAACACATCCACCTATGACACAGAAAAAAAAACAAGCATCTTTTTGCCAAGTGTATAGAAGTAAAAAAAATGGATTCAACTACTTCAAAGTTTCCTTTAGGTGAAATACTGATATATATCATTAGCATTTGCCAATATTTCTGTAAGTGAGTAAAGAACATAAGCTGTGGTCTTGACAAACATGACAGGAGATTTGTAACAAGTTTATATAAAGATCAAACAGGTTTTTTATCCTAATCAGAAACCAAGTCCTAATGTTTTCCTTGGGTTTGCATCAGAAAACAGTCATATATTTCTGCATAGGTCAAACTCACTGGGGTATAGTTTTTTTTTTTTTTTTCAGTGTACAACATAGACTGTCTTTTTCCCCGTATCTGAATGGAGGTGTCGGAAACATAAGCCAGCAGCAAGAAGTCTTAATGTTAATCCTCACATTTTATATTAATGTAGCATTTTGCCAAGTAAAAGTGTTATAATTGTGGTCAGAATGTTCTACGGCCTTAAGCAAATAAAAGATACATTACACTGAAAGTTTTTAAGTATCTGATGGCGATTCTTCTCTCTCTCTCTGCTCTGCATACAGTTGTTTGAGTTAATGACTATCTGTGTTTCCAGGGAGGGAAGAGGTGAGAGAGCTTTTCTCCGTTCCCACACCTCCCTCCATACAGCTGCAAAACACAGATTGAGATTTACAGCTTGGAATGAAGTCACTAGTCCAATTAAAGGTGCATGTGTTGTATCACTGCTATGAAAAAATGGCTGTGCCAGCCCATTCTATCCGGTTACAGAAATCTGCACTGTAGAAGAGCAAAGGTAGCCAAGAGAATCAGTAAAAGTTAGTGAAGCTGAATTATTATACATTTTATATATGATCTGTCATTAACTACAGAATCATCTTTTTGTCCCTGGTCACAAAAATAGCACACAGAATTTCTTTCAGTAGCCTGAATGATAACCCCCCAGCATTGATGTCAGTGACCACAGTAACAATCCCCAGCATGTGTCTGTGGGTGCAATAATAAGCTCCAGTGCTGGTGTCAGTGGTAGTACTATTACACCCCCCCCTTCACTAGTGGTCAGTGGCAGTTAACCTCCCCTATCCCTTACATTGCTGGTCAGTGACAGTGTAGTTCACCCCCCTCCTTTTTGCACTGCCTGTAATGCCGCATACACACGATCTGACTTTCTGGTAGACTTAGTCCGGCGGACCGGAATCCGTCAGACAATTCAATCGTGTGTGGGCTCCAGCGGACTTTTTCTTCCCAAAAGTCCGATGGACCTAGAAATCAAACATGTTTCAAATCTGTCCGACGGACTTGAGTCCGGTCGAAAAATCTGGTCGTCTGTGTGCTAGTCCGACGGACGAAAACCGATGCTAGGGTAGCTATTGGCTACTGGCTATGAACTTCCTTATTCTAGTCCGATCATACGTCATCACGTTCAAATCCGTCGGACTTTGGTGTGCTTGTGTGTGGCCAAGTCCGTCCGTCGGAAGTCCGCCGAAAGTCCGTCGGACCTAGTCCGTCAAAGTCTGATCGTGTGTACGCGGCATTAGCAGCAGCACTGTTAATTCCCCACCTCCCCTGCATAGCTGGTTAATGGCATTGCTGCCAACCCCCGCCACCACACACACATACACCTTGCATCGTTTGGCAGTGCAGTACTTGCCTCCAGCAGCAATGTCAGTGGCTGTAATAACCCCATAATATCGGTGTCAGTGGTAGCACAGTTACCACCCCTTCCCTAGTTGTCAGTGGCAGTGCTGTTAACCCCTCTGACATTGCGGGTCAGTGGCAGTGCTGTTAACCCCTCTTCTTCCCTGCATAGTTAGTGAATGGCATTGCTGTCAGTGACCCTTCTATCACAGTCCCTGCTTACATCCTTGCCCCCTTACATCAGAGTAGCAATTAGAGTCCAAATTTACTCTATATACTTGCACCATGGCTGAAGCAGCAGGCCTGGAAGCAGAGAAGAGCTGAACAGAGGAAATTCCACCCTCCTCTGAAGCAACTACGTTTTCTGCTTAGTGTTCAATGGTAAGGACCTAAACTCCCTGCTCGGTATCTTAGTTCTTTTTTTTTTTTTTGCAGTGAAATCTTTTTTGTTTTTTACCTTAAAGTCTTCCAGACCTTCTATCAACAGCTGAACTGGATGACAGGCTGGACAACCTAGATCCAGTAGTCACTCCAGCTCAGCCTTCAAGCATATGCAAGCCTTTATCTACATGCAGGATAAACTGCAATAGCCCTATTTGGATGAAGGACAGCCTGTGAGTTTTACTCACAGGGGGTGCATATGACTGATTGGCACAAGACTGGTGGTTTTAACAGTGTTCACCTAGAGACAGACAGTGTCCGAGCTTCAGCTGAGAGGAGTCTTGTTGCAGGGAAGGTACCCCATTTATCTTCAGGATGCCATAAGTGTGCACACCCTCCACTCCCCCTGACCTTTCTGTGGTGACTAGAATGTTTTCTTTTTTTTTTATTCACTTGCCATGTCATAGACATTGTATATTTAGTGAGTTTTGTAAAGTAACCAGAAGTCACAAACTTCTAGTGACTTGTAAAGACTCTAATGGCTTTTCAAAGTTTTTGTTTGACTATTACCAATACAGCATATCAAGGACAGATGGACTTTCAAGGTGCTCAAGGATTTACAGAATATAGTTAAAAGTATATATAATTTTGGTACATTCCATTCAATAACCATATTGTTCAAAAGTACATTTAAAATCATAATGCAATCATCATAAATTCCTCCTTGTTGGGGCAATTTGCATATGTAATATTAAAACAGTTTTTGGTCAGACTAGAATAACCTGCACACAACAAAAAACTTAATTGCCCATGGGACTTTTAAAGAGCACACCTCAGAATGTACCAAGTAAAATTTGTAAATTATTTATTCAACACACATTTAAATACAGCATGTAATACAGAAAGTAGAAAATATATTAGACATCGACATATTGGTAAATTTTACATTCGTTTCCATGAGACCTGAATATGTCACAGAGATGACGGTCAGTGGTTTGGAATAGCTGTGCTAGGTCTTGACGCGTTTCGCAAGAGGAGTCTTGCTTCTTCGGGAGAAGCTCAGATAGATGCCCGGAGATCAAAAGCGCAAAAAGGTAAATGACGCAGCAAACAAAAGGGGGCCAAGCATTTACATATAAGGTTTAGTATATTCCACTTACAATTGATGAGAAACTCCTGGCATACTGACGTAGTATAGATGACTCTTTGTAAAGTAGTCAAAAGATTGATGTATATGGGCGGGTATACCACCCTAAATTTGTAAAAAAAACTTCAAAACAAAACGTCCATAAAAGTAGATAGATTAATGCATAAAAAGCCAACCATGCCACCAAGTTTTCCCCTGGGAGCTGTGTGAGAGCGGGGAGATGGAAACAAGTGAGAGGCCTCAATAAACCGGGACATGGGCGAAAGATGTAAATCCCACCAAGAAAATACCCACACCTGTACAATCAAAGAGATAAACCAAGATAAGAACTTAACCAAACAAATAAATGCAATTAATATGACTGATAAAAATAATATAAAATAAGATGAGTGAGTGTATGATAAGTGCCTATGTGCTGACATGATGAAATCCAACTAGTTATATAGTGAATAAAGTATGTGAGCCGAATAAGGTATGCAAAGTATTGTTATAAAGATAAGATAATATATGAGGTGTATAGAATACGAATGAAATGTACATATGCTAAAATACTTAAATGCTGTGATTGTGTGATGTGGTTAAAAATGTGTTTAAATTATACCATCAAACAACAGTGCAAATGTGAGTGAACTGTGATCCAGCGTGTATATGCAAAGAGACAACCATTGTAAATAATTTCAATATTGAGGTATAAGATGGTGCTTAATAATTGTGTGTAGGTAGCTGTGAGTCTAAAAAAGTACATGATGATAAAAAAAAATGATAATGATGAATGAATGAAACTAACAAAAAATACTCATAAAAAATACACCCAAGAAAGAACCAGCTAGCTCCCCATGAAGATGGATCAGGCTGGCTTGTGAGACCTGAAAACATAAATTCACTTACCCTCAGAGGGAAACAGATTTCACAGCAGGCTACACTGTAACCAAACAGTGGTCTGAACTAAATAGCTCAAACCATTGGGTTAGGCTCGCAGCTACCTACCTACACACAATAATTAACCACTTTCATACCGGACCTTTTCTGGCACTCCTCTCCTACATGTAAAAATCATCTTTTTTTTGCTAAAAAATTACTCAGAACCCCCAAACATTATATATGTTTTTTTAGCAGACACCCTAGGGAATAAAATGGCGGTTGTTTCAACTTTTTATGTCACATGGTGTAGAAAGCGATATACTACTACTTACTATATATTATCTCATCTATGTATCAATTACCTTGTCTGGTCCCTGTAGATTAGTTAGTCTGTTAAAACTATGTGCGCATGCTACTGTTAATATCACAATAATACAACGTTAGTTATGAAACCAAACACACGGCTTAAGAATAATCAAATCTCATTTATTTCCCAAGGAAATAAGAAAGCTAACATGTACTGAAAGGGGTTACAAAATCACATAGCATACAGTCAAAATACAATACAATGATATACTTCGCACATCCTCATGGCTTGCCTCTCGATGGAGAAAGAGACAGTTGTGTGTGTGAAATTCCCTTTTGTCAAACACACCTCATTCATGCCGCATCCCATTGCCTGCCCATCTTTTCCTTGTGGACGAATCCGTTTCTACTGCACTGTCTGATCGTCCTGCCACAAGTGGTCTCTGGGGGGGGGGCAGTGTCTGTCCAGAATTGCACTTGATCCGACTGTTGTCTAATCTTGGGATTTGCTCTCTGATGGCCCACCTCCATTATCTCTTCCAGTTAGGTTGGCCTTTGATCATCACAGACAGACCGGAGCCAGCATTCATCATGCAGAATAGCCCTCATAGAGTGGAGCTTTTTAGTCTAATGAAAATAGGAGGTATGACTGGCTACATTCCACACGGGGGAGGGCATCCTGTTCTCCGGGACACTGTCCATGTATGGATCCCAGCATATTGAATCCAACAGATGGTATGTGCGCAAAATTTTTCAAACGCATTTTTTTCAGTTTCATGAATTAAAAAAATAACAAAACAGTAAAGTTAGCCCATTTTTTTTTGTATAATGTGAAAGATATGTTGAGTAAATAGATACCCAACATGTCAAGTTTTAAAATTGTGTACACTCATGGAATGGCGCCAAACTTTGGTACTTCAAAATCTCCATAGGAGATGCTTTCATTTTTTTTTACAGGTTACCAGTTTAGAGTTACAGAGGAGGTCTAATGGTAGAATTATTGCTCTCGCTCTAACGCATGCGGTGATACCTCAGGTGTGGTTTGAATGGCGTTTACATATGTGGGAGGGACTTACCTGTGTGTTCGTTTCTGTGCGCGAACTACCAGGGACAGGGGCGGGGACAGGGGCACTTTAAATTATTTAATTTTTTTATTGCTTATCTTACTTTATTTTTTTATTTTTTGATCACTTTTATTCCTATTACTCAGAAATGTAAACATCCCTTGTAATAGGAATGGTGTGTGACAGGTCCTCTTTATGGAAAGATGCGGGGTCAATAAGACCCCACCTCTCTCCTCCAGGCTGGAAAGCATGAGATAAAAAAAATCACGATCCCATGCCTTCCAGCCGTGATCGCGGCTTTGTTTACAAGCATGGCCTGGACGTGACGTCATAATGTGACGCCCGGGCCTCCGGTGACTGGTGACAATCCGGCGGTGGCCAATTCTTTCCCTGGGTCTCCGATGGCACGAGAGAGCCTGGAGAAGCACCGGGGGGCGGCGGGAGATGTAAGAACGATCTAGCGGCTGAACTGTGGATATGATCGTTCTTACGGTGCACAGAATCACTGGTTGAAATAGGATATCTGAATGATGCATGTGGCTGCAGGCATCATTCAGATATTGAAGATGAAAGAGAAAACTTCGCGCATGCTATATGGAGTGGGAGGTGAGTAGTGTCAAGGTACTGGGTGGACGACAAAATATGTGACCAGGACCGGGAGATGACACTATGTTCGAAGGGGAGTAAAGTGCAATGGAGTGCAATAAGGTGAGCAAGTGTCAAAACAGGATAACAATAAATCAGGATCTTCAATAGATCCTATATCTTTAGTTCTTTTTTGAGGTGCATGCACCCCTCTATCACTGTTATCGAGCTGCTAATTATCTATTGAAGATCCTGATTTATTGTTATCCTGTTTTGACACTTGCTCACCTTATTGCACTCCATTGCACTTTACTCCCCTTCGAACATAGTGTCATCTCCCGGTCCTGGTCACATATTTTGTCGTCCACCCAGTACCTTGACACTACTCACCTCCCACTCCATATAGCATGCGCAAAGTTTTCTCTTTCATCTTCCCTATTTAAGTGCTTTTGTGATCACTAGTCACTTTGCTGCATGTAACCTTTCTTGCGATCCCTTTGACCTCCCTATTTACTCTTAGTAGCGCTAGAGCTTCTCCTATTTACTCATCATTCAGATATTCCCACTGAAAGTTAAGGACATCATATGATGGCCTTGGGCTGGAAGTGCACCATTTTATACCTCAATATTGATATTGTTTACGATGGTTGTCTCTTTGCATATACACGCTCAATCACAAGTCACTCACATTTGCACTGTTTGATGATATCATTTAAACGCATTTTTAACCACATCACACAATCACAGCATTTAAGTATTTTAGCATATGTACATTTCATTCGTATTCTATACACCTCATATATTATCTTATCTTTATAACAGTACTTTTCATACTTCATTCCTTATTTGGCTCACATACTTCATTCACTATATAACTCCAATAGTTAGATTTCATCATATCAGCACATAGACACTCATCAAACACTCACTCATCTTATTTTATATTATTTTTATCAGTCATATTATTCGAATTTATTTGTTTGGTTAGGTTCTTATCTTGGTTTATCTCCTTAATTGTACAGGTGTGAGTACTTTCTTGGTGGGATTTACATCTTTCACCCAGGTTCCGGTTCCTTGAGGCCTCTCATTGGTTTCCATCTCCCCACCTCACACAGCTCCCGGGGGAAAACTTGGTGGCATGGTTGGCTTTTTATGCATTAATCTATCTACTTTTATGGACGTTTTGTTTTGAAGTTTTTTTTACAAATTCAGGGTGGTATACCCTCCCATATACATCAATCTTTTGACTACTTTACAAAGAGTCATCTATACTACACCAGTAGGCCAGGAGTTTCTCATCAATTGTAAGTGGAATATACTGAACCTTATATGTAAATGCTGCTTCATTTACTTATTTGCGCTTTGGATCTCCAGGCATCAATCTGTGCTTCTCCCGAATAACCTGTCTATCTACACAGCAAATGTCTCCTTCTAACATGGGATTTTCTTTTGCCTCAGGGTGAAAAACCGCTTCCTCAGGAGGATTTGTGAGAACATACTTTAATATATGTTCAGAAATACAGTATCTCAAAAAAGTAAGTACACCCCTCACATTTTTGTAAATATTTTATTATATCTTTTCATGTGACAACACTGACGAAATTACACTTTGCTATAATGTAAAGTAGTGAGTGCACAGCTTGTATAACAGTGTCAAAATAACTCAACACACAGCCATTAATATCTAAACCGCTGGCAACAAAAGTGAGTACACCCCTAAGTGAAAATGTCCAAATTGGGCCCAAAGTGTCAATATTTTGTGTGGCCACCATTATTTTCCAGCACTGCCTTAACCCTCTTGGGCATGGAGTTCACCAGAGCTTCACAGGGTGCCACTGGAGTCCTCGTCTACTCCTCCATGATGACATCACAGAGCTGGTGGATGTTAGAGACCTTGCGCTCCTCCATCTTCCTCTGAGGATGCCCCACAAAATGCTCAATAGGGTTTAGGTCTAGAGACATGCTTGGCCAGTCCATCACCTTTACCCTCAGCTTCTTTAGCAAGGCAGTGGTCATCTTGGAAGTGTGTTTGGGGTCGTTATCATGTTGGAATACTGCCCTGAGCCCCAGTATCCAAAGGGATACATGCTCTGCTTCAGTATGTCATAGTACATGTTAGCATTCCCTTAATGAACTGTAGCTCCCCAGTGTCGGCAGCACTCATTCAGCCCCAGACCATGACACTTCCACCACCATGCTTCACTGTAGGCTAGACACAGTTGTCTTTGTACTCCTCACCTGGTTGCCGCCACACATGCTTGACATCATCTGAACCAAATAAGTTTATCTTGGTCTCATCAGACCACAGGACAAGGTTCCAGTAATGCATGTCCTTAGTCTGTTTGTCTTCAGTAAACTGTTTGCGGGCTTGTACATCATCTTTAGAAGAGGATTCCTTCTGGGAAGACAGCCATGCAGATAAATTTGATGCGGTGTGTGGCGTATGGTCTGAGCACTGACAGGCTAACCCTCCCCCCCATCCCTTCAACCTCTGCAGCAATGCTGGCAGCATTTAAACGTCTATTTCCCAAAGACAACCTCTGAATACTGAGAATGTGCACTCAACTTCTTTGGTCAAACATGGCAAGGCCTGTTCTGAGTGGAACCTGTCCTGTTAAACCGCTGTATGGTCCTGGCCACCGTGATGCAGCTCAGTTTCAGGGTCTTGACAATCTTCTTATAGCCTAGGCCATCTTTATGAAGACCAACAATTTTTTTTTTTTTTCAGATCCCCAGAGAATTCTTTGTCATAAGGTGCCATGTTGAAATTCCATTAAACCAGTATGAGTGAGAGCGATAACACCAAATTTAACACACCTGCTCCCCATTCACACCTGCTACCTTGTAACACTAACTAGTCACATGACACTGGGGAAGGAAAATGGCTAATTGGGCCTGATTTGGACATTTTCACTTAGGGGTGTACTCACTTTTGTTGCCAGAATTTTAGACATTAATGGCTGTGTGTTGAGTTATTTTGAGAGGACAGCAAATTTACACTGTTATACAAGCTGTACACTCACTACTTTACATTGTAGCAAAGTGTTGTCACATGAAAAGATATAATAAAATATTTACAAAAATGTGAGGGGCGTACTCACTTTTGTGAGATACTGTACATAAGGATAAAAGGAAAATATCTATTAACACATTTTTATACATATTGTATATCAACGTTATCATCATTTGTAGTATAAACTGCATGTGTTAATGTGGAGACTCACTGCACAGCGACTTATAGACCCAAAATAAGTTGGAACCATAATATCAGAACCTAGGGGGAAAACACTGGGGCACATTATGAAAAAGAAAAAAATTGCGCTAATAAAGTCCAAATTTATTTTAAGAGTGTATATGATCTCCTCCTTCTTTCTCTTCTGCTCGACAGCAATAGTAGAGCGGGTTCAGAGCCATGCCTCGGCCAGGAATGGATGAACGCTGGCCATCTTCAGAAGATGCTGGTCCTGAACCTAAGGAACATGAACAGTTAAGGAAGCTGTTTATTGGTGGCCTGAGCTTTGAGACAACAGATGACAGCCTGAGGGAACACTTTGAACAATGGGGAAAGCTAACAGATTGTGTGGTTATGAGAGACCCACAAACAAAATGCTCCAGGGGCTTTGGCATTTGACGTATTCATGTGTGGAAGAAGTTGATGCTGCAATGTGTGCTCGTCCACATAAAGTCGATGGCCGTGTTGTTGAGCCTAAAAAAGCCGTTTCCAGAGAGGATTCGGTCACCTTACTGTGAAGAAAATATTTGTTGGTGGCATTAAAGAAGACACAGAAGAATACCATTTGAGAGACTATTTTGAGAGCTATGGCAAGATTGAAACCATTGAGGTGATGGAAGACCGTTAGTCTGGAAAGAAAAGGGGATTTGCTTTTGTCACTTTTGATGATCATAATACAGTCGATAAAATTGTTATTTAGAAATATCACACAATCAACAATCACAACTGTGAGGTTAAAAAAGCTCTGTCTAAGCAAGAGATGCAAACTGCAACCACCCAAAGATGTGGTTATGGTGGTGGTAGAGGTGGCTATGGTAGAGGAGATGGATACAATGGCTTTGGAGGAGATGGGCCTGGCAACTATGGTGGTAGCCCTGGTTATGGTGGTGGCAGGGGTAATGGAGGTAGCCCAGGGTATGGAAACCAAGGTGGCGGATATGGTGGTGGTAGTGGCAGTGGATATGATGGTTACAACGAAGGAGGAAACTTTGGCGGTGGTGGTGGGAACTACAACGACTTTGGAAATTATGGGGGTCAGCAGCAGTCCAGTTATGGACCCATGAAGGGAGGTGGTGGCAGCTTCAGTGGAAGGAGCTCTGGAACTGGAGGCGGTCCTTATGGTGGTGGTTACGGATCTAGTGGAGGTGGTGGTGGCGGCTGGGGCTATGGAAGCAGGAGGTTTTGAGTCTGCAGTAGATACAGGCTACAGTTCTTAGCAAGAGAGCGAGGATTTGTCAGGAAAAGCTGCAGGTTACTTTGAGACACTCGTCCATGTGCATTAGAGGAACTGTAAAATCTACTACAGGAACAGCGAGGATCCATAGTCAGAAAAGTTACTGCAGCTTATACAGGAGGCATTTCTTGTTAAGGACTGAAATAGTCACTGTTTTTTTCCCATCAGTGCAGCTGATGATTAATGCAATGTAGTGTTGATGTAGATGTACATTCCTGAGGTCTTTATATCTGTTGTAGTATGTCTCCCATTTCCCCACGATGTCAAGTATATTGCCCTATCCTTTGTTCTAGTGATAGGAGGAATAAAGAATTAAGGAATTTTTACATTTTAAACAGTTTTTGTGTAGTCTAGCGACCCCTGCATGGCAGGGTTCAATCTATTGCTCAACGAAAATAAACTTTCTTTTTTGATGAGCTTTTAAAGTATAACGCTATAGTCTTTATATCCTTCTTTTTGGGTTATATTCAATCAAATATTTATGGATATCCTCTGAGAGTATCTTTGCCCCATCAATCAACATAGAGTATATACTGTGGAAGATTAATTTCCTTAGAAAGTGCTGTTGGCTTTTTTGGTCTAGTTTTCCGGTAAGGAGGCACTTTATGTGGTGGCAGCATACACTAACTGTGTTTTAATCACTGGGCTTTTATCCGTTTATATTCTTCTCTTACAACTGTTTGGCCTATGCGGGAGAGCCTTAAAGGGATATTCATACGTGTGTGTGCTCTTTTTTGGCATCTGGTAAGGAGGCCCTCTGTGTGGTGGTGGTGGTACAATTCCTTTGAGAAAGCCACGTGGGCGTGGCGATACGCGTGAGGAGTCAGAGTCAGGTGACCTAAGTACGATCTTGGCCGGGATACGTGCTGTGTACTACTGCTGCTTGTAATTATTTTTACCAAACTGTAAGTTCATTTTATTTTGAATAAAAATATTTTTTGAATACTGCACAATGGAATGTCTCCCTCTTTCTGCCCCCATGTCTGCGAGACTTATGGAGAGAGTGTAAACGGGCAGCAAGGATACATGTCTGGAGAAACCACACGGAAGTGATTTGTCTCCTTCCCTTCTTTCATTGAAAGGCTGTTACCCTCTCGCCTAAAGGTAAGAGGCTGGGGAAAATATTCTGTCGGCACTTTTTTGTATGAAAAAGGATCACTACAACCACACAAGGAGTGCACCCTGGGTAGAAGGAATCATTGCACAGTTGTCGATTGTATCGTGTATGGGATCTGAAGTTTGATTGGCAACTTTCTTGCACTGGACACTTTATTGCATTTCAGTTTATTTATTTATTTAGAACACATTGGATGTTTTAGTAAACATTGTCACTGTTTGGACTTTCACAGTTGTCGATTCTATCGTGTATGGGATCTGAATTCTGATTGGCAACTTTTTTTCTTTGCACTGGACACTTTATTTTAGTTTTTTTATTTAGAACACACTGGAAGTTTTAGTATACATTGTCACTATTTGGACTTTCACATTCATTTATAGCTGTGTTTATTGTCTTCACATGCTTGCTTACACATTCATTTGTTAATTTAGCATTTTTGCACTATTAGGATTATAGTATATATTTTTATTGAATTCCACAGTTCATTAATTATTGTCACAATTGTTTATATTTATTTATTTCACGGATTTATCTATGTTATATTTCTTCACCTCGGATGTGTTTATTTGAATTATTTCATACATTATGGGTATAGCACGGTCCATTACGTTGCTTTAATACCTATTGGAATATTGACATCAATAAATAGACGCTTCTGTGGAACCTTTCTTTGGAGCCTCTTTCCCCTTAGGATTGGTTTCCTGGCCTGGATGAAAGCGCCACACTTTCTCATATAATTTATGAATTATTTATATCAGGATTTCTTATTGTTTTAAGCGTTCAATTTTATATTATGATATTTCCTTTACTTAATTTATCATTACCTTAATTATTTTATATAATCTAGTTTTAGCATTTTTCCTGCAAGCGCCACATTTATATATATTTATATATTTTTTCAGGTGGTACACTTATATTTGTTTTTTAACCACTAGGTGTTTTTTATATATTTTTTAAATTTTCGTTTTTAAAAGTGTTATTGTTCAAACTGCACTTTTTTTTAGAGTGTAGCAGAATTACGCTATGGTGCATATTTTTTCTTTTTTTCATGATGACATGTAATCTCGTTCCATGAGCCAAGCATAAATTTGCGATTAAAAGTCTAAAAATCTACATCATACCATCTTATCAGATTGTCTTCTAGCACTTTTCATTGGATTTTTTTCTGCTAAGAATCCTTGAATATTTAAATATTTAATCACTTGGAACTTTATGAATATCATATACACTCTTAATATAAATTTGGACTTAGTGCAATTTTTTCTTTTTCATTTCTGTTTGTGTTTATCCCACATTTATTGCTGCTGTGTTATTGATCCAATTAATTTTTGATTAGCACCGTTTTTTTTTTACCCTCTCTACTGGGACACATTAACCAGTTCCCATGGGGCCTGTCTGAAAATATTTAAATGGATAAGGGGAGTAAGGAGTTAATTAAGGCTGATTAGAGTAAATTAAGGGTTAACAAGGGGTTGAACACAGGAACATTTTAATTTAAAAAACACATTTTTTACTTGACAGGTTGCTTTAAGTTGACTTCATCTGCAGATTGAAGTTCATACCTTTAATCTGTAGATGTATAAACAGAAAGATACAAAAAGAAACAATGTTTCTTTTTATCTTTCTGTTTCAGCGGCGAAGCAATGTTGTTGATAAACATTGCCCGGCTGCTTTTTTTTTTTTTGACAGCTCCAATTGCCTGGACTTTCTTTATACTTCAGCTGTCAACAAGGGAACCCCACTCACAGCTGAATGAGTCATCGGTTGTTAAGGAACCGGCCCCGCTCATTAACCGATCATTGTAGGCTTTTATTTATGTATTTCAGCTGGGGCATCTGACATCTGTAAGAACCGAGCCTGAAAATATCAGTTTCAAGTATCAGAGCATTTGCACTTGTACCAATACTTGTGCAAATGCTTAGTATTGGCACTGATGCCTGTATCAGTGCAACTCTAGCAGAATTTTTTTTCCTTCATATAGCAAAATAAAAAAAACTGTGGTAGTGAAATCCCACCAAAAGAAAGCTCTATTCTTCTCAAAAAAATATGTTTAAATGTTCTTAATAACCGAGTAATTGTCATTCAAAGTGTGACACACTGAAAATGAGATAACTCACTAACCTGCCCTATACCACCCTAACCTGCCCTTTACCACCCCAACCTGTCCTATACCACCCTAACCTTCCCTATATCACCCTTTACTACCCTAACCTGCCACTACACCACCCTAGCCTGCCACTGTACTAACCTAACCTGCCACTATACCACCCTATACTATCATTTACAAGGACCGGTTTGGGGTTTGCCCGTGACCGTGCACTGCCTGCAGGGTGCTGGGCAGGATACACAGGGGGGATTACACCATGTTTTACCGCACCAGGTGACACCAACCCCAGTGACGCCACTGATCATGTGAATAATGTCAGATAGCACCACTGATATAACAGAGAGAAAATAGCTAAAATAATCTGCCATTCCATTTGCACTGCTTGTGCAGTCATCAGATTCCCTTCTATAGTCGGGATTACCCTATCCTGGTTCATATTTCTCATATTTTCTAATAAAACAACTGAACCTATAAATTGCCTATTGCAAAACAAATTATTGAGTAAGTGCTTATAGTAAATCTTTCTTCCAGATCTGAGTGAAAATCTACTATCTAAATTAATATATTCTATGTATTCCAAGTGATAATTAAGATGTGGCTGTCGCAATGAATTTATATTGTACACCTTATTTGAAAATTACCTATTATTATTCTCTGCATACGTTTAATCTGATTGTGGGTTTGACCATAAATACTTGAGGTACATTCTCTTCATGAATTCATTAAAGGAATTCTCTGCTTCCTAAACCTTCAGGTCTCACAGCATATGACATGACTAAATATAATTGTTCTTAACCACCTGATTACTTTGCACTTAAACCCCCCTCGTTAACCGGACCAATTTTCAGCTTTTGGCACTGACGCAATTTGAATGACAATTGCGCGGTCATACAACACTGTACCCAAATGAAATGTTTATCATTTTTTTCCCACAAATAGAGCTTTCTTTTGGTGGTATTTAATCACAGATGGGGTTTTTATTGTTTGCTAAACAAACAAAAAAAGATGGAAAATAAAAAAAAAAAAAAATCATGTTTAACCGCTTCAATACCCGCCCATAGTCATATGACGCCCACAAGGTGGATCTACCATCCTGGGTGGGCGTCATATGACGTCCTCGGGTTCCCGGCCGCCTGGGGGGCGCGCGCGCGCCGCCGGCGGCGCGCGCGCGCCGCGGCATCGCTCGGGACCCGGTGCGAGTGCCCGGCGGCCGCGATGTCCACCGGGCACCCGCGATTGCCCGTTAAAACAACGGGACCGGGCGGGACCGTGGAGCTGTGTGTGTAAACACACAGCTCCACGTCCTGTCAGCGGGGAGGAGACCGATCATGTGATCCCAGTACAGAGGATCACATGATCAGTCTCCTCCCCTTAAGTCCCCTCCCCCTACAGTTAGAATCACTCCTATTAGGGACACACATTAACCCCTCCAGCGCCCTCTAGTGTTAACCCCTTCCCTGACAGTCACATTTACACAGTAATCATTGCAATTTTATAGCAACGATCGCTGTGTAAATGTGAATGGTTCCAAAAATGTGTCAAAAGTGTCCGAAGTGTCCGCCGCAATGTCGCAGTCACGAAAAAAAAATCGCAAATCGCCGCCATTACTAGTAAAAAAAAAAAAAAAAAAAATTCAATAAATCTATCCCCTATTTTGTAGACGCTATAACTTTTGCGCAAACCGATCAATATACGCTTATTGCGATTTTTTTTACCAAAAATATGTAGAAGAATACGTATCGGCCTAAACTGAGGAAAAAATTTGTTTTTTTTTAAAAAAAATGGGATATTTATTATAGCAAAAAGTAAAAAATATTGTGTTTTTTTTTTCAAAATTGTCGCTCTTCTTTTGTTTATAGCGCAAAAAATAAAAACCGCAGGGGCGATCAAATACCACCAAAAGAAAGCTCTATTTGTGGGAAAAAAAGGGACGTCAATTTTGTTTGGGTGTAACGTCGCACGACCGCGCAATTGTTAGTTAAAGCGACGCAGTGCCGAATCGCAAAAAGTGCTCTGGTAAGGAAGGGTGTTTAAAAGCCCTGTATTGAAGCGGTTAATAGTTTGTTATAAAATTTTGCAAACAGGTAATTTTTCTGCTTCATTGATATGCGCTGATGAGGCGGCACAGGTGGGCACTGATAGGCTGCACTGGTTGGCACTGATAGGCTGCACTGGTTGGCACTGATAGACTGCACTGGTGGGCACTGATAGACTGCACTGGTGGGGACAGATAGTCTGCACTGGTGGGGACAGATAAGTCGGCACTGATGGGGACAGCAAAGATGGCACTGATGGGCACGGATGGGTGGCACTGATGGGCACTGATGGATGACACTGATGGGCACTGATGGGTGGCACTGATGGGTGGCACTGATAGGTGGCACTGATGGGCACTGGTAGGTGACACAGATGAGCACTGGTAGGTGACAGATGAGCACTGGTAGGTGACACTGATGTGCAGCACTGGCACTGTGGGCACTGAGAGATGGCACTGTGGGCACTGAGAGATGGCACTGTGGGCACTGAGAGATGGCAGTGTGGGCACTGGTAGGCGGCACTTTAATGGGGCAAAGGTGGGCACATTGCTGGGCACATTGCAGTGAGAGGGACTGATGTCCCTCTCACTGCCGCCGGTGATCGGCTTTTTTTTTTTTTCTCCTCGCGCTGACAGGAAAAAAAGCTGATTACCGGCTCTGTTATTGTCACATGATCAGCTGTCATTGTCTTTATTCCAAAGTCTTTAGGCTGATAACACGGCACACATCGTCCTCTTTGTCTTCTGTAGTGCTCAATCACATAACCTGGAATAAAGAGTATCATCACTCACTATTGTAGTATTGGGGCTTAGATTCTTAATTTGAAGGAGCAGATCTTGTGGAAATATTCAGATGACCCAAAGGAAACTGATTATATGTGTGATTTGAAGTGTTACTAAATCCCAGGGCCCTGCATTTACTATATCTGGTTTCCCACAATACACAGAGAAGGGAAATGCTATTTTTTCTGTAAATATAAATTGCTAAATACCACCTTTTCTCATCAGCAGTGTATAGCAGTTTTTTGACTTCTCTCAGTATCTGGTAAAGCTTGTAGGAGGAGTTTTCATTTTCCTCTGACTGTCCTATGAGTCTGCAGGACCCCTGACCCTCTGTCTTGACAGTGCTGATTGACCCTCTGTCTTGACAGTGCTGATTGACCCTCTGCTGATCACATGCACTCTCCGAAGAAAAAAAATCCTCTTTAGCAATACACACCAAACTGAGCAGAGAAGAAATGATCAAACAGCCTTATTTACACAATGCGCAGGATTTAACCCCTTATGTTCCACAGTGAGTATAACAAGCATGCTTTACTGCATATACAGATGGATATTACTGTTGTGGGTTTAGTAACACTTTTAGTCTTTCAACATAGTTTCAGTAAAATAACACAAAATTAAAAGGTATCAAATACAGCGCTTACTTAATGCGGAGTACCACCCACAAATGGAACTTTCGCTTTAAGGGAAAGTGACCCCCTGACATGCCACATTTATTTGGCATGTAATTTTTTTTTTGGGGGAGGGGACCGCAAACCCTCTCTTTAGAAGGTTCCAGCTCCCACTTCCTCCTGGGGCTCCGTGGCACCGGAAGTCAGTTCACCTCTCCCCCTGCCTCTCGGCAATCATCTGGGACACGTCACAGGTTCCAGATGATTGCGGCCATCCTTCATCCTGACTCTCTCCAGCAAGGGTCCTCCCCTGGATCTTCTCTATTTAGCGTGGCTTCTTCCACACCGGGCAAGACAACCTAGGGACCACCTCAGAATTCGTAGGCCCCAGATAGGCTTCTGGGCCTACATGCAAAGCTCATTTTAGCAACACCTCCTCAGGCCAGGGGCTTGAGAAAAGAGAGTGCGCACATGGCCCCGCTCAAATATATATCCTCTCCCAGAATTCACCAGTGGCAAAGAACCTCCTACTGTGCTAGCTGGAAGAAACAGGAATATTCATAACTCAACCTAGTTGTACTATCTCATACTATGGCCTGTGGTACCAGTGACACCTACTGGTGACAGTGAGAAATGCACAACTTAATTGAGCTTAGGGAAAAGGCCATAAATATACTATGCACTCAGTCTGAGCTGTCTACAGCCCAGTCAAAAACGACATTTACATGGTAGCCCCAGTTTAGGACCTCGGGGCTACACTCATGATGGCAGTTCCTCTGTTAAACTGCTTCCTAACCAGGTAGGTGTAAGCTGCTCATTTATGCCATACAGATTAATGACTAACCAGCCACTATATGTAATGTAACTTTCAAATTTAGATTCCAGCAGCAGCTGTATTCCAGAAGCTTAATTTAACACCAAGCTACATTGTCAGGTACTACTAAATTTGTTGTTTCTCTGTGTAGCATGGCCCCCTTGAGGACTGCTTGAATTCATCTGCATCGCCATGACCCTGTGAAAATTCCAACCCACCTGACACTCTGGGTTCAGACATCTTTTACAGCACCTTAAAATTACATGTCACGCAAGTCAAATATGTTTCATGGTATTTTATATTTTCAAATATGGTCACTGGAAGTTCAACATGGCACCTCATGGCAAAGACCTCTCTGAGGATCTGAAAAAACATCCGTTAGAGAACACCTCTCCCTGTAGGTGTGCAGCAGTTCTGAGCTGGTACCATGGAGCATGTACCAGTCTCCACCAGCTCACAAGTCCTGTCACCTTACTCCCAGTGACAAAGTCCTGTCTGTTACTTTCGGATTCTTTCGGACACTTGCTTGCAACTCCGTATATCCATGCTTGTTCCTTTCCTGGGACCTCTCTATAGCTGTCTCTCTCCTGTGACTCCAGGTTGGGTCCCTAGGTACTCTGTGCCACGGGGTCAGTCCCAGTACATGGGGAACCAGCCGCTAGTGAAGGGGCGAAGCATAACAACACTTTACTACCAGAGTAACCTTCACCTTTACAAGGTCATCTGTTTCTTGGCTGGTCAGCTGCTTTAGCATTCTGTTCCTTAGACCTCTGTACTGTATCTTCTCTAACTTCTGTCCCCTTGTTGTAAGCCCTGTTCTTATGATACGCCTTGCATGGATCCCTTTAGAAATTACAGACCAGGCAGGTTAGATGAACAAATATAGATATTTTATTGAAGTAGTTGCAGGTAACAGTTCTCAAAGACATCTTCCACACATTTTCCTATACAATGCTCTAATGCCTCATGAAGTGACCGTACCTTAGGCAGATGGCTATATCAATAAAGTTCATAAAGATCTACAGGTTCCAGACCCCACTGGCAACCCCGACTGGGCTCCCACCACCCCTTCAAGGGAGTGGTCCACTACAGTACAGTACACACTACATTTTGTCAGACTTACCTCAAACCGACCTGTGGGGCACATTATTATTATTATTATTATTATGAACACTTATGTATATGGCATAACCTACAGGGGCGGTAACCTTCTGCAAAGAGCAGTAAAACCTGGCTTGCAGCGTTAACCCTTCCTTCTCAGACATCAACAGCTCAGTATGGTCAACCTGAGGATACAGTGCAACATTTATACATTGTAACAATTTGCATCATGGTTGACCTAGTTAATCTCAGAGCACGAACACAGCAAAAGAAAACTGTTAACTCTTCAGAACCCTCTTGGAAGCACCAAGCACCAAGGGTATAGAATACTTTAAAGTGATCCAAGTTTAAGGATAACTATAGTAAAACACAGGGACAGTCCAACAGAACTAGGTGCTTCTGCAAGCTACTACTGGGCATAGGAAGGCTTTTGATGACCTGTTTTCACTGTGGTATCATTGGAAACTCCCCCCTATGCAGCAATAGTGCTTGGAGAACATCATTTCCTACAATATGTGATAAAAATACAGTACACAGAGGTTTTATTAGTGGTGACAGTTGTGTTGCATCTTATAATTTTGTGATGGTCCAAGTAATTGGATAAAATTAATAGTGTTCTAGCATACAAGATAGCTTTGTGCACTATAATATGGAAACAGGTGCACTTTTATAAATCACGAGTGTCTGGTGTTTCAGGTTTCTGTAAAAAAAAAGACATAGAAGGAAATAATAATCTGCTATAAACAGTGCAGTTCCCTAACATCCTGCAGATTTCCAGACAGGCATTAGTTGTCCAGGTGCAGCCTTTTAACAGATTCAACTCTATTTTCACATTCAATTACAGTAGTTGAACTTTCTTAAATGATCCTTGGGGAAGTGCAATTTATATGTTAAGACAGGTGTTTTCCTGTGCTGCACACTGTTAAGCTTGTTTCACTGAACGTGCTTGTACCCTAAAGTCTCACTCCACCTTTTGCACCATGTTATACCCAAATTCAGGGTGTAACATAGTGCAAATGTGCACCCTCCTGCCCCCAAACTGCCCTTCATGTGACATTGTGCCGTTCCTCTCCCCTGCAGCCGCTGTCACTTTTGAAATTGCTGAAGCTGTGCCTGCACAGCCATATCATTCATTCACAGAGATCTGTGAATGAATAATCTAATCTAAACACTGCACTCGTAGTCCATTGACACTTCCACCAGCTCTCTAACTGAAAATCCATACCTTGGTATGGACAGATAACTGGAGGAGTCTGGCATTGCACTAGTGATCCACTTATCATATGTAAAATGCTTTGCAGGCTCCCATGAAAAAAAAAAAAAAAAAAAAAAATAAAAAATTTCCTAAAAATGTATTATTTTTCTCTAAAATGTAAGCTTAGCCTTTAAATTTGGTGAAGTAGCCAGGTGTCTGCTAGCTCTGTGTTGTGAACCTCTGCCCGCTCACTCCCGCTGCTGACTCTCTCATCTATCTTCCTTGCTGCTGTGTGGAGCAGGTTGAGCACATGTTTGTGTGTGCTTGGTCTCCCGCTAGCTGTGTGCAGGTAGCTGCTAAGAGGGCAGCTCTGTATGCAATCCCCGCTCACCCCTGCTTCTTCCCCCCCATCCTTCCTGGCAGTAGAAGGTCAGATCCAATGGGGAGAAGGATGATGTATCCCACAAAGGATAGTGTGACTTGTAGTTCCCCTAAGAGCACAGTACAATACAAGTGTATGGAGGCTAAGGGCTGTAGGACTTTAATACCCAGGCTGCTCTGTGTCAACAGGAGGAGAGATACAGCTTTTTTCTGGTAAAAATTACCAGAGCTCAGGGAGATCAGTGCTGGGAACAAGACTATCCAGGGTCTGCGCAGGACACCAGGCAGACAGTGTGAGGGAACCAGTGTGAGCAGATCTTTGATGTGCTTGCCCACACTGAGGACAGGGCAGTGAGGACCTGAGAGACGGAGCTACAGAGGGAGTTTCTATGCCTTAGAACCAAAGCTGGGAGACTTGTTGCTGTGTGCTACCACATCAGAGATGACCTGATCGTGAGTACTGAGACTTCTGGGGCAGATGATCGCCAAGTTTACTGGATCTGACCCGTTGCATACTGGGAGTGGAACTATTGAGTTTAAACCCTTGCTGCCCATTGTTAATGTTAACTGACACTGCCCCTTACTTAGCAGTCCATCAGCCATCCCTAGTGTACAATATAAAAGGGACAGCTACATGTGCACCACCTACAGAAGCGTTCCAACATAAGCCGGCCAACACTGACTATTAAGTGCCAGGTACTTTGCAGTCACCTCCGGGGGGAATCCCTTTGCTACTAAAGGACTGTACAAGCAGAGTGTACTCAGGGAAACTTTAAGAGTAGTCATTGCTAAGAGTTACAGTGAGACTGTTTCTTTGTGCCATTCATGCTTTTACGGTTGATTTTGTTCTTACTAATGCTGTTTATATTATTTTTAGTGAGTTTTAGCCTTATTGCATTGTAAGTCAACGGCCATAGGCGAGGCTAAGATTCCCGTCAGTTAACCTAATGTATTTTGTTGGCCTATATATTTGTTTTATACATTGCATTAAGTTGCCTGTGGCCTATTTTCTGTGTACTGTTGGAGAGTGGTAACCTACTAATGCTTAGGTTACACAAGTGTGAGCAGCCTTCAGTCAATAACCTGGTGTGTTAATGGGGACTGAGCAGTTTAAGGAGTCGTGGCATAACAGAGGACTTATTAAACTAAGTGGCTCCTGCGAGGGTAGCGCTACAGTGTGAAAATGTAACAAAATAACCATAGTAAAATTTTTTTTTCAGCAAAATAAAAAAAGTATGGCATTCTCCAATAGGATTGTTATTCCTAAGTGCATTAACCCATATCAACTAATCAGAATCCATCTCACTTTAGCAACATGAATGCTGATTTATTGCTGTATGTTACTGTCCTCATAGTGTATAAAAAAATGTATTGCAGCGTACCCGTCTTTAGTTGTGGTGACTGCATTTGTTTTCTTTTTTCAGAAAAAGTTCTGATCGTCTGTACAAATTCCGACGCGCAAAATTCCCACGCATGCTCGGAAACAATTCAATGCATGCTCGGAAACAATTCAACGCATGCTCGGAAGCATTGAACTTCATTTTCTCTGCTCGTCGTAGTGTTGTGTGTCACTGCTTCTTGACCCTCGAAAGCTCTTAGAACTTTTGTGTGACCGTGTGTATGCAAGCCAAGCTTGAGCGGAATTCCGTCGGAAAAAACATCCAAGTTTTTTCCAACAGAAATTCCGCTTGTGTGTACAGGGCATTAGCTTTCTAACTAACATTTGGCCTCATATTGCCTTGACTATTTTCATGGGAAGTACAACACACTGTGGGGTTGATTTACTACCTGGAGTTGTTCTGTACACAGAGGGGGTTATTTACGAAAGGCAAATCCACTTTGCACTGCAGGTGCACTTGGAAGTACAGTCGCTCTAAATCTAAGGGGTAGATCTAAAATGAGTGTAAGCGCTGCTTATTTTATTATCCAATCATATGCGAGCTAAAATGCTGTTTTTTTATTTTACTTGCATGTCTCACTCGGATCTACAGCAACGTTACTTCCAAGTGCACTTTCAGTGCATTTTCAAGTGCACTTGCAGTGCAAAGTGGATTTTCCTTTAGTAAATAACCCCCAGAGTGTGTACTGACCACTCCCCAGAGTGGGAATCGGAATATTTCTGATTGAGGTAATCCGAAAGTCTCACGCAGATCCTGGAAAAGGATAATATTTGAAGATGTGACAAATTTGTGTAATCTCAAAACTTCCAGTGTAGCCTATACTTTGAATGACTTGGGGGAGACCCATGCTGGGTAAAAAGCAGGGTTTTTAAGGAAGGAGAGATTTGTGTGGGGATTGTAAGTGGTGCTTAAATTTAAGCCTAAATTTAAGCCTATCCCAAAGAGATATAAAGTGTTTATATGCAAACCAGGGCGGTCTTTAGGGCATAGCCATAGTAGATTTGAGACCAATAAGGGATCACAGTCAGCTGCTTCTATTATCACCCATAAGGGAGTTTCTTGTGTTGCATGATATTTGGGTAAGCTTGCAATATGAGTGGCTTTGTAGTATGATGCAAAGTTGGGAAAGTCAAGGCCACCTTTAGATTTGGGAAGATATAATGTGTGGAAGGATATACGTGATTTGGAGGATCTCCATACAAATGTTGTCGCCCTTTTTTGGATTAGCGTGTAAAGTAGGCAGGAATTGGAATAGGTAGGACTCTGAACAAATATAGTAATTTGGGTAGGATCAACATTTTTTTTAGTATTAATTTTACCTAGCCAAGATAGTGGAAGGTGTGACCATTGTTTCATTAAATTTTTTACATGTTTTAGGGTAGATGGGTTGTTGGCAGAAAAAAGATCTGAAATGGAAGCTGTTAGGTGAATTCCTAGGTATGGGATTGTTTTCTCCGTCCAGGTAAAGGGAAGTGCTGTTTTTACTGTGTCTATTTCTCTCTCTGATAGGGATCTATTTAGTGCTTGGCACTTTTTTAGGATTGATTATTAGTCCTGAGATGTTGGCAAACCTACTGAGGATAGGTAAGAGATTGGGACCTGAGACCTGAGGAGATGATAAAAATAGTAAAATGTCATCTGGGAATAAGCAAAGTTTGTGGTGATAGCCTCCTAGTTCTATTCCAGTTATTGTTGAGTCTGATCCGATGTATTGAGCAAAGGGTTCTATCAAAAGGGCACATAGGAGGGGGGAGAGTGGGCATCTCTGACGTGTGCCTCTTTTTATTTTAAAGGAGTCTGATTTGTAACCTGCATATTTTATGTATGAGGTCTGTCGTAGAGTGTGGCTATCCATTTAGTGAAGTGGGGGCCAATACCCCATTTCTGAAGGGTGTGTAGCAAATAGAGCCAAGAAACAGACTCAAAAGCTTTCCTGATATCAAGGGAAAGGAAGCAAGAGGGGATGCGCGCCAAAAGGACTGCTCGGCGCACATTGTCACCCGCTTGGTGTGTAGGCATCAAGCCTACTTGATCCCGATGAACAAGATTGCCTATGATTTTGTTGAGGCGATTTGCCAGGATTTTTGCTTATATTTTTATGTCAAGGTTTAGAAGGGAAATGGGGTGATAATTCGTGCAGGATGTATTATCGGAGTTAGGCTTAGGTATCATACAGATAATTGCCATTAGCAATTCTTGTCTAAAGGAATATCCTTTTAGTATTATATTAAAAGCTTTGGCTAGGAGTGGAGATGAGGTCTCTGCAAATGTATGATAATATATGGCTGAAAAAACATCAGGGCCGGGTCTTTTGTTTAATTTTAGTTCTTTAATTGTTTTCGCTACATCATCCGCTGTGATAGGCTCTTGAATATGAGATCTTTGGGTCTGGGTTAATTCAAGAAGATTTAATTGGGAATAAAAGGTGTCTGCTTCAGTAGGGTTAAATTCTTTCGTTGCAGAGTATAAAGAAGCTAAATGGGATCGGAATTAATGGACTATTTTAACAGGGTTACAGGTGTAATTATCCTTTGACAATTTGAGTCAGATTGGTTTAGTTTGTTTATTTCGAGAATTCAAAGCAAGTGCAAAGTAAGTGTCAGGTTTATTAGCCTTCATATAGAAGGCATGTGTAAAACGGCGCAAGGATTTATCTACATATTCTGTGAGGAATAGATCATATTCCAAACGGGCCTTTTCTAATTGAGTTTTTGTGGCTGAGGAGGAGTTATCTTGGAAGATTACAAAAGCAGTGTTGTATTCTAGCTTTAATTTTCATTCAAGATTTCTTCGTTCACGCTTAAACATTGGAGATAGTCGCTGAAATAACCCACGTAGCACTGGCTTATGTGCTTCCCAGAGAGTTAGTGGAGAAATTTCAGGGCAGGTGTTGTGTATCAGATATGCTTTTAGGGCTTGTTCGTTTATTAGGCGATGAGATGGGTTTTTAAGCAAGATGTTGGGGAGGTACCAAGATGGGTCATGTGCTTTAGATATAGTGGAGGCTATAGTAGTATAGACCGTGCTATAATCTGACCAAGGGATTGGGATTATGTTTGATGTGAGAATCTCAGGTATCATACCAACAGTTAGAAATATATGGTCAATACGTGAGAAGGTTTGGTGTGGGTGCGAGTAATAAGTATATTTTCTTTGAGCCGGTTTCATTTCTCTCCGAGAGTCAACTAAGTTGTGTCTCAGGAGAAGTTGTGAAAAGGATTGCTTGAATGGGCTTCTTGGTGGGATAAATGGCGATTTATCTAGGAAAGGGAGGTGGACCTGGTTCGACTCTCCACACATAATTGTTCCCATCTTGTGTGTGGATACTACTTGTAGAAGGTGTGATAGAAAAGGTGTTGGTTGTTTTTTTTTTGAAGCATAATATGAGACAATTGTGACTGCTGTGTCCATAATGTGTCCCGTGAGAATAATATATCTCCCTTTGGGGTCTTTAATTTCTGATTTAGGAGTAAATGGGATAGAGCGGTGAAAAGCTATAAGGGTTCCGTGCTGTTTGGTGTAGCTGAGGCCGTGTAAATTTGCAGATAAGAGGAGCTCATAAATGTGGGCGTGGAGCTCACTGTAAAGTGAGTTTCCTGTAAGCATACTATATGTGCTTTCTGTGTTTGAAAGAAACGGAACACTTTAGTGCGCTTCTGCGGTATATTAATACCCAGAACCCTGAAGCGGAGCCATATCTGCCCAGAAATACAATTATGAACTTGGTTAACATAATCATATTGATATAATAGTGGGAGAAGAGGAGGAGGACATCTAGTCTAACCTGCAACAAGTAAAACTGCATATGAACGAATTGAATCGATAACAATTGCATAATTATTATAAACATATATAATCAGAATTTGAACACGTGGAGAATGTTAATACTTAGAATGAGCGGTGAATCTAGAATGGATAAAAAGAGGTAAGGGATTAGTAACCTGTATACTAAAGACTGTTAGATAATAGGGTGTATCTACATGTTGTATTGAGAGAGAACGTGCTATTTAGTATCATGTTTAGTCTATAAAGTAAGAGGGCAACATTTTTTTGCAAGGATGCTAGGTAACAAAGTAATAACCCCAAGGAGTCTTTCCAGAATGAGTTTCAAAATTAGACCATATGGAATGTTTCGGGAATAAGCCTTGTTTAGCTATGTGACGGTCTTTCATCGTCTGAACTCTGAATGAGCGGGTGAAGAAGTAAAGAGATCAGGAGTAACTGGGGGTAGCATGGAGTCGTCTTGATCCAAAGTAGGGGAGGCTAAACGACTTCTCTTATGGGCATGTTGGTTCCCGTTTTTTGCAGAAGATTGGGAGGATTGCATGAGGAAGAAGAGGTTGACCTTCTGAAAGAAGAGTTGGTAACGTGTGAGTCTTACACTAGATGAAGGTCTTATAGTGCCTGTTGTAATTCTTCTGAATATTTACAGGTAAACTTTAAGCCCTGGTATGTAAAACGGATGTAAAATGGGAATCCCCATTGGTAAGTAATACAATGGTTTTGAGCACTGTAAGGTGAGGTTTCATTGAACGCTGTTTTTTAATGGTCAGTTGGGATAAGTCAGTAAAAAGTTGATAATTATGACCCTGGAAGGTTAAGGCGTTTTTTTCCCGGGCTGCTGCTAATAATTGCTCTTTCGTGTGATAGTAATGAAATTTTGCCATTATATCACGTGGAGGGCCATCCGTTTTTTTTGGTTGTGAGGATTGGTAAATTTCCAGGAGTTCCATTGGTAAAGCCGGTTGAAGTTCTTGAAATAGGGCCGTTATGGTTGATTGCAAATCAATTACTGTTTCTGGGATTCCTGTAATGCGTAAGTTGGAACGTCTGGCTCTGTTCTCATAGTCTTCCTGCCTGGATTGTAGTATTACATTTTCTTCTTTGAGATTTTCCATTTCTGACATATTATCTTGTGCTGAAATTTCAATCTCATCCACTCTAGGTTCTAATGCTGCTTTACGGTTACCCAGTTCTCTTATTTATTTCTTTTGTGAGACTATTTGTAATGTGATCTGATTTTTGTTTCAGTGCTTTTTGCAGCATATGTTCAAATTGCTTTAAAAGTGTTGGGGGAGCAGAGAATTCTTGTGGAGAGTCTTGTGATTGGGATACAGTTCTGTGTCCGACTCACCTGGAGAGTTTGGTTGCAAAAGTTTTTGTTTCTGTGTGTGAGAGCGCGCTGAGGTGCTGTGTGAGGCAGGTGCCGGCGCCATTTTAGCTGCAGCCCGCGTCTGTGTATCCTTGATGGAGGAGTTTTTAAACTTGGTGCAGTTGCCTCCCAACACCATTTTATGTGTCCCAAATGCAGTTCCGGGGTCACGGGACAAGAGGGTATGTTTTGGGCCGGCTGGTATGTTCTTTATCGCGGCTTTTCCTCAGTCACGGAGCAGAGTTCTAGCAGCACATTACCACTTTGTCAGAATCCACGCATGCGCCCCCTGTTTTCCCCTATTCAAAAAACAGCAAAATAGTTTCTTTAAGTATTTATACATCATCCACTGTAGCAGATAAAATTACAAACCAAATTCTTTACCTTACCTTAAAAGTCATAAACCCCTAGGAGCTCACTGCATTCAAATTATAAAAGGTTTCCCTTCTATTTTGCCTGGTTTTACAGTATAATAAAGCAACCTAAGCCTAAGCCTACGTGGTTTAACTTTTCATTCAGCCTGTGATGATATATTAATTATAATCAAAGCATACTTCTGAAATAGGATTTAATTGTGCTTGTGATCTGGCACAGGAACAATAAACCTTCACTGTAATACCACTTTATTAGGGATTAGTGGAAGTTCAGAGCTACATACTTTAGGTCATATTTAAGGGAGGAAACAATTTTCTAAAACCATTTTTGGTCTTTTTTTTTAATTTACATATCTGGCATAGATTTACTGGCTTTTGCTTCTGTTGGTTACTGCATTTAAAAAAAAAAAAAAAAAAAAACATTCCTCTCTTTGCTCTGAAATCCAGGGCGTTTAGCTTAGCAGAGGAAACTGCTTGGCAAATTATTTTGGAAAGCTCCATTTATTGTGTATTTTTCCCTAATTCACAAGGTGTTAGTTCATTTACTGTCTAAAAGTCTAAGCGACTTGGCAGCTTCTCCTACCCATCATAATGTTTAAAATATCCAGAGGAAGCCAGCTTTAAATAAGTATAATTGTCTTCTAATGCTTGAAGGAAGAAAGTGTTTGATAGTGTAAGAGGGGGTTTTGATGGGCTGGTAAAGTGAAATGTTTTGGAGATTTATTTCCATGACAACATCTAATATTCAGAATTTTGAGACAAAATAACTTTGTATAAAATGAATGTTTACATGAATGTTTATATTTTTTATGAAAAAGCACAGCTATGCTAAAAAACTGTTCATTCATACAACCCCTTTAACCACGTGGTGAAGGTTTGACGAAGGTAGGACGAGGGTATGACGGAGGTAAAACAAATCCTAATGCCTGAACACAATTCTGCAACTTTGATATGTGTTAGTAAAACTGTACATATCATACACAACTACTTAGTGTATCCAGGTGGATTATACCTTGTTTTTTTCCAGGATAAATTAGGCTTTCATTTGGTGGTAAATGGTAATAAATATCTCCAGATTTTTATTTATTTTTTTCTATCATACGACAACTGCCATAAAATAGTAGAAAAATCTTTTTTTTTTTTTTAAATTTGCTCTATATTTCTTGCTATTACCATAACTTACCGAAAATAAATTCCCCTGCTCTTGAATAATGCAATGATGTCACACATATGTGTGTTATTTGTACGCATAATTGGGCCCAGAAATAAAATACAACTGTGATTATATGGCGCACTCAGGAATAGGCTATAAAATTGTATTTTAAAATAATTGTGACTGAGTCACACAAAAGGGCAGTATATCAAGTCCATTCTAATAAGTCCATGTAAGGATGACAAGGAGGCTATCCCTAGAGGCTGCCGGCTTGGAAGAAGCTAGAAGGGACTCTGAAATGTGAAGTAAACAAAAACCAGCGCCTTCTAAGTGTAGCAGTATCGCAATTTAATGTATAGAAAGGTATGAATGACACTCACGAACGAGCGATAAAAAACAGCATTGTATAGTGGAGCATCTTCTCTGTCCCAGGATGATGCTCGATGTCTGTGGCTTGCTGGGGCTGCATTAGATCCCGCCGCGCTGGTAGCTCCCAGCGCTTCCAGAGGACTTGGTGATGCTCAGCGATGCACGGAGACTGTCAAGGATGACGTCACTACCGGGTACAGGTTTAGTGGGCGGTGCGTACGTTTGGAGCATGCGTGCTCCTTCCTCAGGCTCTGCTGGGGGCCATCTTAGAATAGGTATATATACACACACATAGGCGCTAGCTAATTTCCGGGAAAGAGTGGCACGGGCGTTTGTTCCTGGTGTTCCCCACGTTAATGTCCGTGTCCCGCTGAGGGGTTTGGAGGAATGACGTTGGTGTTATAGCAGAAAGTAAAAAAAAATTTTTTTTCAAAATTGTTTGTTCTTTTTTTGTTTATAGCGCAAAAAAAAAAAAAATGCAGTGGTGATCAAGTACCACCAAAATAAAGCTTTATTTGTGGGAAAAATATGACATAAATTTTATTTGGGTACAGTATCGTACGACTGCGCATTTTCAGTTAAAATAATACAGTGCCGTATTGTAAAAAATGGCCTGGTCATAAGGGGATAAATCTTCAGGAGGTCAATTGGTTAATAAAATAACTAATGCAGTTAAAATAGGAGCTTAGTGCCCTAAGAACGTTCTCATAGCCATTAATGAGATTCAGATCTGACTTGAAGCTTGAATGTGACTGGTTTTGCAGGAAGCAAAGAATGCAAGAAAGTAGTAGTTAGTTACTATTAACTGGACTCGTTCTGTAATGTTAAACAAGTCCAGTTGTGACTAACAACTACCAGCTATACCTCAAGGGAGAAGAAAGATGTAATCCCTAATGCTTATCACAAAACATCAAAAACTCACTTTGAGGTTGGAGTAGATAGACACATCTAAACCAGTGGATAACGCTGCATTTGGTGTCAAACGAGCGCTGTGTCCATGCTGAGCCTCTTGTATGGGCTGTCCCGACCCGCAGGAAGCTGCTTTGGTGAAGTATATTTAAACCAAGGGTAGGAGGACAGCTGTGGCCAAAAACGAGGGCTGGAGCGCAATCTGAGCTGCGGCGCACTTCGGCGCATGCGCACCGCAAGGATATACACAGTGCTCATTCCTTTCTCAAGCTTTCTTTTCTTTCTGTTTTGCATGTTTGGAGATCGCTTCACTTCCCCTACAAGGCTGCCCTGACACAGCTCAAAGTTCAAAGCACTTAATTGATGAACTTTGCTATTAACATTACCCAATTGCTGCACCACTACCCACCTGTTGTAATCCCTAATGCTGCACATCCATATAGTCCTAAGATGGTAATGAGAAAAAAGTAACACATAATCCTTATATAACAAAGCATGTCACAGCCAACCATTAAAGTATAACAAGTTATCAAGTGGTAAGAGTCACACAGGCATATTCTTCAGATCTAAGGTAGCCTTGATTAGACATGTGCTTGATGAAAAGATGTGTTCAGTTTCGTTTAGATTAGTTATTCTAGTTATTTAGTTTAGTTAAATTTGGTTGGTTCGTTCAAATAGTATTCGGAATTAGTTTTGTCTTTTTCAAATTTTCTTTGAATTTACTGATCTTTTTGATTCTAAACATTCGAATCGATTGAATCGAACATTTTAGATTTTTTTTTATTTGTTCAAAGTGAACAAACAAAAGAAAAATCTTCATCAAATGATTACAATTACTCTTTAAATCACCTTTGGCTTAACAAAAGAAGCATCATGTTTCGAAATGGTACTCTAACACCATGCAAAGTCTTTGATTTCAGAAATATATTTACATTTAGAATTTGAATGGAATTCAATGTAAAATTTGATTCGCATTTCAATTTGAATTTCGGACATTTGGACAAATTTCATTTTGTTATTCGGAGCATTCGGTAAACTTCATTTATACTGTAATTCGGGTATTCAGACATATCTGAATCTCCGAATAACGAAAAATTTGTCATTTATTTGGAATGAAACGAACCGCACATGACTACTGAACAATGTAAATGCATGCAGCCTTGAAGACAGAAGCTCCAGACGGTGATATGCCATGTGACATTATTGAGAACTTGTCAACCAACATCAATCTCCTTTCATCAGGGTTACCACCCTTGTGTACATTTGATCGATGAAGCTGTTAGCTCTTTCCAATGATTTGAAATGATTGCAATGTTTGAAGTTTGAAACAACTCCTAAAAGCACACCATATTAAAAAAAAATGTAATTTCCCCAACAGTGGCACAGTCAGCAAAAACAAAACGTCTATTATAGGATCAAACCCTTCCATACTCTAACCCCCCCACCCTTCTGCCCCCCCAACAAATGCCAGGAGAACCACTTTTATGCTTTTATGTGCAGTGGTTTAAAGCAGACAGTCAAATGGATTTGAATTTTACCAATTTCATGCTGCAGAACACATCACAGACATTGTAGTATGCATCCAAAGAGAACACAGAACATACAGAAGTGTGAGTCAAAATTGACACCCGCCTCTACCAGGGACATCTGCTGTACCTTAGGATGCTGAAGCACTCACATGGGTCTGGGCACTCTATAAAAGGCTTGCTTGACATGGGTGAGCCAAACCTAAATGATTAAAACAGAATTTAAAACTGTAGTTCTAAAATATTTAATTTATATGCCAATAACAAGGTGCTAATACTACGTCCTTTTGTGAGGTTTAAATACATCTGTATTTTATGGTTCATGAATTTACCACGTCTGAAGTGCAGGCTTCTCTAACCATTTGCATTGCCCTCTTTTGTACATAACTACTAATTTCTTTGATCATCAAAAGGCATCATCAACAGCAACGGGCAAAAATACACTGGATTAGAAAAGAAACAAAACAGGGGCAGTGCTGAAAGGTTCGTAGAAATGTCTGCAGGCAAATGATCTAAATAGCCTGTTTAAATTGTTACATACATTCTGAACATTAATAATAAACTATGCAGACTATGTATGCCAAGGCTTCTCTTTATGTTGTTGTACTTTTTTTTATTGCTCTGTGCTTGTGTGTGTGTGCTGACTGGTGTCAGCGTGGATCTTATGTGGGCTACTATAGCAAAAAAGAGGGTTTCACCATGTCAGATAAGTGTGCTGTTGCCACATCCCTATTGTTTATTAAGAAAAAATAAATCCCCCCCTTCATTGGGATTTTGTAGGTAGCAAACACACAAGGAAATATGAAAAATGTACTTTATTAAATATTCATAAAATTATTCGGTCATACAGTGACCGATGGTTAAAAAGCATAGAAAGAATGCTGTACAAATACACAAAAAGAGGATAAACAAGACAAAAAACATGGAAGAACGAGACAAAAGTTACATGGAATGTATGACAAAGAAATTGGTTGTTACTCTCTCTCCGGTACCCCGGAGATCATTATATTACAGTGTATACAGTAACCATCGGTCACTTTATGACCGAATAATTTTATGAATATTTAATAAAGTACATTTTTCATATTTACCTGTGTGTTTGCTGCCTACAAATTCCTAACACAGGTGGAATTTCTTTTTTCTTATGTGGGCTACTGGCCAAAACTGCTGCCACCATGACAGCTCCGTGATATCGTCATTTCCTGTCTTGTTGGCTTAGGCCCCTTTCACACCGAAGTGTTTTTCAGGCGCTACAGCGCTAAAAATAGCGCCTGAAAAAATCGGGTCCTTTCACTCAAGTCTGAAAGCTTTCACACTGGAGCGGTGCGCTAGCAGGACGCTAGCGGGGGTTAAAACCACCTCCGCAGCTAAATACCGCGGCTAAAATGATGGTAAAGCAGCGCTAAATATAGCGCTGTTTTACCGCCGGCGCCCGCACCGCCCCAGTGTGAAAGGGGCTTTAGGTGAGACAAATGCAGAAGCATTTTCCTTAAAAGGTAACTCCACTTTTGTGGTGAAAAAAAAAATGGCAAATACAGAAAAAATAATATAGCATATACAATGGCGAGTTGTTGAATGTAATTAAAAATTACTTTTCCTTTTCAATCTGCAGCCGCTGTAATTGGCTGTCAATGCAATATACCTGGAGTTGTTCTGTACACAGAATGTGTACTGACCACCCCCCAGAAACATAATTTCCTGCTTGTGTGATTGGCTCACCAATTTTCCCAGAAGTCTGCCTAACGCCTTGTACACACGGTCGGACATTCCGACCACAAAATCCGTCAGATTTTTTCCGACAAATTTTGGCCGAAACTTGTGTTGCATACAAACGGTCGCACAAAGTTGTCGGAAAATCCGATCGTTCCGAATGAGGTGATGTACAACACATACAACGGGACTACATAGAGGTCAGTAGCCAATAGCTTTCGTCCCCAAATTTATTCTGAGCATGCGTGGCACTTTGTGCGTCTGAATTCTATACACACGATCGGAAAAAGTCAGATCGGCTTTTGTTGTCGGAAAATTTTAGGTCCTGCTCTCAAATTTTTTCCATCGGAAATTCCGATGGAAAAACCCCGCTAGAGCCCACACACAATCGGATTTTCTGACAACATAATCCGATCAGACTTTTCCCGTCGGCATTTCCGACCGTGTGTACGGGGCATCAGATTTCAGGCATCCCCTGCAACAAAAATTAAATTTTTGGTGAAATACGCCCAATAGGAACAGATCTAAAGGGATGCAGGGCCAGCAGACTTCCTCATTAGTGCTCTGCAGCTGCACAGCTGACTGATAATTATAAAACCACTCCCATTAGACCCACTCAGCACAGAGGAACAAACAGGGATTTCTTCAGAATAACAAAGGGTAGGAATCTGCATCAAAGGTTGTTATAATCCTTGCGATGAACATAGATCACCCAGAGGGGAATGTTTTTCCTCAACAAAAGTGGAGTTACGCTTTAACCAACTAGCTGACCAGCTCACACAGATATACTGCGGCAGGTCGGCTCTCCTGCATGCTGCGGGAGTGTGCCGGCGGGTCGGGTGGACTCGATGTCCACTGGCGATCACCTAGTAGAGAGGCAAAACGGGTATCTGCTAGTGTAAACAAGGCGGATCCCCGTTTTGACAGGGGACATGTCAGAGATCTACTGTTCCCGATCACTGGGATGTCCCAGTGAGCCCATCAGTTAGAACATACCTAGGGAATAAACGTAACCCCTTGACCTTCCCTAGTGTTAACCCCTTCCCTGCCAGTGTGATTTTTACATCGATCAGTGCATTTTTATAGCACTGATCAATGCAATAATGTCACTGGTCCCCAAAAAGGGGGGTCAGATTTGTTTGCAGCAATGTCGCAGTCCCGCTAAAAATCGCAGATCACACTCCAGGTGTGACTCCAGTATGGAGGCTCAACACTTTCTTGCTGCAACAACCAGCTCTGAAAGAAGAAATCCAAAAATCGCCGATCAACGCCATTACTAGTAAGTAAAATACAATAAAATAAATAAAAGACCCTAAATCTACCCCAAAGTTTGTAGATGCGATAACTTTTGCACAAACCAATTAATATAAGCCTATTGCATTTTTTTTTTTACCAAAAATATATAGAAGAATATATATCGGCCTAAACTGATGAATTTTTTTAGATATGTATTCTAGCAAAAAGTAAAAAAAAAATGTTTCTTTCAAAATTGTGGCTCTTTGTTTATAGCGCAAAAAAAACCCTGCAGAGGTAATAAAATACCACCAAAAGAAAGCTCTATTTGTTGGAAAAAAAGGACATAAATTTTGTTTGGGTACAGCGTTGCACGACCGCGCAATTGTCAGTTGAAGCGATGCACTGTGCAGTGCCGTATCGCAAAAAATGGCCTGGTCATTAACCACTTGCCGACCGCCTCCTGTACATATACGTCGGCATTTTGAAGAGGGATATTTCGGTAACGGCAGTAGCTGCTGCCACAACCGAGATATGCTTCTTTACAGGAGGCGGTCATGTTTACAATAATAGTGGTCTCTGCAGCGGGTTCGCCGCGAGATCACCGTTATCAGCGGCGAGAGAGGTGCCACCCCCTCCCGCCGCTCTCCCGCGCCTTCCGCCGCTTATCTTTTATAGCTGAGGGCGGGGCCACCCTGTGACGTAAACAGGTGACCCCACCCCCTCTGACACCACGGGCAAGCCACAGGAAAGCATGTGTACCAATTCACATAGAAGGGGGCTGGGATCTGGGGGTCCCCTTTGTGTAAGGGGGCTTCCAGATTCCGATAAGCCCCCCACCTGCATACCCCCACAAGCACACAAGGTGCTTTGGGGTCAAACCCCAAATAACCCTCCCCATGTTGAGGGAATGTGGCCTGGTACGGTTCAGGAGGGGGGTTTCTCTCTCGTCCCCCCTCTTTTCCTGAGGCCTGCCAGGTTTGCGTGCTCAGATAAGGGTCTGGTATGGATTTTGGGGGGACCCCTACGCCATTTATTTTTTAATTTGGAGCAGGGTTCCCCTTAATTTCCATTCCAGACCTGAAGGGCCTGGTATGAATTTTGGGGTGATTCCCATGCAATTTCTTTTGAAATTTTTTGTTCGGGGTCCCCCTTAATATTCATACCAGATCCAAAGGGCCTGGTAATGGACTGGGGGGGGACCCCATGCCATTTTTTGCAATGAGTTTTATCCATATTGCCAAGACATGACAATTGATTACATCCACGATCAGTTTTAAATGACAATTTTTCCTTTAGAAATGTAATTTTGCTGTGGTACTGTTCTGAACCCATAATGTGCCACTTTACAGTCATACTATAGACACCCCCCAGGCATGATATTTAAAGGAATATTTTATTTTTATTGTTTCACTTTAAGCATTAAAAAAATCACTGCTCCCGAAAAAACTAAAATTTGCATTGATACATGTCCCCTGGGGCAGGGCCGAGGTCCCCAAACACTTTTTATGACAATAACTTGCATATAAGCCTTAAAAATTAGCACTTTTGATTTTTCATGTTAGTGTCCCATAGACTTTAACGGTGTTCCAGCGCCTTTCGAGTTTGCCCTGAACACCGCATATTGTTCAGTGTTCGCAGAACATCCGAACAACCAAAGTTCAGTCACAAACTTATGCTCAGGCCGAACCGCTCGCCCATCCCTAATGGAAATGCACATACATTAAAAGTTTTTTCCAGATTACTCAATATTATACATTATATTTGTAAATTTGTAAAAGGTGTGTTTTAATAACTAATGAAAATTAAGTAAGGTACTTAAAATATCAAAGTAAATTAATATTTATTTTTATGTTGAAAATTATAACATTTTATGTTAAAATTACAAGCCAACAAAATCATTTATATCGGTGCACTAACAAAATAATTTAGGGCATCGCCAAAGCAGGTGAATGAGAGATGCAACTACCTTTGCTGCTTTTTAAGATCCTCTCAGGATTTTTACCATTTGCCTATTTTTTGGAATCTTTGCCCTGAACCCTGTCTAGTACTCTAGTGTTGTCTTTGCTTCATTACTGTGTCAGATTTGACTGTGTCAGATTTGACTGTGTCAGATTTGACTGTGTCAGATTTCTTGTTAAACCCTTGCAATTGCTATGTGCAAGTCGTTGGGGCAGTGGCGGCCCATGCACTGTGGGCGCACAGGCACAGGCACCGCCCCCCCCCCCCCCCATCCATGCGCCCGGCCCCTTTCAGGATGCCGGACGCATGGATTCCTATGGCGGGTGCGGGAGGGGGTGGTACTTTTTGAAGCACCTGATTAGTACCAGAGGCTCTAATAGACTTCAAAATAGGGTGGGCTCAGGGCGCAGAGAGTGCACCCTGATCCCACCCAATTGTGTAATGATAGAAAATAAATTTTTGCTATTTTCACACTAACCTTTCTCCCAGACAATCAGGAGGCAGGGCGTCAGAGGTTGCCACCGCTCTGGTGCATTGGAGAGAAGCTCCTGCGGTAAGTCCCCTATGTCAGAGCCGCGTGCGCGGGGGGTCGGGTGTAGTTGCTGCCAGAGCCATGAGGGGGGTCAGTGGGCACAGTGACTGCATATGATGGGCACAAGTGGCTGCATATACTAGGCACAAGTGGCTGCATTTGACGGGCACAAGTGGCTGCATTTGACGGGCACAAGTGGCTGCATTTGACGGGCACAAGTGGCTGCATTTGACGGGCACAAGTGGCTGCATATGATGGGAACAGTGGCTGCATTTGATGGGCACAGTGGCTGCATATGATGGGCACAGTGGCTGCATATGATGGGCACAAGTGGCTGCATATGATGAACACAGTGGCTGCATATGATGAACACAGTGGCTGCATATGATGAACACAGTGGCTGCATATGATGAACACAGTGGCTGCATATGATGGGCACAAGTGGCTGCATTTGATGGGCACAGTGGCTGCATATGATGGGCACAAGTGGCTGCATTTGATGGGCACAGTGGCTGCGTTTGATGGGCACAAGTGTCTGTCTATGATGGGCACAAGTGGCTGCATATGATGGGCACAAGTGGCTGCATATGGGCACAGTGGCTGCATATGATGGGCACAGTGGCTGCATATGATGGGCACAGTGGCTGCATATGATGGGCACAAGTGGTTGCATATGATGGGCACAAGTGGTTGCATATGATGGGCACAGTGGCTGCATTTGATGGGCACAAGTCGCTGCATTTGATGGACACAGTGGCTGCATATGATGGGCACAAGTGGCTACATTTGATGGGCACAAGTGGCTGCATTTGATGGCACAAGTGGCTGCATTTGATGGGCACAGTGGCTGCATATGATGGGCACACGTGGCTGCATATGATGGGCACAATGGCTGTAATTGATGGGCACAATGGCTGTAATTGATAGGCACAGTGTTTGCATTTGATAGGCACATTGGCTGCATTTGATGGGCATAGTGAGGCTGCAATTATTAGGGGAGGGTTTCAGTATTTTTCAGTTTGTTTGCGCCCCCCAAAAAATTTTGAGCACCAGCCGCCACTACGTTGGGGCCTAGTCTGTGCACCTGCCTACCTCCTCTACTGCTAGTATTTGTACCACCTATGATGTTTCTTGTTCCTGGTCTTTCTTCTGTCTCTTGGGTGTGCAGTCAGAGGAAGTTTACTGCATAGGTTCCATCTGTACCATAGGTGGTGTTGGCAAAGGCCTAGGAACACTTTGGTCTTGTACCATAGTGAGAGCCTTTTATCATTTGCTATTTACTTGTCTTTTGATGGTCAGTGCATTCCAGTCTTTCAAAGAAAGTAGGGTGATATTAGAGTCAATAAATAAAAGTCTGGAGTAGAAACTGGTCCACTGACCTGTCAAAGTAGCAATGCACAGGCTCTATGCTGTAGCTTGTATTTTAAAATTGGTCACAGTATGAAGACTGTGGTATTGTGTTATTTTGCACGTTATATAGATTGCACATAGCAATATCTGCTGTCTGTTATAAATAAAGGCCATAAACATGATTGAATACAATAACACATATTGATAAGATTGTTTACATTAATGAAAACTACTGTAGCTCCTGCAGAATATTGTACAACAGAAAGAAAAGTGTTATAAGCAGAATCTCAGAAATGGAAAAGTGGACAATAAATGCATTATATATATAATATTGTATTAATAATAATAATAATAATGATAATTATAAAAATAATAATCATAGTCACACACTAGAAAGCTCATTCTATGTTTCCTAAATACATTGCTTCTGTGTGGAATACCACCCTTCTGTCAGAAAGTGTCACATAACTTTCTATAAAACGATGAATATTTATGTGCAGAGTCACAAAATAATTAACTTGTCAAAAGGAGTAAAAAAAAGCATTTGATCTGAGGCCTCAAGGAGCTACTCTAGTGGAAATCCCAAGCCCTATGCCAAAAATCAGGATGTAATGTTCTGCATTAACCATAGAGGCTTTGTTATAACAAGCCATGGTTGGAATAATATCAAAGCAAACCTGAATAAAATGCATTTAACTTTAGACAAGGTAGGTGGCAGCTCATCATCTCTTAAGGTGAAGCGGCCCCCACACAAGATGAACTTTGTACAGGCATCTTGCTTAGTCTCAGCGGTACTCGTGCAGCACGTAGCCACTTCCCTATTTCTCTCAGTATATTAATTCCCTCATGACTTGAGGTCTTTTAAGTCTTTGTGACGGGAGTTTTTTTTTTTTTGTGTAATTTCTAGATTAAGTGCCATTTCAGCCAGGTTCTGCCCAGAATGAATTCCCATGACAGTACTGTCAATGCGAATGAGTACAAGCAAATCTTCAAAAATAGGCCTGTTTATGGAAACATCTGCCGATTCTGTTTTCAGCACAAGCTGCTATCTGGGGTTAAATTAGCATTAGGTAAAGCAGTATTAACTACTTGCCTACTGGGCACCTTAACCGCCTTCCTGCCCAGGCCAATTTTCAGCTTTCAGAACTGTCACACTTGGAATGACAATTGCGTGGTCCTGCTACTCTGTACCAAAACTAAATTTTAATCATTTTTTTTACACAGATAGAGCTTTCTTAGTCGGCTTTTGATGGGCACAGTGAGGCTGCAATTGACGGGCACAGTGAGGCTGCAATTGGGCACAGTGAGGCTGCAATTGACGGGCACAGTGAGGCTGCAATTGACGGGCACAGTGAGGCTGCAATTGACGGGCACAGTGAGGGTGCAATCGACGGGCACAGTGAGGCTGCGTTTGATGGGCACAGTGAGGCTGCGTTTGATGGGCACAGTGAGGTTACGTTTGATGGGCACAGTGAGGCTGCATTTGATGGGCACAGTGAGGCTGATACTGACGGGCACAGTGAGGCTACATATGATGTGCACAGTGAGACTGCTTTTGATGGGCACAGTGAGGCTGCAATTGATGGGCACAGTGAGTCTGCTTTTGATGGGCACAGTGAGGCTGCAATTGACGGGCACAGTGAGGCTACATATGATGTGCACAGTGAGGCTGTTTTTGATGGGCACAGTGAGGCTGTAATTGACGGGCACAGTGAGTCTTCGTTTGATGGGCACATTGAGGCTGCAATTGACAGGCACAGTGAGGCTACATATGATGGGTACAGTGAGGCTGCAATTGACAGGCACAGTGAGTGTGCTTTTGATGGGCACAGCGAGTCTGCTTTTGATGGGCACGGTGAGGCTGAAATTGACGGGCACAGTGAGGCTGCAATTGATGGGCACAGTGAGGCTGAAATTGATGGGCACGGTGAGGCTGCAATTGATGGGCACAGTGAGGCTGCAATTGATGGCACAGTGAGGCTACATATGATGGGCACAGTGAGGCTGCAATTGACAGGCACAGTGAGGCTGCATTTGACGGGCACAGTGAGGCTGCATTTGACAGGCACAGGGAGGCTGCGTTTGATCTGCACAGTGAGGCTGCGTTTGATGGGCACAGTGAGGCTGCGTTTGATGGGCACAGTGAGGCTGCATATGATGGGCACAGTTTTATCTAGCAGTAATGATACATAATCACCTGATAAATGGCTATTTACAGCTCTGCATTACTAAGTTACATTTTTCAGTTTGTTTGCGCCCCCCCAAAAATTTTGAGCACCAGCCGCCACTGGATAAAGGTATTACATAAATAAAAGCTGATCATTGTAACCACCTCTGTCATGGTAAATGCTTTGTCTCAACCCTCTAACCGCTATATCTGCAGGACAGCTTTGTCTGACAAATAACAGACTGGCCATATCACCAGGTGAAAATAAAAGAAAGAAAGCCTAAAAAAAAAGATTAAAAATGAAGCCATCACACCTAAAAATTAGTAAGCTGCAATATACAGTAAGAAAAGTTTGCTTTTGGGTTTAATATCGCTAAGTTAGATTAGGCTAAAATATGTTTCAAGGATAATTGTCCTTTCACACAAACTGCACTTATCCTCTTAGCCCCCCCCCCCCCCCCAACCTAATGTGGCCTACCCTTCCCCAACCTAGATGTATACTCACCTGCATCTGATTCCATATTCTGCCCCAATATTGTCAGCCTGTAACTTTATTTTTTTTTTGCACTGGGGGAACAGAATGGATAGGAACACTTGGTGTGAGAGTGTACTTATCCTTTAAAATAATTGTAAACAATCACATTGTAAAACAACCCATTCAGTTTAAAATAGAAATGGAAGGCAAAATATTTGTGTATGGATATAAAAACATTATAAATACCTTTTTACCCATGTCTTATAAGTAATCACATTCCCTCTGTTCCCAGCTGCATTAGAGCTGGGGAGGAGAAACAGCAGCACACTGATCTTCCCAGTGAAAGGCTGTGCGGGGGGTCAAGTCTGATCATTGGAGGAGAGCAGGTTGAGTTCCCAGCACAGCCAGAGAACTGACTACGGTGTGTTCTCCTGCTTAATGTGGTCGGTTTTTAATAGGAAAGCAGAGGGACTGGAAGGATCACCAGGAAATTCACATAAAGGAAGCAATACAAAGAGAACAGGATACTTTCTCATACAAGTACATGGTACAGCAGGCACATATCAGGGATATGAAATGTTGGGGTAACATAACAGGTATGGATTACCTCTCAAAAAAGATCACAGCCTTTCACCTAGCGATGCTTTCATCTTCCTCTTTTTCCAGTCCAGTTTCATCTTTGCTTAGGTATCAGCCAGTCAGCAGTCTTGGAATGTGATACTGACCCAGAGATGTTACATTCATGTAAAACCTGGTTACTGCACAGTAGCTTTTATGTTCTTGGCTGAGTATACAGATGTCTTACACAGATCAGCCCCCTGCTGCTTTCTCAACTTGTAAGATAGTCTGTACGAGAAAGTTTGTGATCACTGAGGGACCAAAGATATGTTTTTATGCTGCCTACAACAGACTGAAAAATGAACTCTCCCCAGGATACTGCTCTTAGGCAGATGTTGATCTCAATGACTGCTTCTAGTGCTAAAAGAACTGCTTTCCTCAAAAACAAAAAAAGTGCAGCCCATTTCGACATGTCGCAAATTTATCCATGCAGATTTATAAATATGCTGACAAATCCACTTTTAGTTTAATACTACTAGTAAACTGTACCTTTTTTGGAGAAACTAAATAACAAACATTAGCATATAGGCAGATGTGGGCTTCCTTTCAAGCAATCAAGTACCCCATTGCCCCAGAATATTAGCATGGTGCAAGGGTGGCTTTCTAGGCCTGGGCATCTGGGACACATGTTCCACGTTTCCTACCTGAGGTTCTGGGTTAGCAAGACGTTCACATTACTGCTATGTAGTCTGTAAGGAGGTCTAAGTGGAGCTCCCCAGCATAGGCGTGCGCAGGGGGTGTGCCAGGTATGCCTGGGTACACCCTAATCACTACGTGTGGTGCCAATTCCCCCTACTGCCCGAGTCCCCCCCCTGACCATGGTGGCCACCCCACAGTGCTGATGGCTTCCCTCCTCTCCTCTCCACCGGCTGCTGCGGGGAATGCTTCAGGATGGAGAGCAGGAGAAGAGGCTATTAAATATGTCATTTATCAGACCCTTTCTTTTCTAAAGGAACATGATGAACACAACTGAAGCATAGTAAACTGTGTTACTATGCTTCAGTTTGTGAATGAACAGGTTGCAGCTGAGCACAGAGCACATTGCAGTCATTCACTGTCCTGTGCAGCTGTGGCTGCAGAGAAAGGAAAGTGTGTTTGAACTTTGGGGTGCACACCCTAATGCAAGAGGCTGCACACACCTATGCTCCCCAGAATGTTCCTCACTGGCCACTTTGGCATGCAGATAGGCAGGGAAGAAGATGGTAGGAAAGTGGCTGCTTGGGTGCTGGGGGAGTACTCCTGACTACATTGTACTCGGGGGCTGCTCATTACATACTCCTGAACAATGCAATCTGTATGCTGTGTGTTAAATACTCCTGACCCCTACACTCCACATGCTGTTGGTGCATTGGTCGGGAGTTTATAAAATAGTGCTCAGCAAGCATACAGAGTACAGAAATACACTGCATACTCCTGACCATTGTATGCTGTACCACTGTACATTACATATTTCTGAACATTGCACTCTGTATGCATATGGGATATACCTTATATACTCGAGTATAAGCCGACCCGAATATAAGCTGAGGCACCTAATTTTACCACAAAAAAATGGGAAAACGTATTGACTCGAGTATAAGCCTAGGGTGAGAAATGCGTGAGAAAAGAGGGTCAACAATGCCCATTTGTAGCCTCACTGTTCCCATTTGCAGCCATAGGTCCCCCGAACTTCAAACTCGTAGTTAAGGGTTCCTAGATGCCCCCTAGCTCCAGCCAAAACATGGGGTCTCTGGACCCAAAGGGTCCTGAAATGATATTGCTGCAGATGGACACAGTTGACCGAATTTGGGGCCCCCGTATCTCTGGGCTACTTGGTGCTAGGAACCCCAAATTTGGTGTGCAAACCCAGTGGAACTAGTACTACAACATGCCCAAGATGGGGTTCCTAGCACCAAGTGGCCCCGAGATACAGGGCCCCAAAGTTGGATCAGAAAATGTCAAGCACTTTTCTGAAGCAGAGAATGACATTTTCTGAACCGAATTTGTGGCCCCCGTATCTCGGGGCCACTTGGTGCTAGGAACCTCATCTTTGGATATGTTGTAGTGCTAGTTCCACTGGGTTTGCAAGGGTTCCTAGCACCAAGTGGCCCCGAGATACAGGGCCCCAAAGTCGGTTCGGAAAATGTCATTCTCTGCTGCAGAAAAGTGCTTGACTCAAGTATAAGCCAAGGGGGGCACTTTTAGCACAAAAAAATGTGCTGAAAACTCAGCTTAGAGTATATACGGTACATTATGTACCCCTGATCCATACATTATGTATGCCTTGCAATGGGTTACATACTCCATACACTCTGTTTGCTAGTACATACAGTACTTCTAACCACTAGTTTTAAAAAAGAGGGCGAGTACTAATGCGCAAACCAACAGGGTAATAAAATCTAAACCTAATACAAGTAGCTGCCAACATAAATTAGTAATCACACTAAAACATATATAATAAATAGCAAGTAATGTGTAGCTTACTAAAAATAACTAAAATCCACACAGATATCTAACAAAGGTGATGACTGACTGATCAGTTAACATCAATAAGAGCAATTAATAAAACCTAAATGAATGTCAAACTAGCATCGGTGGAACATAAACTTCCAACAAATTAGATAATATCCAGTGTTCAATAATGTTCAATAGCTATGATACTTCAAGTGTAATCCAATCACATGGGTGAATCCCGAATGACTTGGTGTGCATCAAAATATTAAAGTGTATATATTATGTAAAAACAATCAATACATGACATAATTCACCACCGTCCGATATGTTTCCACCAAATAGTGTGTCGCACATTGGATGGTGGAAACATATCGGACGGAGGCACTTTAATGTGATGAACGTTTTGCTGCTCGTTTGGACACATTTTTAAAGACATTTGGATCACTGCTCCACTTTATATGGGACTTTTTCTCTTGTGCACTAATAGATACATAATATCAGTTTTTGTCACAATTAATTAATTTTTTTGCACATGTCCATTTGGATTTTTGTATGATGAATTATGTCATGTATTGATTGTTTTTACATAATATATGCACTTTAATATTTTGATGCACACCAAGTCATTTGGGATTCACCCATGTGATTGGATTGAAGTATCATAGCTATTGAACATTATTGAACACTGGAGGATATTATTAATTGCTCTTATTGATCTTAACTGATCAGTCAGTGATCACCTTTGTTAGATATCTGTGTAGATTTTAGTTATTTTTAGTAAGCGCCACATTACTTGCTATTTATGAATTCTAACCACTGCCCTCTATGAGCCATGATATACTGTATGTTAAAGACTCCTGACCCCAGTTTGCTAGGTTGTATGTTACATATCAAAACCAGTGAAAATAAAAATAAAAAAAAAAATATATATATATATATATATATATATATATATACCAAAGTGCATATATAGCAAAATTCACAGTGGCGCAACAAACAACACCTAAATAATTCAGTGTTCAATAAAAAAATGTAATAATCAAATATATATAATAATCCATGTGCAAAGCAATTATAAAAAAAATGTAAATAGTAAAATTAAAATGTCAGAAAAAGAAAAACAAAAAAAGAGTCCAATAGCAGTCCTCTTTAAGCAATGAAAAAAATGTGTTGATATTCCCAGTGATGTCCTAATTAAGACAAAACACCATAAAGTATCCACCACCATATGTGTCGCATCAGGTGGAAACTCAACAAAAGTATTTGCCTACAACTCTCATGGTTAGGCTAGTAAGCCATAAGTATCCGTTGTTCAAAGATCCCTAATAAACCAATCCACTTCTCCACAGTTCCTTGTAGAAAAGGTGCATATCCATGGGCACATGAAAAAGAAAGGCTCCACTAGTGTAATATTGTAAAGCTCAATCTTTAATCTAAAAACCATACCCAGTCCACTCACATGTAAAACATCTTGTATCAAACATTGTATAGCTCATGACATAATCGAGTGATCCCCTTCAGTCTCACCACTTCCACACTGGCTGACGACTATCCAAGGAAACGCCAATCGCTCTTGCAATGTTAATTTGATCATTCCGGTTGCCGTCTAGTCACATCCCGATGTGAGTTATTTTGAGGGGACAGCAAATTTACACTGTTATACAAGCTGTACACTCACTACTTTACATTGTAGCAAAGTGTAATTTCTTCAGTGTTGTCACATGAAAAGATATAATAAAATATTTACTAAAATGTGAGGGGTGTACTCACTTTTGTGAGATACTGTATATGTTACATACTCCTAACCACAACTCTTTTTATGCTTGGCTGTATATTACATACGTCAGACCATGGTACTTTATATGCTTGGCTGTACATTACATGTTCCTGACCTTTGCACTTTTCATGCTGGTTTGTATGTCACCTACCCCTGGCCACTGTACTGCCGCTGTATGGTGGTTGTAGGTTACACACGGCTGACCATTGCTGTGTGTAGTGTGTGCAGCGGGAAGGTTCAGGCTCTATTGGGTTTAAGTCTCACCAACACACTTTTTATCCCACGCCTGTCCTGTTTCTTCCTATCTTGGTCCAATTAGAAATAATAGGTTTATTTGTAAATGAGAGCCGCGCCAATCACTCTGATTTTTCCATCCATCCACGTGTACCAAAAGAGTGTTGGTAAATCTATTATACCAAAGAGGGTCGTGCTAACCCCCCTCCTTGTCAATAGCTCACCCAGTTATAATATAGACCTCCTGAAAGTGCTCTGTGCTTATTGTGCCAAACAAATTTAATTTAATAGGAATATATTTATACCTCTTTCAAAATTATTTTTGTAAAAAAAAGCTATATGTTATACTTAACACAAAAGTATTTCTGTGCCCATATACCGTATTTATCGGCGTATAACACGCACCGGCGTATAACACGCACCCCAAGTTTAGGAGGGAATTTTAAGGAAAAAAAGTTTTAGGAGAGAAGTTTAGGGAAAAAAAAAAACTTACATTTAAGCGTCATTGCAGCCTTGCCCAGCGTCATTTGCAGCTTGCCCAGCGTCATTTGCAGCTTGCCCAGCGTCATTTGCAGCTTGCCCAGCGTCATTTGCAGCTTGCCCAGCGTCATTTGCAGCCTTTCCCAGCGTCATTTGCAGCCTTTCCCAGCGTCATTTGCAGCCTTTCCCAGCGTCATTTGCAGCCTTTCCCAGCGTCATTTGCAGCCTTTCCCAGCATCATTTGCAGCCTTTCCCAGCGTCATTTGCAGCCTTTCCCAGCGTCATTTGCAGCCTTTCCCAGCATCATTTGCAGCCTGCCCAGCGGCATTTGCAGCCTTTCCCAGCGTCATTTGCAACCTGCCCAGCGTCATTTGCAACCTGCCCAGCGTCATTTGCAACCTGCCCAGCGTCATTTGCAACCTGCCCAGCGTCATTTGTAACTTGCCCAGCGTCATTTGTAACTTGCCCGGCGTCATTTGTAACTTGCCCGGCGTCATTTGTAGCTTGCCCGGCGTCATTTGCAGCTTGCTAGTGTCATTTGCGGCTTGCTATCGTTTAAATTTCCCGCCGCGAGAAATACCGCGCATGCGCGGCCGAAAAAGACCGAACCGCGGCCGAAAAAGGCCGAAGTGTGGCCGAAAAAGACCGAGCCGACTGTTTAGCTCCGCTCGGAGTCCCGCCTCCCTGCTGTTTCGGGAGCGAGCGCAGGGAGGCGGGACTACGAGCGGAGCTGAACAGCCGGCTTCGGTCTTTTTCGGCCGCGCTTCGGCTTTTTCCGGCCTTTTTCGGCCGCGGTTCGGCCTTTTTCGGCCGCGGTCGCCATTTTTCGGCGCCGCAACCGATTTTTTGTCATTTTTTTTTTGGGGTATCGGCGTATAACACGCACCCACGACTTTCCCCCGATTTTAAGGGGGAAAAAGTGCGTGTTATACGCCGATAAATACGGTATGTGCCAATAAATCAATTCCTATACCTTTCCATTAAACATACCCCCCTAGTGGGTTTACATCAATCATGCTTCCTCTTAGGCAAAAAAATATATATGTTTTTGATATGAAAAATTATATAAAGAAAAATGATGCCACAACAAATAAAATCCAATGTAATGTCCAATTAGTAACACCGCTTGTGACTATATCTTCTATATCCTGGTGCTATAAAGCCACCTTTTGGTACACGTGGATGGATGGAAAAATCAGAGTGATTGGCACGGCTCTCATTTACAAATAAATCACAATCACAGGCACCTATAAATAGGGCAACTGTTTTTTAGACTGCAGTCTATCACATACAATAGTTGATATAGAATAATATATAATTGGCACCGGTATCTTCACCTATATAGAAATAATAGGTTATATGCTATTTAATTTAAGTAGTATACACTCATTTTACTTTATATATTTATTCACATTTAAATACTCCTCACAGAAACCCTTCGGAGTTGCTATTGGCATCACTATTGACCATGATATGTGGAACTGCATTTCCCTAGAAGTTTATTTGTACCTCTCGGGTCATACTGCCACAGCTCCCAGGATAGGTGTCCCCAGTAACCCTCAGTTTTCAGTATCACATGTTGAACTCAGAGCTGACTTGTATGTAATTTAGAGAGGGATATTTGATTGTCATGATGCCCCCCCCCTTTTGGTTAAATATCAGACTATATTGTTATTTATTCATTCCCTGCAGATATGCACCTTGCATCTGCTCCTGAGGAAGTGGATTGAATTCCACAAAACGTGTTGAGATTTTTGGATGCAGCTTAGTATAATCATGCGTTCACATTTCAGACTTTATACATCATTTTTTTGTAATCATGAATGAATTTTAATGTAATCTGTTTATGTGGATCTAAAAATATATACAGTGCCATTAAAAAGTATTCATAACCCTTGTTTGTCATGTTACAACCAAAAATGTAAATGTATTCTATTGGGATTTTATGTGATAGACCAACACAAAGTGGCACATAATTGTAAAGTGGAAGGAAAATTATAAATGTTTTTTTCATATTTTTTACAAATAAATATGTGAAAAGTGTGGTGTGCATTTGTATTCAGCCCCCCTGAGTCAATACATTGTAGAACCACCTTTCGCTGCAATTACAGCTGCAAGTCTTTTGGGGATGTCTCTATCAGCTTTGCACATCTAGAGAGTGAACTTTTTGCCCATTCCTTTTTGAAAATTAGTTCAAGCTCTGTCAGATTGGATGGAGAGCATCTGTGAACAGCAATTTTCAAGTCTTGCCACATATTCTCAATTGAATTTAGGTCTGGACTTTGAGTGGGCCATTCTAACACATGAATGTGCTTTGATACCATTGATTCCATTGTAGCTCTGGCTGTATGTTTAGGGTCATGCTGGAAGGTGAACCTTTGCTCCAGTCTCAAGTCTTTTGTAGACTCTAATGTCCTGAACACACAATAGGATTTTCTGACAACAAAACCGTGGATTTTTTTCCAAAGGATGTTGGCTCAAACTTGTCTTGCATACACACGGTCACACAAATGTTGTCGGAAATTCTGAACGTCAAGAACGCAGTGACATACAACTCATACTACGAGCCGAGAAAAATTAAGTTCAATAGCCAGTGGGGCTCTTCTGCTTGATTCCGAGCATGCATGAACTTTTGTGCATCGGACTTATGTACACATGCTCGGAATTTCCGACAACAAAACTTGTTGTCGGAAAATTTGAGAACCTGCTTTGTTGGCGGAAATTCCAACAACAAATGTTCTATGGAGGATACACACGGTCGGACTTTCCAACAACAAGCTCACATCCAACATTTGTTGTCAAAAAATCCTATCATGTGTACAGGGCATTACAGGTTTTCTTCTAAGATTGCCCTGTATTTGGCTCCATCCATATACCCATCAACTCTGACCAGCTTCCCTGTCCCTGCTGAAGAAAAGCATCCCCACAACTTGATGCTGCCACCACCATGTTTCAGGGTGGGGATTGTGTGTCCAGGGTGATGTGCAGTGTTACCTTTCTGCCACACATAGCATTTTGCTTTTAGGCCAAAAAGTTCAATTTTGGTCTCATCTGACCAAACCACCTTCCTCAACATTCTTTAAAACAATTACGTATCACCACAGAGTGGTACTGTGGATACGACACAAAAATAGAAAATGCCACGTCCCGATACTTGAGGTTATTAGAAGAAGGATTTTATTTACAAAATTAAAATACTGAAGTGCAAAAAACATACAGAAACTTGTATATTTAAACAATAATTGCCTCAGAGCATAGTGATTACACTGTCGTCATAGTCAAGTTGGACCTTCCTCAACATGTTTGCTGTGTCCCCCACATGGCTTCTTGCAAAGTGCAAACAGGACTTTCTTTCAACAATGGCTTTCTTGCAACTTTTCCATAAATGCCAGATTTGTGGAGTGCATGATTAATAGTTGTCCTGTGGACAGATTCTCCCACCTGAGCTGTGGATCTCTGCAGCTCCGATAGAGTTACCATGGGCCTCTTTGCTGCTTCTCTGATTAATGTTCTCCCTGCCTATCCTGTCAGGTTAGGTGGACAGCCATGTCTTGGTAGGTTTGCAGTTGTCCCATACTGTTTCCATTTTGGATGATGGATTGAACAGTGCTCTGTGAGATGTTCAAAGCTTGGGTTGTTTTTTTTATAACCTAACCCTGCTTTAAACTTGTCTGCAGCTTTATCCCCGACCTGTCTGGTGTGTTCCTTGGGTTTCATGATGCTGTTTGTTCATGAAGGTTCCCTAACAAACCTCTGAGGGCTTCACAGAACAGCTGTATTTATACTGAGATTAAATTACACACAGGTGGACTCTATTTACTAATTAGGTGACTTGTTTATTTTTATTGCCATAAAAAGTGTTTCGGGACCTGGGTACTGCCCCAGGGGACCTGTATCAATGCAAAAAAAACGTTTTTAAAATGGCAGTTTTTTCAGGAGCAGTGATTTTAAGAATGCTTAAAGTGAAACAATAAAAATGAAATATTAATTTAAATATCGTGCCTGGGGGTACCCTTATGCCGCGTACACACGTGCGGACTTTTGCTGGCGGACTTAGTCCAGCGGACAATCCCGCCGGACTTTCCAGCTGGGTCCGCTGGACTTTCCGAGCGTGTGGACTTGCCCACACACGCACGGACTTCTCCGGCGGATAATCCGCCGGCCAAAAGTCCGCGGGACTTTTGAAAATGAACGGACTTGCCCACACACGGAGCAGTCCGTTCATTTCGAACGTAACTTCAGGTTACGTAGCTAGCATAGGCAGTAAATGCCGCCGCGCTGGCTCCGTGACCTGGCATGGATTTAAAGGGACTCCCCCACGCTGAAAAAACGGCGTGGGGGTTCCCCCAAATCCATGTCAGACCCTTATCCGAGCACGCAGCCTGGCAGGCCAGGAAAGGGGTGGGGACGAACGAGCGCCCCCCCCCTCCTGAGCCGTACCAGGCAGCGTGCCCTCAACATGGGGGGTGCCCTGGGGAAAGGGGGGCCGTGCGGCCCCCCCACCCCAAAGCACCTTGTCCCCATGTTGATGAGGACAAGGGCCCTTCCCGGCAACCCTGGCCGTTGGTTGTCGGGGTCTGCGGGCGGGGGCTTATCGGAATCTGAGAGCCCCCTTTTATAAGGGGGCCCTCAGATCCCGGCCCCCCACCCTATGTGAATGAGTATGGGGTACGATGTACCCCTACCCATTCACCTAAGGTGTAAAATGTAAAGTAAAAAAAAACACACACACTTTTGAAAAAATAGTTTATTGCACTGCTCCGGGGGTCTTCTTCCGTCTTGGGGGTCTTCTCGCCGGACTCCCCCGCCATTTACCAAGCTCTTTTACCGAGCGGGGGAAGTCCGGCTACCTTCTTCGTCGTCGCCGCCGTCGTCTGGGGGTCTCGATCCGCCTTCGGGGGTCTTCCAGGGGTCTCTTCTGTTCTTGCGGCGGTCGTCGTCTTCGAAGCCGCCGGCGCCGCCTTCTTCTTCTTGTTGTCCTTCTTCTTGTTCTTCTTCTTCCGATGTTGACCCGACGCTCTCTCTGCCCGGAATGCCTGTGCCGCGCTGGGACTTATATAGGCTATAGACTTTGCTAAAGGGATTGGCTGCGCCACTTACTTAGCTGACCGGGCACCTGAGCGCAAGAGATTGCTTGGTGTTGTATGGATTTTAAGGGGAACCCCCGGGCCAAAATTTTAAGGGGAACCCCCGGGCCAGGTCCCACCTACAAGCCATACCAGACTGAACTGCAGTATATATACTATACGGACTGCACTATGTATTCTGAACTGTTGGGGCTTTGGGTGTTGGTGGTGCCAGAACACTGTAACTCCTCCTCACAGTTACTCTTGTTGGGTGCAGGAACGGGCCCCGCTGTTAAATATTATTTAAAAAATTGTAATTGCATGCCCCTGTTAAACATCCTTGGTTGTTGGTGGTCCCCTAAACCAAAAATATTGTTGGAAGCTAGCATCATCAAGATTCAGGAGGAATAAGATAGGCAGCATAGGCAGTCTTCAAGGGATGCCAGATCCATAGCAAATTCAATCAGTTACATCAGCATCAGGGGCTTGAAAGCTGCTGCTCCAGGACTGAATCTTTTTGATAAATGTGAGCCTATGCAGCAACACTGAATGTGGGTTCAGAAAGCTGGATGCAGGACTGTACACTGGCTGCACTGTATTATATACTGTGTACACTACCTGAAGTGTATTAGAAACTGCACACACTGTATTATATGTTGTGTACACCACCTAATGTACTAGAAACTGTACACAGGCTACACTGTATTATATACTGTGTACACCACCTATTGTATTAGAAACTGTACACACTGTATTATATACTGTATACACGGCCTGCACTGTATTAGAAACTGTACACCGGCTGCACTGTATTATATACTGTGTACAGAATTGAATGAGATTTCCTTGTTTCTTTGTTGCCATAATTTCACTACAATGTACATTGTTGGATTCTCAGAACTGACAACTAACATAGGGATATTGTACTACATCACTATAATGTTGTACTACAACAAGTCAAGATTAATTCTTTTCATTTCCATTTTAATAATACTAGAAAACATTATTTTTTGCATTCATTGCTAGGACACGTATCCTAGCCCTATTTCCCTGTACATTTATGTGGTTTTAAAAATGATATTATACTATACAAAAAACTATACAAAAACTTATAGAGGACTTTTATTTATTTATTGGTAAATGCCATTAATTTTTCGGTGGGAGTTGTGGCATTTTCTTCTGTAATTTTAGAACAATTTAGTTAATAAATTATCCAGAGAATTTTATAGGCTTGTTGGAATGTGCACATTTAAACAAATAATGTCCCAGACATGTAAGTGCAATATATTTTAATAGCTGCTGATTCATAAAGGCTTTTCCCTTTTTAAGACACAAAATTGAATCGTGCTGTACAGCGTAAAATAATCAGTATGGTAAATATTACAGTACCATATATACCAGTTCAGCTCTCACATCTATTTAAACCTATACCAACCAGAGCATATTTTATGTTTTACCTACAAATAGGAATGTGTGAATGTGATCCCGGGAAACTATGAACATTGGATAAGGTACTTCTTACCAGAAAGGATGGACACACATACCATACGGCAGTGGGTCAAATGCGCTTGTGTTTTTCTTCTGTTGGATGGTGAAGGGCGATTCCGGATCCTACGGGCGCACCTTGTAGATGTAGACACACAGCCTTGGGGTATCACCAGACCGTCCAGGAGTAGACACAGGGTGGATCATCCGGTGGACACACAGTAGATCATCTAGGTTTGGCACACAGTGTGAGTTGTATCTCCAGCGCCTCCGGGGTCACCAGTGGTGAGATGTGATGTAAAAAAAAAGGAAAAAAGTGCTCCAAATAGTGCAGATTAACCAATAACGTTTTAAAATCTCTCAATGAAGGAGCAAAGACAACAGTCCAATACGATAAGATTAAAAGCATAAAAGACAGTAAAGGGCAATGTAAAAGTCTCAAATGTGTAAGTCCTATGCGTTTCTACGCTAGTGGTTATCAACAGGGGCATGACATTATAAGGGGAAGGCCTCCGAACTCATCCCATCCCCACAGAGAGTGCACTTGAGGACACATTAAAGAGGATTTTATTGAACATTTTTCCTGACTCCAGTAGGTTACAGTGTCGTGGAAAACATAGTTTTGGGTCCTCTGTTGGTCAAGAGAGAAGCGTTGGAGAAGGTGGCCTAAATGAGGCATTTCAAAAAAAATTTAGTCCTCGCTCCCAGGGCTGTCAGCTTCCACATCCCATCGACAGCGTCTGCATCACATGGTGGATGATTACCTCGGGGCCAAAACAGAGATGGAGAGCTTTCCCGCTGACGATCCACTGACTTACTGGGTCATGTGAATAGACCACTGGCCAGAACTTGCCCAGTATGCTATTGAGTTGTTGGGCTGCCCAGCATCCAGCGTGCTTTCAGAACGGGCATTCAGTGCTCCAGGAGGTTTCGGCAATGTCGTTTTCTTTCACCGTCCCTACACGGCGGCAGCTTCCAGGCCTCCATGCCATCCCTCCCTCACTCACAAGCCAATCCTGTCGAATCGGAGGCCCGTGTTTGTGCGGGAAAACACTTTTTTTGAAAGAGAAATGTGGGGGCGCAATGCGACAGTGGGGGCGGAGCTTAGCGTGGCATTGGCGTCCTCCAACGGGGGAGTGTGTTTTAGAAAGAAAACTCAATTTGTGCTGGCTGCAAAATTGTTGGAGAGACATAAGCGCAAAGAGGAGTGACGGGCATTTCATATTTGACACATTTACTATTTGCATCAGGATGAGCATTAATAGCAGCGGCTGTGGCTGGAATATTGCTCAAACAGTGGATGCGATTTCTTCTGATAGTACCTCTGCTTTGTGCATCGGCTAAGGTCAGAAGGGGGGGTTGAAACAGAGCTAAAAGGGTCTCCCTCAAGCTCTGGAAGGCCTACTCATCTCTACAAATGACATCCTGAGAGGGGGTGGCTGGTCAGAGTGAGCATTGGGGCCATGAAAAGTTTGCAACTGTTTTCAACACTGCAGCCAGTGTTTATTTTACTAAAAAGATTTTTTCCTCAGACATGATAGGTTATGAAAAAAAAATAAGATTTAGCAACTTTAATCGCATTCCAGTGTGGGTCAAAATGTGACAGGTTCTCTTTTATTACCCAGGACCCTCAAACTGAGGAACTAGGGGCAGGAGAAGATGAATTCCCTCAGGGGACCATGGGGAGGCTGATGACTCCTCTTCTGAGCTGTCAAATGCGGGAGAATCAGCTTTTTCAATCTTTAGATTGATGGTGCAATTTCTTGCTGAATGGTCCGCTCCACATTTATGTACCCATAACTGAGTGTTTGGATTCACTAAAGCCTCCTCAAGCTGTGCATGCCTTTCCTGTCCATTCATTGTTGGAAAAGCTTTTTTGTATCTGAGAGGATCACCCAGATAAGCATGATTTTCCTTCCCAAAAAGTTTTCACACTTTATCCTACGGTGGAGAAAATTCACTAAGTAGGGTATACCAGCAATTAACACTGCTATATCCTCTGTGAATAAGAGTTTGATTTGTCCGGCAGACAATGCTCAAATGCTTAGGGATCCAATGGATAAAAAGTTGTACCGTATTTATCGGCGTATAACACGCACCGGTGTATAACACGCACCCCAAGTTTAGGAGGGCATTTTAAGGAAAAAACGTTTTAGGAGGGAAGTTTAGGGAAAAAAAAAAAAACTTACATTTAAGCGTCATTTGCAGCTTGCCCAGCGTCATTGCAGCCTTGCCCAGCGTCATTGCAGCCATGCCCAGCGTCATTGCAGCCATGCCCAGCGTCATTGCAGCCTTGCCCAGCATCATTGCAGCCTTGCCCAGGGTCATTGCAGCCATGCCCAGAGTCATTGCAGCCTTGCCCAGCGTCATTGCAGCCTTGCCCAGCGTCATTGCAGCCATGCCCAGCGTCATTGCAGCCATGCCCAGCGTCATTGCAGCCTTGCCCAGCATCATTGCAGCCTTGCCCAGGGTCATTGCAGCCATGCCCAGAGTCATTGCAGCCTTGCCCAGGGTCATTGCAGCCATGCCCAGCGTCATTGCAGCCTTGCCCAGCGTCATTGCAGCCTTGCCCAGCATCATTGCAGCCTTGCCCAGGGTCATTGCAGCCATGCCCAGCGACATTGCACCTTGCCAGCGTCATTTCAGCCATGCCCAGCGACATTTGAAGTCCGGTCCGGGTTTAAATTTCCCGCCGCCGAGACTCTCTGTCGCGCGCGCCGCCGAAAAAGACCGAGGCGCGGCCGAAAAAGACCGAAGCGGCTCCGGAAAAGGCCGAGCCGACTGTTCAGCTCCGATCGCGGTCCCGCCTCCCTGCTGTTTCCGGAGCGAGCGCAGGGAGGCGGGACTCCGAACAGAGCCGAACAGTCTGCTCGGTCTATTCCGGCGCGGCTTCGGGTTTTTTTCGGCCGCAATTCGGTCTTTTTCGGCAGCGCTCGCTATTTTTCGGCGGCGCTTGCCATTTTTGACATTTTTGAATTTTTTTTTTGGGGTATCGGCGTATAACACGCACCCACGACTTTCCCCCGATTTTTAGGGGGCAAAAGTGCGTGTTATACGCCGATAAATATGGTAATTCCTATAAAGAAAAAACAAAAAAAAAAACACTTTTTTCTCTGGCAGATTGAGTGTCTCAGCCTGCGCTGACAGTAATTGCTGAATCGTTGAGGCCCAGGATCTGGCAGCTTTATGTTTGCAATAGTTGCTATGAGAGATTCTATCCTGAGGTAGTTTCTACCCTCTCAAATCAAAACGCATCACCAAGCTTCCATGGCTCAAATCTGCAAGGCCGCAACTTGGTCTTTAATCCATACATTCACCAGATTCTATCAGGTGGATGTAAAAAGACATGAGGATGTTGCCTTTGGGCGCAGTGTACTGCAGGCAGCAGTATAAGTCCTCTGATCTCATGGTGCCCGACTTTTGTTGTGTCTCCCTCCCCTCAGTTGGCATTGCTCTGGGACATCCCACATAGTAATTATTAGGGCTCTGTGTCCCGTGATGTACGATTAAAGAAAATAAGATTTTTATAACAGCTTACCTGTACATCATCACGGGACACAGAGGTCCCGCCCCTCTTTCTAGTATACACGTGTATTGCTTTGCTATAAAACTGAGATGCTCCCGGTATGGGAGGGGTTATATAGGGAGGCAACTTCCTGTTTAGGGTGTGCCAGTGTCCAGTACCTTCAGTACCTGAAGGTGGACTATAACCCACATAACCCACAGTAATTACTATGGCTCTGTGTCCCGTGATCTATTTTTTTTTTTGCCTTCATCAAAAACACCTCTATAGGGTCATGGTGGGAAGGCGCCCCCGACACCCAAAGAGTAATTTTTCTGCACCTGTTTGACAGGTGCAAATCATTGCAATTTTTTACAGCAGGGCCAATTTTTGCTTTCAAGAGTACCTCTATAGGGAAAAATAACTAAAATAGGTAATTGCTAAGAATATGAAAGAAAGACAGCAAAGCTTGTTGATAAGTAAGATCTAGTGATGGTGATTACAACACTATTGCTTCAGGAAGCCATATCTTCCATTCCACGCAGAAGCAAGAAGTATGCTGTAGGTTCACTAGGCTAGAGAATAGAAAAAGTAAAAAACAAATAGAAAGGAAGAGTTTTAGGTGCATATGTTAAAGACAGTGTACAGTATATTACTGTAGCTCCAAAGGGGTAGTATATCTGTTGCAATGCCCATGTGGGCCCATGTGGGCTCCAGTATATTGGCAGAACAAAGCGTACTATGCAAGTACGGTTGGGGGAGCACATCACGAATATAAAAAGTGGGTACAGGTTCCATTCGGTGTCCAAACATTATGCTCAGCACCACGACCGCAATCCTTCAGGCACACTGTTTTTAGGAATAGATAAATTTAGTGCTCACTGGAGAGGGAGCCCACTAGTGAGGGATTTGTCTAGAGCTGAGATGTCGTGGATCCATAAAGTACGTTGCTATACCCCCTACGGCCTCAACGTAGATGTGGATTTAAATGCTTTTATTGACAACAGTTAATAACATAACATTGTAAACCTACTCTGAGCTCCCGGGGGCCAAAAAAAAGGGGGGACATATAATGGGAGATTGTGTTATCTGACATAGCAATTATTTGCATTTAAAAAGAACAACAAAAGAGGCTAATATCAAAATAAGCACGTTACTCTATACTGGCATGTACGATATGCGATTTTTATCCATCGATAATATCTCACATTTTCCCTGGCCGGTATTAACCCACCCGAGGGTGGGTTGGGAAAATTAATATCGAATATACAGTTCACTTTTAAGGAATAGATGGGTCCATCAGATATATGACCTATAATTACCACCAACAGACCACCATCACCTCCAATTGACAACAAGTTTTTCCTCGGTTTTAGAGTAAGGAATGCAGTGAGGTTTCAGCTCTGGAAGTGTTTTTATACTAATCAGGGCTTTGAAAAGCTGCATTCTTTCTCCTTTTTCTTCTTTTTTAGTTGTAATATGTTTTGGAATACAAGGTGAGGATCTCTAGATACCGTTTTCAGCAATAATGTAGGGATATATGCCAGGGACATTGGTTTATACTGATGTCTCTGGTGGAAAGGCCCCTTTAATTGCGCTGTATTGTGTTAGGCACAAAGGACAGTTGAGGGTTAATATAGCTCCCGGGAGACCGCGGGTTAATGATGATAGCCTCGTATATATTTCCACAGCCTTACATACATATATGAACAGAATTAACTCCTCCGTTCTTTATCTGTATGGGGGGAGGAGTATCCACTGCTATACAAATTTTTATAATTCTTTTTAATATAGGTTTACCATTTTTGCAAAAAAAAGAGTAGACAGTTTTTAGTCTCATCTTTAGATAGATCATACACTGTGAAAGAAAGAGACTCTTGTGGGCTTGTTTGCCTGCCGGTGAGCGAGGGAAGTGAATAGAAGCAGAGAACCGGATGTCTCTGCTTTAGTTCGGCTCGTTCCGCGCATGGTTATATGCTAAGGCAGATATATGGTTTCGCCCATATACTCTAATGGAACTATTAGTGGAGTTGTGGGCATTTGCCCTACTTCAACATGGCGTTCGCACACACTAATTGCCTGACATACCGCCCACATTCCCTAGCAAGCCAAACAATAAGAGAAAGGGCAATTGCCCTATTCAAATATGGCGACCGGGAGCTCAGGAAAGGGCGGGATTAGGACGGCATTGTGTACAATAGGCGGTGAGTCAGCACGCCGCCCGTGCCCCAGGAAGAAGTCATTCTGTGACGAAACGACGTAGGGTGAGCGGCGTGCTGACGTCACCTCCATTCCCCGTCCATCCAGGAAGCGACGGGCTGCGAGATAGAGAGAGCCGGCCGGCTCGAGATTACTTTTAAACACTTGCCTATTGACTGCATACCAAATGTAAGTGCGATATGGTTTTTATGTAGAAATAAAATTTTAAAGCAACAGTATTGCGCTATGGATACTCGTTTGTTTTACATGTAAACGTTTGTGGAAGAGGGCAAGGACCATCCAGACAGGATCTTTAAGTGTATCCATATACAGTGAGAGATACTTGGAAGACCCTGGATAGAGACCCGGGCAGGGGGATATGCCACAGGCCTTTCTTGATCTCTCTAACACAGGGATCAAAGCAGCTGGTAAGCGGCAGTCTGTTTGTTTGGTGGAGGATCCTTCTTTTCTTTTCAATCACTCCTTTCTGAGGGTGTCAAATATAGGAACACCACGAGAATTCTAGCAACAGGATTACAATACCCTGTGTGGACTTTCCTGAATAATATTTCATTGTTATTTAAACACAATTTTTTTATTACTATGATTTAATTTCTTTTACATCACATCTAAAAGAAAAATCTCCTAGATGTTATTGCATGTGTTCTTGTTCACAATCACATGTTCGCAAGCACTGTAATTGTGTAATATTTGGGTGGTGTAATTTGAACAGTGGCTTTTTGGGCCAATCAGATTGCATCCACACACAAGTTATTGGTTCAAGGGAGAACCAATTTTCACTAAATTCTTTTTTCACTATTGTCATTTAATGTATGTAAATTTCCAGCGCAGCTACCTTTTTGCATACAGTATATTATTAATGAAGTAGCCAGGGCTGGCTTTCTGAAGACAAAGAAAAAGAAACAAATGTAAAAAGAAGCAGAAGATGAGCAGAACAGAGAAGTGGGATCAAAAATGAATCCATGTCCATTACCTAAAATACTGATGTAACCGTAAGGTCAGCAAGACTCAGAAAGATAGAAAAGAGTTAAGGCAAAGATCATTTAAAAAATAACTACAAGATTGAAGTATCACATTTGTAAAGGTGAGATTATGGGCCTCACAGTCGGCTGCTGAAAAGAGATCATTTTGACAGACTAAAAGGAAAGGCATGTCAACATGGCAAATTGATATGCTGCAGCTCTGCTATAAGTATCATTATATTTATTCCAGAAAAATTGACAAGAACACAAAGCAAAAAAGGAAGTTAAAAAGTAAAGATCTTAAGAGATTTCTACCTCCAGATAAAGAATAATCTTTTGCATTACACTCCTGAAATAACAGAGGTTAAGATGACACAGGTATAGGTGACTGATATGGAAATGCCGGGAAAAAAATGAGAGGTGGCTTATAGAAAGCTGTGATGTTAATTTGCAATATCTTTCCCCCTTAGAAGCTGTAGAATTTATCCAAAGGGAAGCTCACTATATTCAGAATTTACTGTTAAAAATGACTACACAGGAAAGGGTAAATGTGGGCCTTGCTAAGCTTGTATGAGTCTAGGCTGGACATATTGGAGCAATATTTGGCTGGAATGTAGAGCAAGAGCACACTGGGGCACACCCTTTTGATCATAACTGCCGGTTGTTCTCTGACTGCACGAGGAAGGAGAGGGGAAGGGGATGTGACTGAGAAGCATTTAAAGAGATTAAGCTTAAAAAAGAACACTGATCTGCTGAGCAGAAGAGCTGAGCTGCTGGCCACTGACTATACCAGGCTTTGCATTGCCACTGTCCCAGCAACTCAGATGACATCTTTCATATTCTTCATTATGCCCACTTTAACTGTCTTCCAGTCACAGTGGCTTGCTTCTAGCAAATCTCTGGCTTCACAGCTGAGCTGTTAGTCCTACACTTCTGTGGACAACAAAGACTTAATGTTGGTTTGGTTTCACAAGCAAAATGACATTTTTTTTATGGTGGGTTCTAGGTCAATTCTTGCATGAACTCAGTATCAGCAAGCTCCAACGCACCACAACCGCCAAGAGCAGGCAAACTGCTAGGTTTAGGAATCTATGACTTCACCTTAAGGTCCACCTATCCCCAGACTTTGAACATTAAACTATTTGCATATTTTAACAAGGAAAATTAAGCAATTTTAGAGCTTTAAAACAAGGCCTCACCTCTCTAGCTGTTTATACTAAGAATTAACTTGTTTTCAAGGATCCTCAATGATCACTAAAGATGGGTTTCAGTTGGCTTCTAACACATTCCAAACACCTGCCATGTGTTTACATTATAGGGTTGGCAAGCTGCAGATTGGTAAAAATGTTTTAAGTGCCTCTGTTTTAAACTTCGAAAATGTATTTCCCCCCGATGCCTATAGCTAATATGGGCATGATTTGAAGTGTGTTTACTGCTTATTCAGAATATGGAAAATACTTTAGTGTGCATAGTCTAAGCACAGGTTCACTTTAGGTTACCTGGGGGAACAAAACAAATGTTGTCAGGTTTACACTAACTGTTCTAGTAGCTGTAGTGTTTTACATTTGTTTTACAGAGTCTAAGGTTCAAAAATTAGTTGATTCTAGACAATTGTAAAAATATATCCTTAATTTGAACATGCTAAAACTAGTTAGTTCTACTAAACATCCCATTCCAAATTGTAAATGAAAATCTAAAAATAATGTTAAAAAATGTTAAAAATAGTGGATATAACTGTATGTAAAACAAATTCAGTAGCACACTTCTGAATAGCCCTACTTTACTATAGACATTTGCATATTTAGTTTTTTTTTTTTTCTTGCTGATCCATTTTTGCATATAGCGCTTGACTAGAGTCATTCTGTATGGCTGAAAAAGTGTACTTTTATTACATATGTGCTTGAATTATAGTTCAAGTTTGCCAGCAACGTTAAAAAACTCACCGTATTACTATTATAAAATCACGAATAAACTTGGTAAAAATGAAGAAAATGTTGTTTTATTTTAAAGGCATTAACTGCAGACAAAGTAGATGAACTCTACTTGCATGGAATAGTTAATGCATTACATACATAATGTCATATCTTATAAAGCTTTTAAATTATTGCAGAGTAATATGCCTGGATTCCATCCAGAACAAGAGATGGTTCATACTTCGTTCAGCTGTTTTCCATGATTGTCATTAATGTAATGGTCTCTTCTGTTTTATTTCTCAGTATCCATCATCATCATTATCCATTAATAATCCAATGCAGTCAGAGTTTCTAGAACCCAGTTAAGTAATGTACTTTTTTTTACATAAGCTATATATGAACAAAAGGGAGTTTTTGAAACACCAATGCTACATTTAAAAACAATATTACAATATATCAATATGATATGGCCAGCTCATTAGTTTTCAGTTTCAATATCTTGGTCCTGTATCATTTTAATGCCAATCCTTCAGTATAAGTGTATGTTAATATTATCTTCCTCTTCCTTTGTGTTTTATTTTTTTATTTTTTCATGCATTGTGTTGAGTCTCAAAATATCCTTTAAGGTCGGAAGGCCTCAGCTTATAATTTTTTTTTCCAATACCTTATTTTAAGGCATCACACGGTGAGTACAGAAATCATATGACAAAAATAAAACATATTCATAAAAGACTCAGCACTTGGTAAACAATTAATAGCATGGTAGGCAGGTAGATATGTAAAAAGGTGTCTCGAAAAAAAAAAAAAGGGGGAGAGGAGGCGCAGGAAGAGAAGTTGGAAGGGGAAAAGTAAAGGGGGAAAGGGATGGGGCAGAAGGGAGGGAAAGGGATCCAATTGTTCCGCCATCCCTCTAGGATCAGGAGACCCATAGGTACAACCTCCGATTTCAGAGATTTAATTCAGCAGGGCATTGTACTACTCAGAGTAGAAAAAAATATCACAAAGCTATTCACCTGGTGAAACTAGCATGTGCATTCTCTGTTCAAATTAGCCAAAATGTAATGTTCCAGGTTATTTCCTCTCCAGGTCAAATGCATTATTTTTTGGTGTAACCAGAATTGGTGCTCCTTGATTAGGAATAAGACCTAGAGGCCATTTAGACCAATTTCCACAATTTTCCACAAATGGAAAGGGTGGGATTTATAGGGTCAGCTTGGAACTTAAAAAGGAAGAAAATGGGGGTGGTCCTGCCCAGGTTGCTGAATGTTTTTAATGCCTCTGTTGAGGTGAGCTCCCTACCCGTTTCCATGTCTAGGGTTATTGTTGTACTTTTGCTCAAACCCGGGAAAGAATCCTCTGGACCCTAGCTCCTATAAGCCCATATCTCTGCTACAATGTGATGTGAAGATTCTGGACAAGGTCTTAGCATTGAGGGTGAATAAGTTTATTCTGTCTATTATACACTCAGACCAAGCAGGGTTCATGCCTAAAAACTCCACTGCTACCAATCTTAGGCGATTGTTCCTGAATATGCAGATGCAGGCAGAAAATATGGGACAGAGGGCACTCCTTTCACTAGATGCAAATAAAGCGTTTGACAGTATCAGTTGGCCTTACCTTTGGGCGATATTATCCAAGTTTGGATTCAGTGATTGCTTCATCGCTTGGATACGTCTCCTATACGGTAACCCACAGGCAGCAATTAGAGTGTCTGATAGACAGTCCCAAGCGTTTGCACTGGGCAGGGGAACCAGGCAGGGTTGCTCCCACATATCACCATATTCCAGTATGGTGAGCTGCATGAAAAGATCATGCTATACGCCGATGATATGTTGTTTTTTCTAGGAGACACTTCCTCATCATTGACCAGTGTTATGTCCATAGTTTTAGAGTTTGGGCGGTTCTCATACCTGGGTATCCAAATCTCCCCCGTCCTCACAGACTATTGCCATCTTAATATACACCCTCTGATGGTTAGGTTTAGAGATAAAATAAATATTTGGAACAATCGCAAAATGTCCCAGGGAAAACTAATTTAATTAAAATTATACTCATGCCCCAACTTCTATATTTCCTCCATAATTCCCCCGTGGAGGTCCCCTTAAAAACATTTTGGGTGGTTAATTCCCTCTTCCGGTTGTTGCTCTGGGCTGCTCGTCCTCCCAAAATCAGGCTGGAACAGCTGTAAAAACCTAAGGATGGTGGAGGTCTTTCCCTGCCAAATCCCTGGATTTATTACATAGCCACTCAGCTCCAACATCTCATAGGCTGCATGTCTCCCACCCCTGAGAGTTCCTCTGGCCGTCTCTTGCTTGTTGATACTGGTGCAGATTCCATCCCGGAGGGATTGGAGGCACAAGCATTCCAGTAACCCAATAAGCAAAAGCCTGCCTATGCATTAATTCAGAAAGTTTGGAACAAAGCAACTGCAGCTTGTTACTGGCTACACTGCATACAGTCCACTTTGGGGAAACTGCACTTATGCTGAACTAGCCAAAATCCAACAAGGTCCCAGATGGTGTGCCTGGGGGGTCACCCTTCTTTCGCATGTTTTTTACCAGGGGAGATTGATGTCCTTTGTGGACCTCCAACGTAAATTTCTCCCTTCACAATTCTCCCTTCGGTAAAAACATGGGTGACTCATATGGGGAACAAGCTCTTTTTAGAGAGATACATATATTAGCATAGGGGTTGCCTCAATAAATACAAAAAACTGTTGTCTCCATGGCTTAATGTCCCTGGACTAACCCCTAGGGAGTTTGTTCTGATGAGGGTGCTGCAGTGTTCCGCAGGCTGCGTGTATTCTGGGGAAAAAATCCTAAGAATATGGCAGTGACAAAAATGATGTTTAATTGCATGTAGGTCCTATCATATGATCACCATACACCCATCCATCTACGTGTGTGGATGGAAAAGGTTTTTGGGGAGGTGACATACTTAATCCTGTGTGATGTAAATGTAACCTGCTGACGCCCCAGTGGTGCTTGAACTGTGAGTTGTTCATGTATGTGTTTCATGGTATGCTGGAATGGAAAAAGTTGTTACTTGTCTCTTGCTATTTTTGTACCTGGTACTTTATTCTCTTAATAAAAACTCTGATTTAAAAAGGAAGAAAATTACATTAAACTTAAAGGACCATGCATAGTATTTATATTCAGTTTTAGTCAGTGCTAATAAGAGACCACTGGAAATCATGGGACCAGCATAGATTTTGATAATGTTCAAAGAGATTCACAGAACTTGAGTAGATTTGCAATATGTGCAAGCTTTACATAAGCAACTTTGGCAGATGTTGCACAACAAGATCCAGGTTCATTTGGGGCCAAGTGGTTACATCAGCTGCTGCAATCTGTATTGTTATACCAGCGTACCTTACCTTGACCAGTCATTCTACAGGAGAAACTGGTATGTGCATTACAGACAGACCTGTCATATACATAAGAATAGGTGGTCACAGATCCCAGAAGACAGATAAGCTCTCATTCACACAGATATGCCTATTTTCATGAATGAGTTTTTGTTCTTCGTAAACATGCACATTTTTTTGATCTGTATTTTTGAGCATTTCTCTCTGGTTCATTATGGTTGTATGCTTTTGGCATCCTAACGATCATTACGAAGTTACATAACGAAATTACTCTTTTATGTTCCGGTGGAACTAATAGCTATTTAATCCAACTCTTGATTACTTTTTAAAACATTAAAGGGACGTATATGACTTGTTAAAGCTTTGGTATATCAGATGCAAAAATCTCTAGAGTTCTACAACAATCAGAACAGCCAGTGAAACTAATAGACTTTTAATCCTATTGTGATATTACTTTTTAAAACCTAGAAGGGAAGTATATTACTTAAAGCTTAAAGCTTTGGTATATCAGATGCAACAATCTCTAGAGTTCTGCAATGATCAGATCAAGATGGAAACAACACAGCTTAGGTTGAGCTGGGAATTTAATGTTTTATTTGGCTTGGCTAACTTTCATTATCAGCACACCAGGAAGCAAAACCATTGTTTATGTTTACCAGATGGTCATATTTGGGGCCTATTTATCACCTTACAGAGAAACTTTGATATTTTACAAAGGAGATGCAGCAGATTTGTTAGGTTTAAATAAAAGGTGCACAGTATAGTTTTAAATGTGTTAGCATCGCTATTATATGAAAAATACTAAATAAATTACTTGCACTTTGTTCTTCCTTAATGCCATTCATTCCTTAAAGTATGAACTTCCAAAACATTGGTGGACAATGATATACATGTGTCCAGTTAAACCACAATTAAATCAACCCTATCACTATAATAAAGAATTGAAGCCATACCTGTAAAAAATGAAGGAATGTAAATACTCACCTTTCCTGCTACCAGCACAACCAAACTCTGACACTATATATATATATATATATATATATATATATATATATATATATATACAGTTGTGCTCAAAAGTTTGCATAACCTGGCAGAAATTGTGAAATTTTGGCATTAATATTGAAAATATGACTGATCATGCCAAAAAACTGTCTTTTATTTAAGGATAGCAATCACATGAAGCAATTATCATAGTTTTTTGGATCCTTTTTAAATCATAATGATAACAGAAATCACCCAAATGGCCCTGATAAAAAGTTTACATACCCTGGTATGTTTGGTCTACCTGACCTTTGGCTTGGTATCACAAGAGCCCACCTAATTTTCCACTTCTTAATAAGTGATTAAACAGTACTGACTGGCATATTCAAGGCGTTGGATAACTTTTTTTTTATATCCTATTCCATCTTTGTAAAGTTTCATTACCTTTATTTGACTGTTCTTTTCTGCCTCCTCGTGGCTCAGTGTCTAGCCTGCTTAGTGCATCCATGTGAGAGCTAACAAACTCATTGACTATTTATACACAGACACTAATTGTGATCTAAAAAGCCATACATGTGGGAAATTAACCATTAATTGCTATTTTGACCTGTGTGTGCCACCTTCTGTGTCTGTACCAAGGCCAAACATTTCAAGGTATGTAAACTTTTTATCAGGGCCATTTGGGTGATTTCTGTGATTGCTAACCCCTAAATAAAAGACCGTTTTTTGGCATGATCAGTCATATTAATCAATATTAATGCCAAAATTTCACAATTCCTGCAAGGGTATGCAAACCTTTGAGCACGACTATATATATATATATATATATATATATATATATATATATATATATATATATTTATACTGGAATGTTGAAAAAAAAATTTAAAATGTTAAAACCCTGTATTTTTTTAATACTTTTCTATTACTCTCCCCTATGATGTAAGCCAAACTGACTCTGTTGCATTTAGGAGGGACACGCTGAGCTTATGCCTTCTCCACCTGTCCAGCATATCTTTGCTACCTCACTACCAGTAAGGAAATGGGGTACCATATGTGCCCTGCATGAACTCTCTCGTATCTGTGCACAGGCTGAGAACCTCTGCAGCGCTGATCTGCTCCCCTTACTATGGGAGACGGACCGCTCACAGAGTACTGACAACAACTCCCTTGCTGAGAGAGGCTAACCCAACTGTCACAGACACACGCTTTATGATAGGCTGCTTGGTAAACCTCCGTTATCCTTGGTACCCACATACTTTACTCTGCACCATGCTATTCCTGCAGTGCTGTCTTCATACCCCAATGTGCTTTACTGACCTACGATGTAGACTCTGTGTGGTGCCGCTTACTAGCATACACATCTTTAGTAACCTCAGACCAGGCAAAGGACAAAGTTTCAAAAGCTTTACTGGAAACTCTCAGCATAACAATTGTTACTTGTGACTGGCCCAGTGTACCTGCACAGGAAAGAGTCCATAAGTGGTTCCGTCCATCTTGGCAATGTCCAGCAGCTGGTGTTGTTAAGGGGGGACTGCAGTTCCCAGAAATCTCTCTACATGGTGGATGTGACAGCAGGCAGGCTTGCTCTGCAAGGAGGAACTGCTCCTCCTTCTTTCTTCTCTGTAAGCAGCTGGAGATTACATGCTGTGGCTTGTCTGTGTCTTCTTTCCCTTGCAGCAGTCTGAGTCCGCTTGGGCAGAGCCCTCCCCCCTTTTATTACCAGCACAGGAAGAGAGGCAGAGCTCAGCAAAAAGTGCAGGAAACCAGGTTAACTGTTTCTGACCCAGCTGGGGCAGCAGCTATCTCACTAACCAGCATTTCAATCTGCTTACAGGCTAAATACACAGATAAAATACAAATTATGAGTGCTGTTTTCGCTGCCAAAGGATGTGCATTTCTGTCTATTCAGTCTTTTGATTGGCATAGCACTCCTACATAGCACAGTCCTACCTTGCAGGGGACCTGCTCTTTCTCTGCTGCATTTTCACTTTCACTTACATATCCCCCCCAAACCCTACCCTGTACCTTGACAGTAAAAAGATAAGTAGCTCACTCACAAGCTCATTACTTTGTAACTGTTCTTTCTTACTACCAACAGGCGCCATACACTGCACCACACTTAATTGGCAACTTGTGCTGCTTCTCCCTCCCACTCCCTGAGCCCTGATGTAAACTGGACTGCCAGCGGTTGATCAAGTCAAATTCAGGTACTTTCACTGTTTGCATTTAAAAAATGAGCGTTTGCTAATGATTACAGGACTGCATAGATGAAGTGGCTGGGTGGGTGCACTTTAATGCCAAGCTGGAGCACATATGTCTCCACGGGGAATGGCTTTTTCTATGCTAAGTGCATGCTCACTGTGCACTCTCAGCACAATAACTAAGCTGCCATGGGCAGTTCCCGATGCATACTTGCAATCGGGAATTTCCGATCATGTGACTTCTTTGACAGCCAATCACATCTGCCACATTAAAGGAAAGCCCGCCTCTGCCTCCCAACATTTAGATCCTCTTAAAGGGCTGGAGGGTGAAGGTGGCAAGGAGTTAATTTATGTTTACTTTTTTCCGACTGAAGATTAGCTTTCAAAATGACCTTAAACTAGGAAAAAGCGGTAAGCTAATTATAGGAGCAGGGAGAAACAAATTCAGGGAATTCCTATGTCCAGAGTACATTTGCCATGGTTACAAGGCAGCAAATACGAAGTTTCAGGAAACCATAACTGGCTGGAGATTTGACATAGAAAGGTCATTTTCATTGACAAGGAGTATACGTAATGAATGAATGAATTACTGCAATAAACAGCAACTGATCTGTTAACCTCAAGAATAAAAATAGCAATATATATTTCTTTTGTTGAACAATTTGTAAATGTATTATACTTCAATGTACTGTATGTGAAATAAAACCCTCCTAGGCATGCTGCAATAACGTTGTACATCTCTGCAACAATTTAACGTAGCAGGCCTCTGCAGGAAGGGTGTGTAATTTATCCTTTATGCCTCGTTTACAAGTAGAGTTTGCACCTTTATTCTGCCATAAAATGGTGACAAGCTGCGGTAATGTAAAGCATTCTAATAAGTAAGACCTCCCTGTGGGAACCTGTGATAGATGACTGTTTCACATTGAGAAACAGACAGAACTGTTGACATTGGCTGTCAAAAAGGCTTCACGTCTTTGAAAGAAAATCTTAATCTTCTTTATTCATGTGTGAACAGGTCTTGGCCTTCATTCGGCAGATCATATGCATTGACTGCCTAAACTGCGGGTTGCTAGGCTTTCGGTACGGTTTGTTTGCCTTTGTCTGCATTATACAAATGGATGAGGATGGAAAATTAAAATCTGTCTGACACAGAGGACCGTTTTCTCTGTCTCTGTTTGAAAAGACATGGCAACCCGGCTTCAAATGAAAAGGAATTTTATTGAGTCCAGGAAAGCGCTAAGTGTTTAAATGTTGGGTATAGGATCTGAATGGTCAGTTTAGAGGGCACGGTAACTGTTTGTTGAAATCTGAATAGCTGTCAAGCAGCACAAAAAGGCCAAAGTTGTGGCAGAAAAATAGCCCTTCTTTTAAAAATAAAACTTGCCTCACGGTAACATATTTAGCAAACAAATGCAGTTTTTGTATCAAGGATGGCAAATATGTTCCTAATAGTGCATTTTATATAAACCAGTGTGATAGTACAATGTATAGTTATTCTATAAAATACAAATAACACATGAAGTGATCTTTCCTGCAGTTTTTTATATTTAGTTAACAATATTAACCTTTCTTTATAAAGTAAACTTTACCCTAAATATTTTTTTTTATATGTGTGTGTTTACATATGTGTATTTTATAACTCATAGCTTCTATTGTTTTCATGTACTTATTCTATCTGAAGTAGCTGGTTCATCCTTCCAGTCACTTTTCTTTCTTGTAAACTGACCACCAAAAGCACAGAAGCTGATCTGTGTTATCATGGTCAGTTTTTGTCTTTTTGCTGACCATTCAGAGGTACAGGACACTGTGCAGAGGCATAACATGTCTGTATTGGGTAGTTTGTTCAGCCAACAAACCCCCTGACCAATCACAGCCTGTCTCTGACACACACCCCTGCCCAATTACAGCCTGCCTCTTGAACACGCCCCCTGCTCAAGTACAGCCTGCATCTTGCCTCTGGCTTAATATTGTATGTAATACAGGCACATGGTGTGTCTACACAGTCTGCACACTCTCACTATCAGGAAGAAGAGATATATGGTCACATAACAAAATGTTTTACCCTTGTAAATAAGGTAAGTAAGATCATTTATTAAAGTGATATTAAAGTCTTTTTTTTTTTCTTTTAAATAACAAACATGTTATACTTACCTGCTCTGAGCAGCGGTTTTGCACAGAGCAGCCCAGATCCACCTCTTCTCAGGTCTCTCCCTTCCCTCCTGCCGAGTACCCCCAGAACAAGCAGCTTGCAATGGGGGCACCCAAGCAGGCCCGCTCCCGAGCTGTGGCTTTGCGTGTCCATATACACGCTGAGACTCGGCTTGACCCCATCTCCTCTCTCTCCTGATTGGCTCAGTGGCTGTGATTGACAGCAGCAGGAGCCAATGGCTCCCTCTGCAGCCTCAGCCAATGAGGAGGCAGAGTCCCCAGAGAGCTGAGGCACTTGTGCACATCACTGGATGGATGGGGCTCAGGTAAGTATTATGGGGGCTGGGGGAAGCTGCACAGAGGAGGTTTTTTACCTTCATGCATAGAATGCATGAAGGTAAAAAACCTTGAGCCTTTAGAACCACGTTAAACTAAGAAAAAGCAATTATGGCACCTGCCTAGTTATAACCATATTAGAAAGTGGCTATAACATAGTATGTGTGCAACTACTTTAACATTTCAAAAATATTTTTAAATGTGCCTTTTTTCCTAAAGGAGATTCCTGGTTTTCAGCACAATTCCTATTATCATGGGCGTCCGCAGGTAGGGGCAAGGGGGGGTCAAGTGCCCCCCCCCCTGGAATCAGGGATCAGATCTTAAATTCAGAACAGTTGCGTCAGTATTGGGTATCAAGTATCAAGGTGCTGTCAAGCCCCACCATCAGTGTAATGTGACTTTGGCTCTTTTCCTTGCTCAGTCCAGCAGAGAACTCGGTGGCGCTGTGACAGGAGAAAGGCGAGCTGTGGGTTGTCAGAGGTTTCCCCCGATTGACCCCCCCTTTCTCCTGTCAGGGAGAAGAGATGGCGGCTCCCCCCAGGTTCCCTGCCCAGCTTCCTGCCTGCTCCGTTCCTTCCCTATTGGTCATAACTGAGGTCCAATCAAAGGAGACTAGGAGAGGAGAGCATCATGGGACATGTAGTCTCAAAGATTGGTGGCCCCATTTTCCACAGGGAGAAGGCTACAGCTTGATCAAGAAAGAGATTGAGAGACTGCAGCCTGAAAAAAAGCTGAGGGAGAGAGTGCTACAGGACAAAGAAAGAGGGGTGTGCTGGCCGTAAGCAAGAGAGAGAGCCACGCTTCCCAGCGCCACCAGAGAGAGCCACGCTGCCCAGCACCACCAGAGAGAGAAAGACTGAGCCACTACCAGGGTACAGACATGCTACCCTACTGACCAGAGTCGCCCCCGGGGAACCCAGAGTGAGCGATCGTCCAGCTGGAGGGATCACTACTGTGGTTTTGCTGGGTCTGGTAAGAGGGCATGTTGGCCATTATCCATTACTTATCCTACGGACTGTACTACATCTCTGACCATGATAATGTGATCATGACATTGTCGAAAAGGGGCGGTGCATGGGTGACCCTAAAATTATGCCCCCCCCCTTAAAAATGTTCTGCAGACGCCCATGCCTATTATCATTATCACAGCCATGCATTTAGGCATGCTGTGTGTGGATACTGGTCTGTCTGATCTGGAGGTGCAATAAAGTTAGGGGGATATTCTGTCTTTTTATCCTCTCCAGCTAGCTTGTCCTGTTTTTCTGTCTCTCCAGGTCTCCCCACTGGCACTGGTTGTGTGTAAGTCACTGACAGTCCCCCCCCCCCCCCACAGTGTGAAATGCAGAAAACCAATGTTCCTTGTTTACTGGGCACACTTCTGTACCACACGTCACATCCTGGTAGTAATGTCTGACATTACTTCTGGGTAGTGCACTGCAGAGGTGGTACAGGAGTGAACATTTGTGAAAAGCACAAATATATTAAACCAGCATTTTTTCAGTCATGTGACTCTTTAAAGTATGCAAAATTAAAAGGCACTGTAGTCCAAAACTGTATTTATTGGACTGAAGGACACTGACATCTGCAATTGATTATGATGTCATCTTAACCCACCCTATCATGTTGGTGAGTTCAATACATTACATCAGAGTCTCTCTTAATTCAAAGGTCCCTCCATAACACCAGAGTCTTTCCATTACATCACACTCCATGCATTAAATCGGAGTCCCCCTTCACATAAAAGTCCCCCTTTTACATCAGAATCCCTCTCTAACATAGGAGTACATCATTCAAATAAAAGTCCCCCTATCACAGAGTTCCCCCCTTCACATTAGGGTCCTCCATCACACCAGAGTCCCTCTTTACATCAGAGTTCCCCCTTTTCATATCAAAGTCCCCCCATTACACCAAAGTCCCTTCATTACCCCCTTCAAATTAGAGTACCCCATTACATTAGAGACCTTCTCATATTAGAGTCCCCTCTTGACATCAGAGTACCCCCTTTTACATTAAAGTCCCATCATCACACTATAGTCAGCCCCTATCACATCAGAGTTCACCCCCTTCACTTTAGAATCCTTCTTCACATTAGGGTCCCACCATTTAAATCAGAATTCAGCCTTCACCTCAAAGTCCCTCCATTCGATCGAAACCCCCCTTCTTTCATATTAAGGTTCCCTCATCACACCAAAATCCCCCCCTTCACATTAGAGCGCCCACCCTTCACATCGGCGTCCCACCTTCACATCACAGCCCCATCACATTAGAGTCTCCCTTTACAACAGAATCCTCATTCCCCCCACCCCCATCTCCCCTACACACACAAATAGAGTCCCACCTTCAAATCACAGTGGATTTGGCATCATGTCAGAGGGCAGAAGGCAGGGAAGGTCTGGGGTGAAGCAAAACTTCCATCCACTTCTGAAGACCCACCATGGATCAATTCCATCTATTTCCATGGTGTGGGTAGGCTGAGTTCTGGCATCATAGCAATGAATGGTGCAATGCAACCTAGCCTGACCCCCTGCACCATGAAAATCAATGATGTGTTGCAACTGATAGGGGCAGGGCACTGTGAAGCTATGCCAACTTGGCATTTCCATAGGCTGCGCAGGGCCCCATGGCCACTCCACTCCCTGACACTAATGCCATTGCTCCTGGGTAGGGATGGGCCCGGTGTTCGATTCGAACCCATGTTCGTGTGATGCGAGCGGCCCGCAATGCATTGCGCCAGTCGCAGTGCAATGCTGGCTGATGATTGGCCAAGCATGCACTGTGACCCCGCATGCTTGGCCAATCACAGCGCCGGCAGCGAGGAGAGCCATAATTATAGCTCAGGGGCTTTAGTACATGCCCCAGGGTATAAGAGGCCGACGCGGCGGCGGCGGCCTCGCATATTGTGTGTTCAGTGTCAGCGTGTCAGTGTGTTGCTGACTGCTGACAATATGTGCTCTATTTCTGAGTATTTGTGTGTGCGTGCTGTTAGTACAGCATTGCAGTATCACATCTGGGGGGTGTCTATAGGTTGCCTGTGAAGGGGGGCAGGTTTCCTGTGCTTAGAACTGTCCCTGCAAAAAGTGTCATTTTTGCAGGAAAAAATCTATTTAAAAGCACTCGGGGCTAATGAATTGATGGCTCCCGTAACACAGAGAACTATCATTCATTGATTAAAAAAAAAAAAAGCGTGGGGGTCCCCCCAAATTCAATAAACAGGCCCTTCAGGTCTGGGATGGATATTAAGGGGGACCCCAGCCAAAAAAAAAATGACGTAGAGTCCCCCTCAAAATCCATCCCAGACCCTTGAGGTCTGGGATGGATTTTAAGGGGAATCCCAGCCAAAAGAAATGGCGTGGGGTCCCCCGCAAAATCCATACCAGACCCTTATCCGAGCACGCAACCTGGCAGGCCGCAGGAAAAGAGGGGGGGCGAGAGCGGCCCCCCCTCCCACCTGAACCGTACCAGGCCACATGCCCTCAACATTGGGAGGATGCTTTGGGGGTCTAAGACCCCCAAAGCACCTTGTCCCCATGTTGATGAGGACAAGGGCCTCTTCCCCACAACCCTGGCCATTGGTTGTGGGGGTCTGCGGGCGGGGGGCTTATCGGAATCTGGAAGCCCCCTTTAACAAGGGGACCCCCAGATCCCGGCCCCCCCCTGTGTGAAATGGTAACCATTTCACCAAAAAAGTGTCAAAAATTGTAAAAATTACAGGAGACGGTCTTTGACAATTCCTTTATTAAAATCTTCTTTCTTCTTTCTTCATCCTTCGGTTTCTTCATCTTCTTCCATCATCTTCTTCCATCTTCTTCCATTTTCTTCTTCCTCCGATCCGCTTCTTCTTGCGCTGGCCTTCTCGTCCGGCATCTTCTTCCATGGCGTCGGCGTCGGTGTCTCTTCTTGGGCCACTCCTCGCAATGGGAGGCTCCCGCTATGTGAGGCTTCGCTGCCTCTGACAGGTCTTTTATAATGGAGGGCACCTGGTGACCCCGCCCCCTCTGACGCACGGGGACGTTATGGGGAATTTCCTATGGCTTTCCCCATGACGTCAGAGGGGGGCGGGGTCACCAGGTGCCCTCCGTTATAAGACCTGTCAGACGGAGCGAAGCCTCACACAGCGGGAGCCTCCCATTGTGAGGAGCGGCCCGACAGAAGAACAGATGCCGACGCCATGGAAGAAGATGCTGGACGAGAAGGACGAGAAGGCCAGCGCAAGAAGAAGCGGATCGGAGGAAGAAGAAAATGGAAGAAGATGGAAGAAGATGATGGAAGAAGATGAAGAAACCGAAGGATGAAGAAAGAAGAAAGAAGATTTTAATAAAGGAATTGTCAAAGACCGTCTCCTGTCATTTTTACAATTTTTGACACTTTTTTGGTGAAATGGTAGGGGTACTTTTGTACCCCCTTACCATTTCACACAGGGGGGGGGGGGGGGGCGGGATCTGGGGGTCCACTTGTTAAAGAGGGCTTCCAGATTCCCATAAGCCCCCCGCCCGCAGACCCCCACAACCAATGGCCAGGGTTGTGGGGAAGAGGCCCTTGTCCTCATCAACATGGGGACAAGGTGCTTTGGGGGTCTTAGACCCCCAAAGCATCCTCCCAATGTTGAGGGCATGTGGCCTGGTACGGTTCAGGCGGGAGGGGGGGCCGCTCTCGCCCCCCCTCTTTTCCTGCGGCCTGCCAGGTTGCGTGCTCGGATAAGGGTCTGGTATGGATTTTGAGGGGGACTCTACGCCATTTTTATTTTTTATTTTTGTCTGGGGTCCCCCTTAATATCCATCCCAGACCTGAAGGGCCTGGTTATTGAATTTGGGGGGACCCCCACGCTTTTTTTTTTTATTTTTATTTTTTTTATCAATGACTTTTTTTTTTATGAACGTCTTTCAATGAATGACTGTTCTCTGTATTACGGGAGCAGACAATACACATTAGCCGCGAGTGATTTTAAATAGCTTTCTTTTCTGCAAAAATTACACTTTTTGCAGAGACAGTTCTAAGCACAGGAAACATGCGCCCCTTTACATGCATACTATAGACACCCCCCAGGTACAAAATTTAAAGGAATATTACACTTTTATTGTTTCAATTTAAGCATTATTAAAATCACTGCTCCTGAAAAAACGGCCGATTTTAAAACATTTTTCTGCATTGATACATGTCCCCTGGGGCAGGACCCAGGTCCCCAAACACTTTTTATGACAATAACATGCATATTAGCCTTTAAAATTAGCACTTTTGATTTTGAACGTTCGCATCCATTATAACTAATAGGGTTCGAAAGCTTGCACGGACTTTAGGTCCGTTCGCGGGTTCTGGTGCGAGCCGAACAGGGCAGTCCACCTTAGCACCCCCCTAAATCCGGTCCTGGCTTATGCTGAGGATATACAAAGGGGGTGGCTAATTCTGTATATATATCTCCATAGTGACAGATTATCTTTGGTGACTGTACTTCCCACCAATTAATATAAAAAGTGTATCTAAAGCCAAAACTTTTTTCTTTATTTTGGAAAGAGCAGGGAAAGGTTAAAAAGTCCATCTTAGCAGTCATCACTAGAACAGATGTACTGGCTGGAGGATTTTTGATGACGGCCATAAAATCTTAGATTTCCTATCACTTTATGTCCATATGCCAGTGATCCCCAGGGCACTGGGTGTGAAGCTACCCCCAGTGGTGGGCACACAGATAGATAGGGGGAAAAAAGTTTGGGCATTCAATATACTTTAAAGGATTTATTCACACAGCAGTAAAAAATGTGGCATTTGGCATTTGTTTCTGATATCTGTCAATTGCCCCCTAATCCACTGGTTTTATAGAGCTAAATGGCTCAGTATACAGTATATGCTGACAGATAGAGGGCAGGTTGTTAATGAAAAACTGAAATACTGAGTTAATAGGTTATGCTCACTGTATACATTTTAAGTTTTCATTTAGAGTGGTAGCCTATCAAAACATTGAGATAATGATCCTCATATAATCAAGTCTTTAAACCATCAAAAATGTTTGACAACTGAAACAAATAGTTTTAAAATTTGTGTATGTTTAACAAAATGGCACAGGGCTAAAACAACACCTTTTAGTATAATGTGAGATGGTGTTAAACTAGGGGTGAGGTTCGGGTTCAACACTACCATGGGTTTAGGGTGAATTCCTGCAAGGAAATGTGCAGGTTCACCTGGGAGAATTTTTTAAAAACCCGAATGTGTTGCATGGCCTTTGAACTTTTACCACCAGGCTTAGAAGATCCAATAAGGTCTGTTTTAGGAGCAGCGTGAACAGCAAGCTTTGTCAAAGCATTTGCAAAGCTTTCAGCAAGGCTTGTTGAAGCTTTTAAAGTACCATTTAGCTCCAGTTTGTAAATGTTGAACACGGATCCTAATGGGAGTGTCGATTGCCACTTTAAACAAGCTGATAGAAGGGTTCAGTAGGTTTCAGCAAGCTTCAAGGAGGGCTGAAGCCTGCTAGCAGCTTATTTAAAGTGGCAATCAGCTCTCCCATTAGGATCTGTGTTAGGCATTTACAAACTGGAGTGGAATGGTACTTTAAAAGCTTTAACAAAGCTTTCTGAAAGCTCTGCAAATGCTTTTGTCAAAGCTTGCTGTTCACACTCCTCTTATACAAGCCTGAAGCATGTGCGAAACATGCCTAAGAGGGCTTTTGGATAAGCCAGCTCCCTCACTAAAAAAAAGGCAGCACAAGGCAGCCAGAGTGTCAGGGAAACCATAGAGAAAGCTGAAAACTTGATAGTGGAGAGATTGGGGTCTGTTAGGAAAAATTGGGATTGAAATAGTTTCAGTTCCGCATGTTAGTCCTGACTTTGGGGACGATTTCAGAGACATCTGTGCGGGTTGCTGCACAAATGTCTATACAAATCGCACCCCGCAGAAGCGACTTTTGGGATCCGGTGCGGCGCCACAAAGTCAGCGTTGCATTCATTCGGGCGGTGCCATTGCCGGCAATAGACTCTGATTTGGCATGCCAAATCGCTGCAATGTGAACCTAGGCTAAAGAAGCAATTTATTTAACTGAAATTAATCTGATAGGGTGTTGTTGCCAGGCGAACTGTAAGAGATGAAAATCAATTACACAGCCAGAGATCAGGGTGGATATAAATCAATGATTTTTTTTAAAGAATCAAAAAAGATTTCTTTTTATTTAAATCAGATTTTTTTATTTTTTTTTATTGAAATCTATTTTTTTGATTTTCAGCAAATTTATTTTAATAAAATGCTTTTGGAGTAAACATCTATTTAAAGATAGTTTTCTATTTAGGATACATTAATAATTTAGTTTATTCAGCATGAAATGGAGCTTGGTTATGTAGCATGAGGCTGTATATTCTGCAATATTTATATTTTTGGTAAAGTCATTCAATGAATCCAAGCTCTGCAAGCTGAGATAACAAGCACTGCATTGATGCATTCACACAATTTCACAGTAACCACGAGATAAAACAAAGTTCAGGAATATTCCTTTTATCCCATTGTTTTGCAAATCTATGTACACTACAAACTGTATGATTGAATCGGTTCTGATGTCACTGTTTACTAACCTGACAGCTTATTATTCTAAATAGGAAACCGTCATTTTGTTTGCAAATATTAAAGATTCTAACTACCAGCAAGAATAAGTCCTTACATTTAAAGAGCACCTGTCATTTCAGATCTATCATTGCAGGGCCTCTTAGCGGGCATCCACTCACCTGCTGCCACCACATCCCTCACCTTGTTGTGTCACTGCTGCATCACCAGCCGTCCCATTGAAGGGAATGGGACTGTCGATGAGTCAACAGCGGGTCAGAGGAGGAGCCTCTGCGGGACAGAGATGACAGTTGCTCTTTAAAAATTATGATTTAAATCAAGCTTTTTTACTAGTGATTTAAATCGTGATTTAAATCGACTTGATCAAATCCACCCTGCCAGGGATGTGCTACCAGTGTATGCTGTCGCTAAAACTGTTTGTAAACATTGTACTCTTCTGTAACACCACATATACCAACAAATCAAGGCATCCCCCAAGCATGCTGTTTAAAGGATTTGTCCCTGAAGCCTTAAGAAAATACCCTCTACTCTCTGTACAGTATTCTTTTCTTTTTTTTTTCACTGGTACGATACATGTCCTTTATGGCAATGCCCAGTTTCCAATGCTTTTTTTTAACAGTAGTTTGCCTATTAGCCCTAAAAGTGGCCAGAATTTAAGAATATCAATAGCCTCCATTGTGGAATCTCAGTGGAATTTACCTCTAAGTTTGTTTGAACAAGATTCTCCACAGCTTGGAAAAATCGACCTGGGCAGATTCACCCATCACCCATTTTAATAAATTTTTTAGTTTTACTGTCAATATAAATATAGAGTACACCCCTCACATTTTTGTAAATATTTTACTATAACTTTTCATGTGACAACACTGAAGCAGTACGGCCCAGACACTATACGATAGGCGGACACTATCCGACAGTACACCGGCACTGGGGAAGCTACAGTTCATTGAGGGAACCATAAATGCCAACATGTACTGTGACATACTAAAGCAGAGCATGATCCCCTCCTTTTGGAGACTGTGCCGCAGGGCAGTATTCCAACATGATAACGACCCCAAACAGATCTCCAAGACGACCACTGCCTTGCTAAAGAAGCTGAGGGTAAAGGTGATGGCCTGGCCAAGCATGTCTCCAGACCTGTGGGGCATCCTTAAACGGAAAGGTGGAGGAGCTCAAGGTCTCTAACATTGACCAGCTCCGCAATGTCGTCATGGAGGAGTGGAAGAGGACTCCAGTGGCAACCTGTGAAGCTCTGGTGAACTTCATGCCCAAGAGGGTTAAGGCAGTGCTGGAAAATAATGGTGGCCGCACAAAATATTGACACTTTGGACATTTTCACTTAGGGGTGTGCTCACTTGTTGCCAGCGGTTTAGACATTAATGGTTGTGTGTTGAGTTATTTTGAGGGGACAGCAAATTTACACAGTTATACAAGCTGTACACTCACCAATTTACATTGTAGCAGAGTGGCATTTCTTCAGTGTTGTCACATGAAAAGATATAATACAATATTCACAAAAATGTGAGGGGTGTACTCACTTTTGTGAGATACTGTATATTGGTAAGGTAGCAAAGGCAGGATATAGCCTATAGGTATTAAAACACAATAAGTAGCCAGACACAACAAAACTTGAAAGTGAAGATCAAGTATTTAATATATGCTAGTCCAGATCTGCTCTGTGATACCATTGTTGAACATTTGTATCGTGGACAAAGAAAAAGTAGTACAATGATTGATACCTGTATTTATGAGGTCATTGTGTGACTGTAGGTTTTTTCATCTTTTCAAATGATATTTAAGGAGATAACCATCAAAGCTAAAATAGATTCCCATAAATGTGCCATTTATGCATTTCAATAACCATCTATGGCCAAAAAACCGTTTGTGTATGTACAGTATGGAAAAAAAAAGTATGTTGATAGACATGAATGTCCCTAAACTGCCTGTGTGTGGCCATCTTTAGACTAAATTAAATAAATAATTATTTGTTATATCAAATGGAAAAAAAATCCCCTTAAAGTGATTGTAAAGTCTATTTTTTCCCTGTAAAAATAACAAACATGTTATACTTTTCCTGGCCCCTCCCTCATGTTGAGTGCCCCCACAGCAAGCAGCTTGCTATGGGGGCACCCAAGCCGAGTCACAGCTCCCTCTCCCACCCCCTCTCTCGCCCCCTCTCTCCCCTGGTTGGCTAGCTGACTTTGATTGACAGCAACAGGACCCAATGTCGCCGCTGCTGTGTCTCAGCCAATCAGGAGGGAGATGCTCGGACAGCTGAGACACTCGTGGACATTGCTGGACAGAGATGGGGCTCAGGTAAGTATTAGGGGGGCTGAGGGAGGCTGCTGCACACAGAAGGCTTTTTATCTTAATGCATAGAATGCATTATGATAAAAAACCTTCTGACTTTACAATCCCTTTAGCTTTTTTGGGAAATACACATTTAGAAATTCTTGCTCTGACTGACTCTTAGTGATCCTATGAGATTACTGAATTCTTGCATGGTTTGTGTCTACATGCCAACCGGTTGTCAGTCAAGATTAGTTTTTCCCACTAAGGACTAAGATAAGACAAATTAATTGTTTGCTGAGGTTTTGTTTTAGAGAAAATGTCTTTTAGCTGTGAGAACTATTTTAGTGGAAAAAGTAAAACTAATAATGCTGGAGATTGAAACTATATGCCTGAAGTAACAAAATAACCAAAAGAAAAGCAAAGATGAAAAAAACGGGGTTACCTAACAAAGCAAAACAACATCGTAATTCATTTGTTTTCATGCTTATTGTTTTGAGAGGTGATGAGTATAGATAACCTTAACCTGTGACACTCTTGAATCTTCTTTTCTTAACCACGGACCAATTTGCAGCCAAAGGACCAGGCCCCTTTTTGCGATTCGGCACTGCGTCGTTTTAACTGACAATTGCGCGGTCGTGCGACATGGCTCCCAAACAAAATTGGCGTCCTTTTTTTCCCACAAATAGAGCTTTCTTTTGGTGGTATTTGATCGCCTATGCGGTTTTTAATTTTTGCGCTATAAACAAAAATAGAGCAACAATTTTTAAAAAAATGCAATATTTTTTACTTTTTCCTATAATAAATATCCCCAAAAAATATATAAAAAAATTTTTTTTTTCCTCAGCTTAGGCCGATACGTATTCTTCTACATATTTTCGGTAAAAAAAAAAACACAATTAGCGATTATTGATTGGTTTGCGCAAAAGTTATAGCGTTTACAAAATAGGGGATAGTTTTATAGCATTTTTATTAATATTTTTTTTTACTAGTAATGGCGGCGATCAGCGATTTTTTATTGTGACTGCGACATTATGGGGGACACGTTTGGACATTTTTGACACATTTTTGGGACCATTGTCATTTATACAGAAATCAGTGCAGTGAAGGAGTCAGTGACAGGCAGTGTAGGAAGTGTGGGGAGAGGTTTGTTTACACAGACCTCTCCCTGTTCTTCAGCTCTGTGACCCGATCGCGGGACACCAACGGCGATCGGGTCCGCTGGTCCCGCGGCCGCGGTCATGGAGCTCAGGACTGGGTCATGAGCGTGCCGACGGCGGCACACGCGTGACCCGCGGCTGGGCTCTTAAAGGACAACGTACCTGTACCTTGATCTGCCCAGCCGTGCCATTCTGCTGACGTAAATGTGCAGGAGGTGGTCCTTAAGCGGTTAATTTGTCCCTAAATTCCTTCTTTTAAAATGTCAAATTTTCTTCTAAATTCTTGTGTTTGGGTCAGTGGAGTAATATTTCCTTTACTTATGCCGCATACACACGGTCAGACTTTCCGACGGGAAATGTTCGATCTGAGCTTGTGCGTGTGTATGCTCCATCGAACATTTGCTGTCGGAATTTCCGTTCACAAGTGTTGGAGAACAGGTTCTCAAATTTTTAAACTTCACTTTGTTGTTGGAAATTCCGATAGTGTGTACACAAGTCTGTCGCACAAAAGTTCACGCATGCTCGGAATCAAGCAGAAGGAGTTGCACTGGCTATTGAACTTCCTTTTTCTCGGCTTGTCGTATGTCTTGTACATTACCGCGTTCTCACGTTTGGAATTTTGGGCCAACATTTGTGTGACCATGTGTATGCAAGACAAGTTTGAGCCAACATCCTTTGGATGCCGCAATCGTGTGTACGCGGCATTACACTATATTGTCAAAAGTATTGGGACACCTGTCTTTACACGCACATGAACTTTAATGGCATCCCAGTCTTAGTCCGTAGGGTTCAATATTGAGATGGCCTACCCTATAACAGCTTCAACTCTTCTGGGAAGGCTGTCCACAAGGTTTAGGAGTGTGTCTATGGGAATGTTTGACCATTCTTCCAGAAGTGCATTTGTGAGGTTGGGCATTCATGTGGAGGAGAAGGCCTGGCTCGCAGTCTCTGCTCTAATTCATCCCAAAGGTGTTCTATTGGGTTGAGGTACAGGCCAGTCAAGTTCCATCACCCCAAACTCACTTACATACATACATGTCTTTTTGGACCTTGCTTTGTGCACTGGTCCAAATCATTTGGTGGAGGGGGGATTATGGTGTGGGGTTTTATATTTCAGGGGTTGGGCTTGGCCCCTTAGTTCCAGTGAAGGGAACTCTTAAGGCTTCAGCATACCAAGACATTTTGGACAATTTCATGCTCCCAACTTAGTGGGAACAGCTTGGGGATGGCCCCTTCCTGTTCCAACATGACTGCGCACCAGTGCACAAACAAGGTCCATAAAGACATGTATGAGCGAGTTTGGGGGTGGAGGAACTTTCCTGACCTCAACAGGATTGAATACCTTTGAGATGAATTAAAGCGGAGACTGCGCACCAGGCCTTCTTGTCCACATCAGTGCCTGACCTCACAAATGCACTTCTGGAAAAATGGTCAAACATTCCCACAGGCACACTCCTAAACGTTGTGGACAGCCTTCCCATAAGAGTTGAAGCCTTTATAGCTGCTAAGGGTGGGCCAACTCAATATTGAACCCTACAGACTAAGACTGGGTTGCCATTAAAGTTCATGTGCGTGTAAAGGCAGTGTACATGAAATAGCAATAGGCATATCCCCTATTGCTGGATCTTTGTGCCCTGATTGTATTTTGCCAGGAATTGCAGAGATTATGCACCTCTGGGTACTCAATCTGTGAGTACTAGATTGTTTCTATTTTCAGTTATGGTAAATGGAGCGTCGCGTGCCTTTGCACATTTTCTTACTTTATTGTGGTCAAGACTAAAAAAAAAAAAAATCAGCTAAATAATAAATGTTAAATATTAAAGGTTTACAGGTTTACACAGCATGTGAAACCCCCCTCTCTCTTTCACATATTGATCTGTATATTCTTATTTTCTGAAAAAAGCCCATTGTTTTGAGAGTTTAGTAGAGACAGGGATGTAAGCAGTTTCTATTGTGCTGTCTTTTTAGCTAGCCCATAGTGCTGTGGGAATCTTTTGTTTCTCCATCAGAAAACCCACCATGAGAAATGCCAAGCAGCCATTACTGGATGAACAAAGAAGATGACTGTTAATAGGCTGCAAGAGATCAGCTGCACTGCGATGCAACAAATTATGCAAAAATTTGAAAACAGGCTTCATTAAAAAAAATTGTTAAATACCAAGTACTTTAGTAAGCTGGCTCCGCCCACCCAGCCATGTCATTCATTCATAGTATTCTGTGAATGAGAAAACTACAAGTAAAAACAGCCTTTGCCGCTGTTGGCTTGTAGTTCTCAATGATGATCTGGTGAGCGCTCTAGGTAGTGAATTGATTCTTCCTGTCAGTGTAAAACTGCCTGCATATATGATGTATGGGGCAGACAACTTAAGCCTTGTACACACGATTGGATTGTTGGCCAACAAAACCGTGGACTTTTGTCCAAAGGGCGTTGGCCCAAACTTTTCTTGCATACACACGGCCACACAATTGTTGGCCAACAAATATGAACATAGTGATGTACTACGTTGTTTTTCTGCTCTTTAGCTCCACCCTTTGGGCTCCTTCTGCGAATTTCGAGTTAGTAGAAGTTTCCTGAGTGTTGATTCGTGCTTTTCATTTTGCACTTTTCATTTCTCGCTTTTCATTTTGCGCTTTTCATTTCGTACTTTTCATTTCGTGCTTTACAGTTCGTTTCTGAACGGCCGTCCGTCAACCAGACATGTTGCGGAGGAGATAACGTGATATTTATTATTGGCCTTGGAGTTATTGCTTTGACATTATTTTTTTGGTTAAATAATGATTTGATTTGGTATATTTTCTATATTTTTGGATGCATAGAATGCACTTTTTGGTTCTATTAGCAGATAGCATGTCTAATTGTATTTGTTTTCTTTTTTTAATGCACTATAAAAAAAAATTGTGGAGAATAATACTTGGCTATGTGTTTTACTTCAAATAACAATTTGGGAGTAGGCAGTAACATTTAAAAAAATACAACGTAAAACTGACAAGAGACACCAACATAGTTGTATCTTTGATCTTAAAAACTACAAGATAATGGTGTTGTGGTAACTTTCCCAAATAATAATAAAAAAAAAGCATAATAATATTATTCTTGATATCACTAAAAACAAAAGCCTTTGAAAATTTGTTTGCAATAACTCCATCAGTATCACCAGCAAAGCAGCTTCATTATTATCCCATTAAAGAAGAGAATGTGCGCTGCATTTCCATTTTTCTGTACTTACAGTGAATTCCTTTTTGCATCCATACTCCTGATGAGTGAATGTGATTCATGAAACGCGTAGAGTTTTCCTATTCATGTGATTCCAAGACAGTTCGGCTTATACAGCATGTCCTCAGTTATGAATATGTATAATTATGTATCATCATTGTATACAGTGTATGTGTTCATGGTATATTTTTACCAAAATGTCAGCCTTTGTATATGGTTTTGAAAACATTATCATGCATTTCTAGACCACGGAATTGCTTTTGCTACATTAAAAGTTTTATCATATATTTACTCCATACACTCATTTTTGCAGCAATAAGCCTCATTTAAAATCCTATTCTTTTTCTTTGTTTCTATTTGATTAACCCCTTAGGTTCCACAGTGAGTATAACAAGCATGCTTAACTGCATATACAGAGTGATTTTACTGTTGTGGGTTTAGTGACACTTTAAGACTTGCTGGCTTCTAGAGTGCTCTTTTTAGCTCTAGCCTCTTGTCCCTTAGCAGAGCACTTAATAAAGATAACAACACATGCAGACAAACAAAACGCACATAAAGCAAGTAAATAAACATTGTGAAGTTCACCAAAGTTATTATTGTTATTATTATTATACATATAGATCTAGCTAAATGTGTTGGTGTAGTATCTTTTAAGGCAATAAAGTGCTAAAAATAGTTTACAGTGGTCTATGTAAATGAGCATTTTTCATTCTTGATAGGTTCCCTTTAAGTCTTCTGTACTGCAGCTACCATTTCCAATACAAAATGATGTGTTTACTGAATTTAATGTTTAAATCTGGCAAACAGCCTTTTGTGAGTCTAACTGAAGAGATTTTGCTCCTCCTTTGCTTCCTGTCACTAGCAGCTGCTTGCTTGCCTATTACATGAAGTCGGACCATCTGCGCATCAGCTGACTCCAGGATAAATAGGTGGTGAGTAAGTTGACAGAGCTAGCACCAGATGTACAGCAGAATTTCAGCATTCCTCCTGTACACCATGGAAATACTGGCCCATCCAAGACATAAAGATCAATGATTTCACACAGGATTAACTAGATTTGTATAATACAGCACCACTCCCCAGTGATCACTGTAAATGTCTGTTTTTCCACTGTATCATAGTGTTTTATATGGCTGTTGAGTCTTTCTTCTTCCACTTGAGTATTGGGTTCTATTGGTAAGTTTCAAGCATCACTGTCAGTAATTATTTAGCATGATATTTTTGCTGCAGATATACCATCTGCATGTATTCCCGAGATTTAAAATCATATTTTAAAAGGTTCTAATAACAGATTAAAGGCAGAGATTACATATCTTTGGTCAAAGTTCTCCCAATTCACAAATTCCGGAAGTCTATCAGTGTTAAAAAAGTTGTAAAAGACAGAATGCATAATAGTGATGATGTTGCGCTGTCAAGTGCCAATAGGGAATGGTGAAAAATAAATATGATAAATAACTGTGCTATTGAACAACAAATATCATGATTATGCACATAAAATAGGTAATCATGTAATAGGTCAGACAAACAATAAATAATAGATGCACATTAATTACAAAGTGGCCACAATATATAGTGCCAATACCATACAACAACGATGGCTAATGTGAAAACAATTGAAATGAAATAAAAAAGTGAAAGTCCAGGTGCAGGCAATGCTAAATCTGATCCAGATAAGACTAGGTGATCTATCTCTTCCACATTCCAAAACAGTGAATTACGGGTGATCGGTGTCTCTTCTTACAATTGCTATGACACCTCAATGCTCAAAACAAGCCTCTCACCTTACTGCTGTAAGGTAACAGCATTATATAGATAGCTCCCTTGGGTTCCACCTAATACCCTCCTGACTTCATCAGGGATTTTGTAGGCATCGGGATTGACCGACAGGTAGACTGGAAGTGACATAGGTGTACAAGCTGGCTGCTCGTGGAGAATATGTTCATTGTTGCTTTTTAAATGTGAGTAAAACCAACTTTTTGTTTATAATAAACATTGGAAAACAATGTTACACTATTGGAGACCCCATTTTTTTATGCACCACCACTATGGAGGGTATTAGGCTGAACCCCAGGATGATCTCAGAGGAGGCATTATTGATCATCTAGTCCCAAGGGCTGTGCTCACCATAGAGAGATCCCCAGAGGCAGGTGGAGACATATGGACCCCCTACGAGAGCTATCTATAATGTTGTTACCTTACAGTAGTAAGGTGAGAGGCTTATGAGTAGGGATGAGCCGAACACCCCCCAGTTCAGTTTGCGGCAGAACATGCGAACAGATAAAAAATTTGTGCAAACCCTGTTAAAGTCTATGGGACTCAAACGTGAAAAACCTAAAGTGTTAATTTTAAGGCTGATATGCAAGTTATTGTCATAAAAAGTGTTTGGTTACCCGGGTCCTGCCGCAGGGGACATGAATCAATGCAAAAAAAAAAAAAAGTTTTAAAAATGGACATTTTTTTGGGAGCAGTGATTTTATTAATGCTTAAAGTGAAACAATAAAAGTGAAATATTCCTTTAAATATCGTGCCTGGGGGGTGTCTATAGTATGCCTGTAAAGCGGCACATTTTTCCAGTGTTTAGAACCACAAAATGACATTTCTAAAGGAATAAAAATAATTTAAAACTGCTTGTGGCTGTAATGTAATGTTGCCCCCCCCCCAGCCCATTACCTGGCCCTTTGGGTCTGGTATGGATAATAGGCCCTATATACTCTGAACAGCAGCAGTATACAGGTGGTCCCCGGGTTACAAACAAGATAGGGACTGTAGGTTTGTTCTCCAGTTAAATCTGTTTGCAATTTGGAACAGGTACGTTTTGTAAGTGTAGCTCCAGCCAAAAAAAAATCTACTTTTAAGCTATTTGGATAACACAGGGAAGGGTTATCATCACCCCTGTAACATTTGTTTTGCTGTCTGTGCTTTCACCTCACTTTCTGTCCCAATGACAATTGGATTTTGAAAATTTTGGGTTATTAGGGAAACAAGGATTGGTGATAAAGCATCAGTGGGGAGACACCTTTTTCCATATTAACTCTTACAGGAGAGAATTTCCCTTCCTAGGGGAAGATTTCCTCTCACTTCCTGTTGTCTCCCTCCGTTTGTAAGTAGGAGTCGTTTGTAAGTCGGATGTTTGAAAATAGGGGACCGTCTGTATATACTATACGGCCTGCCCTATACACTCTGCGGAAAATTGGGCCTTAGGTGTTGGTGGTACCAGAACACTGTAAGCCCTCACAGTTAGTCTTGGTGGGCGCTGGAATGGGCCCTGCTGTAAAATATTATATCAAGAATTGTAATTACATGCCCCTGTTAAACAGGGGCAGAAAAATTAGGCCTTAGGTAGTGGTGGTGGTGCCCTGAACCGAAAATATTCTTAGCTATCATCATGAAAATTGAGGAGGAATAGGATAGTCACTCAGCATATGCAGTCTTCAAGGGATCCTACATCCATAGAAAAATCAATCGGTTACATCAGCATTAGGTGCTTGGTAGCTGGTGATCCAAGACTGATTCATTTTTTTGAATGTAAGCCGATCAACAGAGTCTGTGGACAGGCACACTCTGTGATCGGTTACAAAACCTCCAGCAGGACTGAATGTGCTTTCAGAATGAACGCTGGATGCAGGACAGGCCAGTAGCTCAATTGCATATTGAGCAAGCTCTGGCCAGTGGTCCATCCTCAAGACCCAGTAACCCAGTGGATGTTCTGGTGGAAAGGTCTCCAAGTCTGATCTTGCCCCTAGATATTCCTGCACCATGAAATTCAGACGCTGGCGATGGTTGCTGGAACCGATCAGACCTGGGCGATGAGAACTGAAGAATTGCCTGAAAGCATCTGTCAGCCGGCCACCTTCTCCACCGCTCTTTCTGTGACTGAGCGAAGCCTTAGCAACACGTTGTCCAGCACCAGGAAATTGTAACTTCCCAGGCTTTGGAAACACATTGCACAAACCTTTCTGCAAGGCCTCCCAAAGATGTTTCATCCTCTGCTCCCTCTGCGAAGGCTGGATAAGTTCTGCAACCTTACCCTTGTAACGTTAATCAAGAAGGGTTGCCAGCCAGTAATGATCCCTCTCCTTGATACCACGAATCCTAGGGTCCTTTCCCAGGCTTTGCAGGATCAGGGAGGCCATGCAGCGTAGGTTTGCAGAGGCATTCGATCCTGAGTCCTCTGGGTCACTAAGGATCACATGATCCTCAACCACCTCCTTCCAGCCACGTACAACTCCATGGGTTTCTGGGTACTACAAACGATCCCTTGAAGACTGCTGCTGATGCTGAGTGTTATCCTCCATGCTGACACAATCCTCCTCCTCCTCCTCCTCTTCTTCTTCCTGTGTGATCGGCGGGCCTGCAGGAATACTAGTATCTGGATAAAGGGGGCCTTGAGAGATAAGGAAGTCCTCCTCTTCCTCCCGCTGTTCTGCCTCAAGTGCCCTGTCCATTATTCCACGAAGCGTGTGCTCCAACAGGAAGAAGAGGGACAGTATCACTGATTCATGCACTGTCACTGCTCACCATCCTTGTGGCCTCCTCAAATGGTGAAAGGACAGTGCATGCATCCTTGATCAGTAGCCACTGGCGTGGCAAAAAAAAGCCAAGCTCCCCTGACCTTGTCCTGGTGCCATACTCACACAGGTACTCATTGATGGCCCTCTGCTGCGTGTGCAGCCGCTGCAGCATTGCCAACGTTGAGTTCCACCTGATGGGCATGTCACAAAAGAGGAGCACTGGCATTATATGACTGGCGGAAATGCCCACAGACTTTCCTGATCCTGTAAGCCAGGGTACCTGCTCAAGAACCGCTGCACGACCAAATTCAGGACGTGAGCCAAACAGGGAACATGGGTCAAGTGTCCCTGTCGGAGGGCGCATAGGAGGTTGGTGCCATTGTCGCATAAAACCATTCCTGGCTAAAGCTGGCATGGCATCAACCACCTCTGAGCCTGCCCCTGCAGAGCTGACAGAATCTCTGCCCCAGTGTGGCTCCTGTCCCCTAAGCAGACCAACTCAAGCACAGCATGGCATCCTTTTGCCTGAGTGCTTGCATAGCCCCTTGAATGCCTACAGAGCACCGCTGGTTCAGAGGAGAAATCTGCAGAGGAAGAGGCCATAGAGGAAGAAGAGGAGAGGGTGGAGGAGAGAGCTGTGGCAGAATCGCCACTAGCATTTTGGAGGCGTGGTGACAGAACAAGCTCCAACAATACTAAACCCTGTCCTGCATCTTTCCTAGCTGCCAGCAGAGTTACCCAGTGTGCCGTGAAAGAAAGATAACATCCCTGTCCATGCCTGCTGGACCATGAGTCAGCAGTAATATGCACCTTACTTATGACCGCCCTGTCCAATGAGGCCAAGACATTGCCTTCCACATGCTGGTAGAGAGCTGGAATGGCCTTCCGTGAAAAGAAATGGCGTTTGGGAACCTGCCACTGAGGTACTGCACATTCCACAAATTCTCAAAAGAGGGCAGAGTCTACCAGCTGAAAAGGCAGCAGTTGCAGTGCTAGCAATTTGGCCAAGCTAGCATTCAGATGCTGAGCATGTGGATGTCTGGGACCAAATTTCTTTGCATTGGCAGGCAAACTACTCTGAGCCTGGGTGACAGAGGATGAGGAGGATGAGGACAGCTTTGTTATCCATTTCACCAACTCTTCTGCATGTTGTGGCTCAATAACACAGCCAGCTTCAGGAAAAAAGGATAAGCGTGCCCCACGGCCACGTGCTGAGGATGCACCATGTCCACGACCAGCACTGTCGACTGTAGACACAGAGCCTGCTTGCCCTCTTTTAGTGGCCTGTGAGCGTCTGCCTCTCCTTGGTGGCCTTCCGGACATGTTGTAAATTTTGTTGACCAAAAAAACACTACACTGTATTGTGTAATGTGTACACCACCAGGAAAGTAGTAGCAACTGCACTATGGGTGCACGGCACTGTGTACACCAACAGAAGCATAATAACTATGGGTGCACTGTATGTATTGTGTACACCACCAGGAAAGTAGTAGCAACTGCACTATGGGTGCACAGCACTGTTTACTGTGTACACCGTCTGAAGTATATTAGAAACAGTACACCAGGAACAGACTGCAGTCAGATATAGCTAAACTGGATACAGTGGAGATATATATATATATATATATATATATATATATATATATATATATATATATATATATGAGATTATGTGTGTGTGTATATATATATATATATATATATATATATATATATATATATATATATATATATATATCTGTATGTATGTATGTGTATATATATATATATATATATAAATTAAATAACCTGCCTGCCTACTCAATCTAAATGACACTCTCTCTCCGTCCACGCCAATGGCACCCTGCCTTTGGCCAATTATGGCTCTCTTAGCTGAGGGCGCTGTGATTGGCCAAAGCATGCAGGTCATGGTGCATGCTCTGGCCAATCATCATACAGCAATGCACTGCGCTCCCGCAGTGCATTATGGGGCGTTACGTGCCGCTCGAATTTGGTGCGAACGGCCCATAATGTTCGGTTTTCGACGAACGGGCAAACAGCCAATGTTCGAGTGGAACTCATGTTCGAAAACTGGGGCCCAGCAGCCATGATAAACCATGGTCAGTTTACCGAGGGGAGCCAGGTTTTTTTAGGGGATACAGGGGGCCAAATTACACAGCACAAGCACTGTGCTGTTATTCATGCCTTAAAGCTTTTTTTTTTAAGGTAACGCTTTAAGTGTATGTCGTCAGGGCAAAATAAAAAAAACACATCCGTTATGTCTCTGCAATACATGCACATTTCCCCATGTGTTAGCCAATTGAAGACCCTACAAATAAAAAATATATGTTAATCTGCCAGACATGCACTCAGATATTAAACTGAAATCAAACCTTCAGTTTTTTTAAGCACTTTCAAACCAAAGGCAAGCACACCCAGTCTAGTAATGTGGCTCCATAGAGAATCTTCTATACATACTGATACACCATTTAATGGCAATAAACACCATATGCTATCATAAACTAAATACCAAAGTTAGTGGAGGTAGTGGAGGCAGTACACACGAGATCCTGAGGCCTATTGTTGTGCCATTCATCCAGACCAACACCTCATGTTGCAGCATGATAATGCACGGCCCCATATTGCAAGGATCTGTACACAATTCCTGGAAGCTGAAAACATCCCAGTTCTTGCATGGCCAGCATACTCACTGGACATGTCACCCATTGAGCATGTTTGGGATGCTCTGGATCGGCGTATACGACAGCGTGTTCCAGTTCCTGACAATATTCAGCAACTTTACACAGCCATTTAAAGAGGAATGGATCAACATTCCACAATCAACAACCTGATCAACTCTATGTGAAGCAGATGTGCTTCACTGCGTAAGCAAATGGTGGTCACACCAGATACTGACTGGTTTTTGGACCCCCCGGACCCCCCAATACAGTAAAACTGCACATTTTAGTGTGACCTTTTGTTGTGGCCAGCCAAAGGCACACCTGTGCAATAATCATGCTGTCTAATCAGCATCTTGATGTGCCACACCTGTGAGGTGGATTATCTCGGCTTCAGATTTGTGAACAATATTTGAGAGAAATAGGCCTTTTGTGTACATAGAAAAGGTAGATCTTTGAGTTCAGCTCATGATAAATAGGGGCAAACACAAGTGTTGAGTTTATAATTTTGCTCAGTGTAGAATAAGAGTATGCTCAGTAGCGTGCTATGTGCTACTGTGTTGGCTAGGCACTCTACCAAATCCAGTAGGCACACCAGGATGGATATGGGAAAATTCGTAGTATCTGTGATACTTTTAGTGACCTCTGTCCAAAAGTGCTGAATTAATGGACAGTATCAGAAAATATGCATACAATTTATTGGGGCAAAGGTACATCACCAACACTCTGCAGATAGGGACTAGTAGATACCCGCCAGTTTGACTCATGTAAAGTATATACAGTGGAGAAACCTATATTGGACCAATCTATGTTCTAGTTTAAGCTGGTCCCGTGATTACTGCCCCAGATTTTCTGTTATATGTGTCTCTTTCCTCTTGCAGAAACCTATGAAGCCACCCTTGCATGCCAGGACTGGAGTTGTGTCTCTCTCTACACTGTGTACATCAATAGAAACACAAAGTCCCATAGCCTAGGATGACAAGGCACTCTATTCCTCTGCCCTTCCTTCTCAAAGCTAACAGACTGGCTGGGGACTGTACTGTCAACTGTTAACCCTTTCTTGCGAAGACCAGGCATTTAGGGAAGCAAAATGGAGAGAGCAGGAGCCATCAGCATTGAAAGTTCAAACTTGCAAGTGCTGGGGTAACAATATTAACAAATAGTTTACTTGGAAAATTTTATTTTATTATACTCAATGTGTTAAACTATACAGTGATGGAGGTTTTAATAGTACTTTAAGTCTTGTTGTGAGCTGACAGAACACAGCATGTTTGTGGACTGAGTGGTGTCAGCCCTGCCCATTTTTTTCCTGCACAACCTACTCTCAAATCTCCACAACATAAAGGCTGATTATTATATAGTCACAAGATAAGAACTGGAAGGGTGAATTACTTTCCCTGAAATGGCACAGGAAGTGTACATAGGACACAGGACAGCCTTGAATTTCTGACATAATGACCAGGTATTTTGCAGTTATTACTTATTGAATAAATATAACAAACACTTTTTGGCTTAATTTAGATATGTGGTTGGGGGGGGGGGGATCTGTTGGTGAATAGAATAGATCAATAAATCCCACCTTTATCATTTTACAGCAGTATTTGCTAAGGCAAAAGTTCAGCCAGTTTCACAATTGTATCACACCTTAGTATCGTTCATTTATGAATGCTTTAAGTGCCAAGGACACTTTTATTCTTAGTAAAACACTTTTATGTAGCCTCAGATCTTAATGCAGTGACTGCTTATTTCATCTGAAAAAACTGTATCCTATTTTTTGCCATCCTAGGCAATGAGGGCATGTCCTCTTTTGTTCCCTCTTCACAGCACAATTTGCTCACAGACAAAAGCGGAACTTCTTCAGAATGATGTGGGAAAGGCGGCTGGAAAACAAACCACAATGGACAGTACATTCCGGCACTCCTATTAAATACACAGATTGTAAACTAAAGTCTTGCCAGAGTTGCCATATTTATTAATTTCTCATTTGTACTTCTGGAAACCATGTCTGGAGTTTCTCCGCCTCTATAATTAAAGATGTCCTGTGGTCGGTAAAATAATGCAATACAAGGAAAAGGGCTAGATGTGGAATAAGTTTAAAAATAACATTAAATTCTGTGGTTACTGGCACAGGACCCTTGTGCCGAATAAGTACTCTGGAGTACGTCACTATCTCAATTTAAATAAATGACATATGTAATAAAATTTATTAAATGTATGAGTAGCTTGGGCAGGACAAATATAATATGACACAGACCAGTCTTCCCAGGATCTGATTATAAAAGCATCAGCTTTTTTTGGCCCAACTTCCCGTGAAACTTTCCCTTTTCATGTTCAGAGCACTTCAAAAGCAGTCCAAAGAAACTGTTTGCGCAATGCAAATGTTTCAGCCTTTACACGCACAAAGGGAAATCTGTGGAAAGTGTTTTAATGTGGTAATTGAAAACATAATAAACATAAAAGATGTTTCCAGTCCATGACTGGTGGTTCTGTATTTTCAGACCATAGATATGACCTCTTGGCATGTTGGCCATTGTTGTCTGCTGTTTAATAAGTTTGTCTGTGGGTGGACTGATGTGCTGTAAAAAGGATCATTCTAAAAACAAATAAATATTGTGCAGCTTTCATTAAATAATAGGCAGGTGCAAGGGTTTTACACCTGTTTGTAATCCCCTTTCAACCAGCTATGGGGTTGATTTACTAAAACTGGAGAGTGCAAAATCTGATGCAGCTGTGCATGATAGGCAATCAGCTTCTAACTCCAGCTTGTTCAATTAAGATTTGACAAAAAATAAAAAAAATGGAAGCTGATTGGTGTCTATGCACAGCTTCACCAGATTTCGCACCCTCCAATTTTAGTAAATCAACCCCAGTTTGATTTGTATGATGTAGGACCACTTTTAGTCTTTGTGGATTTGGTACCTTTCTGACAAATCACACATTGGGGTTGATTTACTAAAGGAAAATAAGCCTTGCAGGGGAAGTTGAACTTTGCAAGAGAATTTGCTGCAGAGCTTCATGAATTTGGCAGTGTTTCACTTTACAAAGGATACCCAATTATGTGCAAGGAAAAAAAAAAAAACAGCATTTTTGCTTCCCCAAAATGTTGATAATGCACCTTAGCAGAGCTTCACCTTATTCCTTAAGCTCTAGAGCATTGGTCTCCAAACTGTGGCCCCCCAGGCCAGGTGTGGCCCTCTGCTTGCCTTTATCTAACCCATGGGACACTGTTCCTTCCATTGATACAAGTTACTACCCCCCCCCCCTCACTGACACCAACATTGGGGCATAATTCCTCCCACTGACACCAATGATGGGGCATGACTTCTTCCTCTGAACTGATAATGAGGCAATATTCCTCCTACTGACACCAATGATGGGGGCACTATTCCTCCCACTGATACCAACGATAGGGTGCTATTCCTCCCACTGATACCAACGATAGGGGCACTAGCTCTTCCACTGACACCAATAATGGGTGTTATTCCTCCCACTGACACCAACGATAGGGGCACTATTTCACCTTCTAATACCAATGACGGAACACTTTTCTTCCTGCCACTGACCACAGGAGTGCTGTGTATTTTAATATTCCCACTGACCACCAAGCCTAAGGCATTATCCACTGCCAATGGCTAAAGTCTGCCCCCCCCCCCCACTTAAGTCTGAAGGATAGTAAACTGGCCCTTTGTTTAGAAAGTTTAGAGACCTGTGCTCTACAGCAACCACATACTACTAAATGCCTATTTACCTTTAGCCAACCCTGTTGTCCCCTCTCCACCAAGATTCTCGCTGATATTGCTGTGCATGCATGGGAGAAGCAGGACCCAACGGAGAAGAACTTATACAGTACTCAGCAGGCCTGCAGTGAAGATCTTCACAAATTAAGGACATATGCGTGTGTGCCCTGTCAGGAGGGAGGGCATTGGAATCTACTAACTGTAAAAACACTTAAAGTAGGTTTGCACTTTAATGCATGCCATTTGGGGCAGAACTAAAGAGATGTTTGATGTTTCCTTTTCCAAGTCTGTATCAGTCGGTTTATCAAAAAATGTAAGCCTAGCATTCATCCACACTAATAGTTCTATCAATCTTTTTGATTGGGGACAAATTAGATTACTTGGTTGGTCATGGTTTCAGCTGTGCCCAAAGCTTGTTTAGTGATGACTGCACATTGGTACAGGAATACATTTGCTGAAAATGTGTTTTTGATTGTGTTCATAAGCTGTATGACAGCAGGGTGTAATGCTCTGTAGACATACTGGGATTGATTTACTTGTGCACTTTCTAAGAAAAGCTGCACTTTGCAAGAGAAATTTTCCCAGAGCTTAGTGAATGTAGTAAAATATCACTTTGGTAACATGTGCAAGGAAGAAAAAATGTTTTTACTTGCACATGATTGGATGATAGAAGCCATCAGAGCTTCACATCATCACCTCATTCACTAAGTTCTGGTGAAAATTCCCTTGTGAGGTAAACAGCTTACTTGCCTTTAGTAAATAAACTTAATTGGGATTGTTTTACTAAAGGCAAATACACTTATTACTTTTGTAAGTGGAGTTGTTCTCTGCAAGGGAATTTTCCACAGAGCTTAGTGCATGTGGTGAAACATAACTAATCATGTGCAAGGACATTTAAAAAACAGCATTTTTGCATGTGCATGGTTGTATAACGTCAGCCAGCAGTGCTTTGCCTCATTCACTAAGCTCTGGGGAAAATTCTCTTGCAGAGTGCAAATTCTTTTGCACTTTTTTGCAAGGTGAACAGTCGATTTGCCTTTAGTAAATCAATCTCATTGTCTCTGTTGTTTTTTTTTTTATTCATTTCTTTATAGTGCCTGCGGCCACAAAGATCAGTGAGGACTTTTTTTTAATGCTCTATTACTGCTGGTAAGAATATGCAATTACTTTAATGTCTATAGTCTAAACACTGTAAAGTTTAGAAAATTGTCGTTTATGAGCTAAATTGCTGAAACTATAATTGTAGCGCCACATCCCTTCAAATTAGCATAAATATTTAAAGACAGAGGATTGGGACTTTTTAAGCGCATAGACACAAATTAAATATACAAAAATATAAATATTTCATATTTCAAATAAATTTATATTTTCGTATAAATTTGTGTCTATGCGCTTAAAAAGTCCCAATCCTCGGTCTTTAAAAATTACTGTAAAGTTTAGGTTCAAGCTATAATTTAAAATAATGGACTATGTTTGATACAGTTAAAAAATATTAAACTGTATATAGATCATAACCTAAATTATTTAGGCATTATAAAAATAAACAAAAAAAATGGTAGCCACCCTGGCGGTATGATTATGTCAGATTTTTGGGTCTCAAAGCAGTACAATTGTTTTGCATAGAAATTTGGCATTTTATATTGTAGGCCTGTAATTCTTAGCAATAACACACTTAAATCTGTCCAAATAAGAGTCTAGTAGACATCCCGGGTATGATAATGTTTGAAATACAAAATCATAAATTATAATATAATAAATAGCTATAAATAATTATAAAAAATAATAATATAATAATAAAATGAATTTCCCCACGATTCACTATCGCTCAATTCTGCAAGTGTTCTAATTTACTATCGCTTTTCTAGCTGGTCTAAAACCACTTTTGATGTAAAGAGACACTTTTTAGTTGCTATGGACAATCTCAAGTTTCCAGGCAGAAAGAACAGTATATATAATATAAAACTGCATGCAGGGCATTGGACAAAGCACTAGGGGATATTAAATGATTTCATACAGTAATGTATGAATTTTCTATTTTTTTAATTTACCGCCGGGCTCTGCCCCCATGCGTTGCGACGCTCGCAGGGAACGGAGCACGGGACATCGGGGCGAAGGACACAGCGGGGGGGCATCGCAGGATCCTGAGGACAAGGTAAGTAACCTGCACCAGGACCCTGCAATGCAATCCCGAGTGTGGCTCGGGGTTACTGCTAATGGTACTGAAATTTAACCCCGAGCCACACTCGGGAAAACAGCCAGGGAGGTTAAAGTGATTAGATGCATATTCAAAATAATCATGATAATGCTTAATGCGGTATTAAACCCAAAATAAAAAATGTGATGTATTTCAGTTTGCCAAACATCAAGTACATCTAACACTCCCCTCCCCCAGACTGACAATGCGGCTATCCAAAGATGGCTCTGTTGCTCCTTCATCCATCTAATACAGAGCCAGATCACCAGGTGAAAATAGAGATTTAAAAAAAAGAAGACTAATGCAGTCACATTTAATGATTGGTAAGTTGCGATATAATAAATGTTTGCTTTTGGGTTTAATAACACTTTAAGCACTATAAATGTTATATATATTTATTGAAATATATGAATTTACAAAAGATATATGTGTGCATCTGGTATAAAATAGATATTGTATTTGTAGGGTTAGTGACTGCTATGATTCAAAATAACAACGCGTATTACTTGTGTTAAAACTATTTTCAGAAACGAACTACACTTAAATGTTACATTCTAACTTTTTAAATATCTAATATGATGATTATTAATATTATTATTATTATATACTAAATAACCTAGGAGTTTATAATCTGCCAGCTGCATTGCCTTGCGCTACAACAAATCTCGAAATCATAGATTCCAGTTCAAGTTTTGGCTCGAATTTGATGTTTATTAAAAAATCTAATATTAAAAGAGTGCAGGTGTGTCTATTTCGAGTTATTGCACATCTGTCCTTCCAGTGAACTGGAAGCTGTGGTCTATGGTTTTAAACAGAAATGTTGTCTTGTGCAAATATAGACAGTAAAAAACAGGATTACTTGAAAACATTCAATCCTCTTTACGATGGCTTAGCTTTCAGAAAACAGGCACATTTATAACAAGGGATTCATTAACTTTTCCATTTATTATTAACACAATATCACAAATAATGTTGAGTATGCATCATTTAATTCATCGGTAAAGCTTCAAAATATTGTTGTTTTGTTTTATATGTTGTAGTGGATGTGCAGCTCCCAAGAACATGTCAAGGTGTAGAGTTTTCTTGATTTTCCATCACACTACACTGAGAACCATATGAACGATATGAACTTTGGGCCTTTATAATTTTTATTTTACAGCATTTACAACACCAGGCATGGGTGTTGATTTTCTAAAGACAGGAAGGTTGTTTACTTTGCATGGGAAGTTACACTTTGCAGGGGAATTTACCCCAGGTCTTTGCACGGAATACCCAAATTATGTGCAAGGAAAGCAAAAAAAATGCATTTTTGTTTTCACATGATTGAAGGATTGAAGTCAATAGAGCTTCACTAAGCTTTGGAGAAAATTCCCTTGCAAAGTAAAACTTCCTCTGCAAAGGTGAATGAACCCTATAGTGTTTTGTATTGTAATTCCACATACACACGATCGGAAATTCGACCAGCAAAAGAATGATGAGAGATTTTGGTAGGAAAATGCGACCGTGTGTATGCTCCATCGGCCTTTTGCTGGCCAGCAAAAGATTGAGAGCATGTTCTCAATTTTTCAGTCAGAAAAATTTCCGATCGTCTGTACCAATTCCGTCACGCAAAACTCCTACACATGCTCGGAAACAATTCAACGCATGCTCAGAAGCATTGAACTTAATTTTCTCGGCTCGTCATAGTGTTGTACGTCACCGCGTTCTTGACGATCAAAAGTTCAGAGAACTTTTGTGTGACCGCGTGTATGCAAGCCAAGCTTGAGCGGAATTCCATCGGAAAAAACATCCAAGATTTTCCGGACGGAAAATCCGCTCGTGTGTACGCGGCATAAGAATAGAAAAATGCAGTTTTAAATTATACCTTTTATTGTCTAAGTTCATTAAAATTATATAATATTCTAAGACGCTTGTGTTAAGGAATGACATTACATATCACAAGGCCTAGTGAAGCTATAGCATAGAAAGGTATCACTACACAAAGTACCAGTTCCTTAATAGAATCTTTTCAGTTCAGCTCTGAGCAAAAACTAAAGTATTGCAATGCATTACTGTTCTGACTGTAAATAATAAAAGGGACCATGTTCCTCGGCAGTGTCTTCTGAGCCTAAACCTGACTTAAGCCAGGATCAGGCTCCCTCTACAGTAACTTGTATGGTACTGTTGTATATTTTTGACCCTGTGCAGCAGCATAGGCTGCAGAAGCATTATGCCATGCTATGCCCTCGCCTCTATCATAGATGAAATAAAATGATAAAACCTCACAGATATCTCACATGGCTAATTACATAAGTACATTAAAACTATTTGCAACAACCAATTACTCCATGGGGTTAACTTACTAAATGCAAATATTCTGCTCACATTGCAAGGGATATTGCCCCAGAGCATATTGAATGCGGTGAAGTTTCACTTTGCAAAGAATACCCAATCAGGTGCAAGGAAAGTAAAAAAAACAGCATTTTTGCTTACACATGATTGGATGATGGTGGTCAGCAGAGCTTCAACTCATGCATCCAAACTCTAAGGTTCCCTTGCAAAGTGCATCTTCCCTTGCAAGTGGACAGCCTATTTGCCTTTAGCAAATCAACCCCACATGTGAGCCTGAACCATGATCAAGTTACCAATATCAGTGTGGTATAGCATATGTTTCTCATTTCATAGGGGCAAGATATTTGGCAGGAACATCCTTTAAAGTTCATTCAGCTGCAGGTGCATTACATACACCTCTGTATTTTCATCACCAGATAACCTCAGCTTTTTTAATGTACAGATTGCTGAGGTCACCAGTACTGGTGAAATCCGATTCTGTGTGTTTTATGCCCCAATAAAATGCAGAACCTTTGAAGACAAATTATGCTGAACTATGCAAAGACTGGCGGGAAAATTGGAAAGGATGTAGATTATTACTTAACACAGAAACATTTGTTTCTAGTTTCTAGTCTCTAAGGAATCAACCGCAAAATGCTATGTACATGATCTGCAAGCAATTAATAAACTGTATCTTTACTGACCTCAAATATTTATTGAGAAAGTTACACTTGCATCACCTCAGATAACTTTAAAATTCATGAACTGCATTATTTCCTATGCAATCATGTTGCATATTAGGTCCTTTAAAATATAATGATATAGATGTCAATAAAAGTTCACACAAGTGACTTTAGAAGCTGCACTAGTTAAAACTGACAGTACACTTGTTATTGGCACCAAAAGCCCAGTGCTGGTTGTTTATGGCACAAGATCCCTGGTTCCGAGAACAAGTGAGAAATTTGCAGCTTACTACCAAAAAAAAAAAACAGCACTTTTTTTACTTTATCTGTGCACATAACCCCTATCCCTTATAACCAGCACTTGCTATTCAATCTCCTACTAACAGTACATCCTTATGCTTAATAAAGAATAAACCCGCACTTGTGGGCAGGAGCTACTGAACCCGTGCACATAGCACTTGCGCAGGGTGCGCTCATCAATGCCTGGCACCAGGTGGGGACTGCATTAATGTGAACAATCAAACATTAAGGCAGTCTCCCAACTTAGAGATGATCTTTACTGTGTGTAGTAAGTGCAGTTACATTAAAAAGCAACCTGTCCCGTTTCACTACATACTGTACTTGTATGTTTTTATTAGAAGAGACATGCTGAGCCTGCACCCACTCCACCAGTCCTCTGTTACCTCACTCCCGGTAACAGAATGGGGTCCCACTGAGCACCTACTGTGGACCTTATGTGTGTTCTCACTTAACTCTGTCCTTCCTGTAACATGTGACCAGACCATAGATCTCCATGAAGCTCATCTGCTCCCAGTTACCTAGGGAGATGGACTGCTAGAGAGGGAGCAGAACACTGACCCCCTCATTACTGGAGGACCCTTCATCTTTACCAGGTACCATGCCTAATGACTGGTTGCTTGTAGCTCCTTCTTTCACTTTGTTACCCATAGCAACTACACTCTTCTCTTCCTTGCCTTGCTGAGTTAACCTTTTTGTAGTAGTGCTGCTACTTACCCCTTGTTGTGCTATTACAGACCAAGGCTCTTTGGAATACATCAGAACAAACATGCACCCCTTTAAATAACTTCAGACCAGTTTAATATAACGTTACCGTTCCCATACAGTATGATAATACAGAACAAATAATGTCCCTTTCCTAGTCTAATGTAATGGTTCTAGTATACCTCCATGAGGTGAGAGTCTATATAGGCATTGTCCATGACTTGGATGCTGTCCGTGACTCCCGCTATCTTCACGTCTTCTCTCTGGCTTGGTGGCGGAACTTCATAGCACTTTTCAGCACTCTGGGGGGCCCTCTGATCTTAGCAGTCCTCCCCTTACATATCACAGGTCCTCCCCTTACAAAAGCCCAGGAACTAATGTTTAACCCTTCCCCCAGCCTGGGCCAACTGCTAGAAACAAACTACATGCATTTTAACCTGCTTACACGCTGAGGTCTGTGACTTATAAACCTCAAACTAAAAAAAACATAATTGTGAAATAATGTGACAAGATTTATAAGAAAGTTTACTAAAAGTGAAAATATCAGCCTGCCTGCTATATCTAGCATGCACCTCCTTCGCGTTGTAGACCAATGCTTACTAAATGTGTGACCAGCACTCAGGCTTTACATATTACTTAAATGAGTTGTAAAGTCAGAAGGTTTTTTATCTTAAAGTGGATGTAAACCCGAAAATGATTTTTTTTTTTTTTTTGATGTCATAATGTAGAGTATAAGATTTCCTATCATTTGAGCCCAGTCTTGCCACAAAGAGTTAATCCAGCTCAAAGTAATCCTATTTTTATTGATAAATCTTGACAAACAGAGAAAAACTTTGTCAAATCCTCCCCCTTGCTGTGAGTGACAGGTGATTTACATATCTCATGCACTAGCCTAAGGGAAATGTTTATATTCATTGCTATAGGGCAGTGATGGCAAACCTTGGTACCCCAGATGTTTTGGAACTACATTTCCCATGATGCTCATGCACTCTGTGGTGTACTAGAGCATTATGGGAAATGTAGTTCTAAAACATTTGGGATGCCAAGGTTCGCCATCACTGCTATAGGGGAATGTAGAGTAAATGTTGTCTTTTTCAGCATTCTGTAAAAAAACAGTTGACTCTTAACAAAGAAAATTCAACCATTTCCAGTTTAACACAATGGGCACAATGGGCTCAGTTCATAAAGCTTTAACAAAGGGCAATGATCTTTATTTTAATGATTTGAATGTATTTTTCACATTTCATTGGACTAATTGGATTAAAAATATTTGTCACTTTTTCATAAGTATCCTTATCTTGGTGTGCATTTGGTGCACACAAAGTAAATTTATATAATTTGCAGCTAGGAGTAATATATTTAAATGAAAGTGTTTGTGCCCAGAATAGATATTATCAATTAGATTAATTATCATCTTGCTTAATGTAACACGTACTTGAATACTTCCTATTTAAAGCAAACTCTTTATCTGTAATTAATGAATGTATTAAAGTGGAGTTCCACCGAAAAAAATAAAATTAAAAGTCAGCATCTACAAATACTGCAGCTTCTGACTTTTAACCTCCCTGGCGGTATGATTCTTTCTGGTTTTAGGTGCTGAAAGCGGTACAATTATTTTGCAGGGAAATTTGGAGTTTTATATTGTAGACCTGCAATTCTTAGGAATAACTCACTTAAATCTGTCCAAATCAGAGTCTAGTAGACATCCCGGGTATGATGAACACAAAATCATAAATTAAAATATAATAAATAACTACAAAAATTATTAAATAATTTAATCAAATCAAAAACACTGAAATTTGCTCAGTTGCAGAATTATCGCTGTCATTAGATTTAGTGTTTAATGACGAATTTTTCCCACAAATCGCTATCGCTCAATTCTTCAAGTGATTCTAATTTATTATCGGTGTTTTCTAGCAGGTCTAAAATCACTTTTGACATAAAGGGACACTTTTTGGTTGCTATGGACAATCTCCAGTTTCCAAGCAGAAAATCTATTTATTATATAAAATGACATGTAGGGCACTGGGCAGACCACTAGGAACAAAGGGGATGTGTATTTTTTGTATACAGTACTGTAATCTGTAAGATTACAGTACTGTATGTGTACTGTGTTTTTTAACTTTTTTGAATTTGGCGCCGATCTCCGCCCCGTGCATTGTAACGTCGCAGGGAACGGAGATCAGCGGCACTCAGGCACTGTGTGAATCGAGCGAGCAGACAGCTCGCACACACAGTGGGGAGACATTGCAGGATCCAGGGGACAAGGTAAGTAACTTCCCCTTGTATGTATCCTGCAATGCAAGCCCGAGTCTGGCTCGGGGTTACCGCTTTTGGTACTGAAGTTCCCGCCCCGAGCCAGACTCGGGACTACCGCAAGGGGGGTTAATATAAGGACACTCACCTGTCCAAGGCACCCGCAATGTCCTCACCTGAGGCTGATCTGTTCCTCGTCTCCCGGGTGGAGGCGCCGGCATTTTAAGTAAGGGAATCAGGAAGTGAAGCCTTGCCTGGCTCCCTACTGCGCATCCCTGCTGTGTGTCCTCACTGGTCCCTGCTGTCTTCTGGGACCTGTGCGTCTCCCAGAGGACATCGGGGGCGGAGGAGGGGCCAGACATAGTGCAGATCGTTGCGGAATGTGCGACGATCTATCGCCGGAAGTGGGATCAAATAGCTGTATTATTCAGGTATCTGATCCCCCCTCCCCCCTGAAAGGTGCCAAATGTGACACCAGAGGGGGGTAGGAACCGGAAAAGCAGAAGTTCAATTTTTGGGTGGATCTCCATTTTAAGCAAAAGGGGTCATTCACAGCCTGTAATTGCACCCCATGTGTCAATCAACTTGTGTCTTTTGAATGTCCAGCCTAGGTGCACATAGACTTTAGAGGGTGGTCAAATATGCATGAACCATCTTATTGCCCCCAGTCAATATGTCCCAATGCAGTCAAAGGATGCCATGCAGGGGGACGCCAAAGCAACCAGGTCAGGTTTTCTAACTGGTTACAACTTTGTTCCCCCAGTGCTGCAGATTTCTACTTGTCCATACACACTGTAATGTGTTCTTGTGTTTGTAAGAGCTTTTTGACTTAAAAAGGTATACAAATTTTTTGATCCATAAGTTCTGCATATAACAACAATTATATATATCTGAGAAGGTCATGAGTGCATGTTTACTCTGGATCCATTTAAGAATGACCCTCTGTGAATGGAACATTTTCTCTATTTAGTAATCATGTGTCTGTCAATTTAGGTCCAACTTTTTAATAAGCACATTCAAGGGTCACTTTCTGAAAGTTGCCTGGGCAACCCATGGACATTTTAAACATGCATTCACACTAACAACCCTTGTGCTTCTAGGTTAATGGACAAATCACAAAAGATCAATGTGCTTTTAATGGAAGTGTGTATGTAATGAAGAAATGCAGTTTATGCATTGCACTCAGAATGGCCTCTTAGACGAGCCTCAGAAAATAGTGTTTACTAAAACCTGAACAACATAGGATGAACTTATATGGGTTGAATGCAATCTGCTGCCTCACAATGATGTACTGCAGCATTACATTAAAATGTTAAAAAATTACATTGTGGTTGATTTACTAAAACTGGAAAGTGCAAAATCTGGTTCAGCCATGCAAAGAAACCAATCGGCTTCCAGGTTTTGTTTTTGGTCAAAGCTTAATTGAATAAGCTGAAGTTAGAGCAGTTTTTCTCAACCTTTTTTCAGTCAAGTCAAGTCACCCTATAAAAATATGGATAGTCTTGAGGCACCCCATCCTAAAATATAAAAACAATTCTAATAGCTTTATATAATGCAGCAACATCCACATGTAGGACACCCAACGTTAGAGGTAATTTAATTCTTTTAAAGAAAATACACTTTTGCACACTGGTACTGACTAGTATTCCAATGTTGTTTCTCTCCCTCAATTTCTCTCCATCGGTCAGCTAATGTCACCCCAATGCTGAGGGAGAGGGGCACGGGAGGGTCAAACAAGGATGCTGTTGAGGCAACAGACATCCTCCTTATTAACTGATGACATCATTGGTTGTTAGGATGTCAGTGTCTAGAAAGTTGTAAAGGTGCATAATGAAAACCCGTGGCTTTGTGTAAGTAAAAGGCAGGCTTCATCCACTTGCTGGCTTGTATACAATTTTAATTAATTTTTAGACATTTTACCAAGGTACCCCTGCAGAAACCTCAAGGCACCCTGGTTGAAAAAGGCTGAGTTATTCCGGCCATACACGGTTCGAATTTAGAAATAATTTTCTTTCGAAAATCGTATCTAAGAATTTTTGTACAAATTTCGCACCATTAGTGGGCTGCAGCAATGGCCGATTTTCATGTGGCAATAAATTTGAGCAATCAGACATTGATTTTCTAATCAATGATGGGAGAATCGTGCGAAAAATGTATAAGAAAAAAAAATGCGCATGTGCAAGAAAAGAAAATTTACGGGGAGAAAAGAAGATTCCCGGCCACGAAAATTATTTTCTGTAGCAACATGAGGTGAAATTGAAGGCTTGGTTGGCCAAATTTCGAAAATCAATTTTGGCATCATCGGATCACAAAAAAAAAAAAGAACTTTCTGATTTTGAAAAGAAAATTTGTTCGAAATTCGACCATGTATGGCCTGCTTTAGAAGCTGATTGACTACCATGCACAGCTGCACCAGATTCTGCACTCTCCCGTTTTAGAAAATCAACCCCACTGTATTCTTCTCATTTTACCTCTCCTAGCTTTTTTTGTTTTTTTACACATGATTATTTTCATTATCAGTGATATTATATATGAATTATTATATTTGCAGTGCTCTTAAGATGCTGCCCCGACACTGCCAGAAGTATCTACCCTCTGCCATGAGTGCCTGGTATTTGTAATATGGAACATGGTGAATCATCATCAGATATAATATCACAGGACATTGTTTTCCCAGTGTCTACTATCAGGAGAAAGATTGTGGTAATTTGGAGCCAATTCACACTACAGTATATGCAGTGACAGATGTTTTACAGCATGATAAAACATCTAAAAATATATAAATCTTGCAAGGTACTCTACAGCAACCTGAGACTGCAATCAGCGTCGGGTATAATGCAATCAGCGTCAGGTATAAAGTAACCTGAGGTTACAACCTAGCATCAGGTGTGGTATAACAATTCCTGTGAAACAAAGTGCAAATTCACAGCTGCTAAGCATTCATCAGAACCCCATAATCTGTGATAACATATGTACAAAAAAACAAAAAAATGCAGAGCTGTGTGATAATGCGTTTGTAAAGTTCAGTATCACACAGTGCTGAATTTTTTAGTTTTTTATGATAAAACATCTGTCACCACATGGATATACAGGAAACATTTGTTTCCTATGTGTCCCATTCACACTGCAAGGCAGCCTAGAGCTGCACTAAAATGCAGACATGCTACATTTTATCTAAGAGCACTGGCCCGAATTGCACTGCGCTGTCAGGCAGTGCAGCACAATGCCAGACATTGCATTGAATGACGTGTACGGTTTACACACTTCAAATTAAGCTGGTACAAAAAAAGAAAAGGGAGCCGTGCGGTGCAGTGGATCGTGCGCCACTCTGCCCCCTAGCCAGCCAGCGACACAGAGTGGCCGAAGCGCTGAATCGCTCCAGTTGCTCTGCGATTTACTGTATCAACAGTGTCAATTCGCCCCCTTAGGCCCCTTTCACACTGACGGACCGTTCAGGTCCGCCTGTCAGTTTTGACGGCGGACCTGAACGGGGGGCTCTCCATGCTAGTCTAGAGTGACGGATGTCAGCGGAGACATGTCCGCTGACATCCGACCCGGTCCGATCCGCCAAAAGCAGACGGATGGCTCTACGTCCGGATCCGTCGATGGCGCTATCGGATCGGGTGAGATCTGATGAAAACAGACATGCTGTCCGTTTTCCTCTGATCTCTCCATAGAGACCAGCGGCGCTCGACAAGCCCCTCCCCGCTCAGTGAGCAGAGAGGGACTTGTCATCCTTAGGCTCAGCGGAGATCAACGGAGAGATCTCTCGCTGAGCCGGCGGACAGAGGCAGACTCCGTGCAAGCGGATCCGCCTCGCCTGAAAGGGGCCTTAAGCAATACAATGGGGTTGATTTGCTAAAACTGGACCACTATGCATGGTAGCCAATCAGCTTTTAATTTCAGCTTGTTCAATTAAGCTTTGGCAAAAAACATAAAAGCTGATTGGTTTCTATGCAGAGCTGCACCAGATTTAGCACTCTCCAGTTTTAGTAAATCAGCCCCATTGTCTTGCTGAACCCAGATAGTGCTTTATACTAAAGCATTAATACTGGATGGTATATTAGAGCAATGTTTCTCAACCTTTTTCAGTAAAGACACCCTTTACAATTGTGCACAATCTCGGGGGAACACCAGTCTAAGGGCTTGTTCACATCAGGAGGTGCGTCTGAGCACACTGTTTTGCTCATTCATGCACGTTGGATTTTTAAATGGGCATTCACTGTGGCCTCTGCTACACACATAGCAGAGCGGCAACCCAGAAGGCTGTACAAGTGCTCAACCTCTCCTTATAAAACCAATGACATCATTGGTTGGCAAGATGTTGGAAGACAGCCTGCACAAACACAGAGGAGGTTACATGCAAGTTTACAAAGTAGCAGTCTAGAACCAAGGTTAAAAAAAAAAGGCTTGAACCAGCAGCAAAGAATGTTTCCTCTAACTGCCTGCCTCTGTTTTTTTTTGTTTTTTTGCCACAGCACCCCAGTTGAGAAATGCTGCATTAGAGAAATATAAGCAACTTTAAATACAGTTAGATATAAGGGGATAGGGTTCTGCTCATTAGCACTTTGGATGCTTCACTAGCATTATTGTAGCTCATAAGTCCTGGGTTCAATTCCAAGGACACCACCTGCATGGAGTATGCCTGCTGTCCTTGTATATGCTTTGATTTCAGTTGAATGCCCTGTATTCTTTCTAGTGATATAATGGTATGTTATTTGACTTCTACCTGAAATAGTCCTCTTAGCATGTGTGTGTTTATGACCGCTAGAAGAAAAGATTGGCAGATCCTTTTTGATTCATTTTTTTATATGGAGCTCTGCGGTGCATTGCTTGTTAAAGCCCTGTGAAACAAAAAAGTGAACAGTGGAATCTCAGCACACAATAAACATGCATGAGGGTACAGTAATGGTCCAACCTCTGAAAAGGAAGAACCTCAAACTCTGAACCCCCTGGAGCACAAGGCACCCGACAGGGGCAAAGCACTCTATGGTCTACCTAGGTTGAGGCGGACTTCACTTCTTAGGGACCTGCTGTAGACAGTTCTCCAAGTACTTGGTGGGGGGCTCTGCAAAAGAAAGACCCCCCCCCAGTTTGGAAGAGGAAAAAACCCCGACGGCCACAGATCTTCCCCCCGACATCAGGGCAGGCTCCGATAACTTGCACCACCTGTCTCTGTGCATAGAAGAAAAAAAGGGAGGCACAGACCTTTGTGAATGTTCAATACAAAAAAAATACTAAAATTAACTAAAATGTAATTTTAATAAATGTAAAGTTATGGACTTGGGGGCTAAGAATATGCATGCGTCAAACATACTAGGGGGAGTACAACTGGGGGAATCAATGGTGGAGAAGGATCTGGGTTTTTTTTGTAGATCATAAGCTCAATAATAGCATGTAATGCCAAGCTGCAGTTTCCAAAGCAAGCAAAGTCTTTTCTTGTATTAAGAGAGGTATAGACTCCAGAGAGAGATATAATTCTGCACCTGTACAAATCATTAGTAAGACCTCATCTAAAATATACAGATCAGTTTTGGGCACCAGTTCTCAAAAAGGATATCGGGGAACTGGAGAAAGTGCAGAGAAGGGCAACCAAACTGATAAGAGCCATGGAGGAGCTCAGCTATGAGGAAAGATTAGAGGAACTGAATCTACTCCCTCTTGAGAAGTGGAGATTAAGGGGGGATATGATCAACATGTGCAAATACAGAAGTGGTCCATATAGTGAACTTAGTGTCAAGTTATAATGAAGAAGGATTTGGGACTTTGTATGCAGTATGCAAACCAGGGAGATAACACAACAAAACAAAAATGTGTCTGGCAAGTACATAATGAACATTGAGTGAAGGCATAATGCACAACATAATAAAATCAATATAATTTATTGCATACAAATTGCATAGTAACATTGTAATATAGTAACATAATAGTTCCTATTGTAGACATTATAAAAAATAAACTCATTGTTGCGTGTCGCCACAGAATATTAAACATAGGCTATCTAGCTAATTTTGGTACTCTCCATTGTCAGCATCTATTTAGGTGTCTACAGATCTATAAATCAGTTTATAATAGATTAATGTAGCTATCATGTTATCTAGGAGTTTAGACAATTTTATTATATAAATGATTGTTTTTTATTTTGTACTAGGCTGTACAGTGTTGATGCTCTGGGTCGCAGTGTGTTGGGCAATTCTTCGTCCGCTGTACTCAGTTCCGGGAGCTGCAATACACTCCTGGGGCCCTGCCCTTCCCCCTCCTTCTCCCTTGGGCGGTGCTGGGGTTCGAGCGGACATCCCGTTGCGTATCGACATCACGCATCCAGTGCCATGTGCACTACATCATTGCCAGTGACATCAGTACGCTGGCGCTGTGTGATTCCAGCTTGGCGTCTTACACGGGGACACTTGACGCTAAATGGCGAGCAGTGCTACTGCCTGGCTGTTTGCGCCTTTTCCCTTATTGGCTGCTAGCGTGTCGTTGGTGGACACCCACGACCATACTGGAAGTATTTATACTCCCCCCAGTTGATCCTGTCAGTCCCCAGGGCTGCCACCCCTGTGACCACTATGCACCTTTGGACCTTTACTGCTCATGCATGTATCGTAGGTATATTAGCTACTCTTCTTTATATCCCTACTATAGTTTATATTACAATATATACATTTTTTTATAGATGGCTACGGTGATGTGGATCATATCAATCTTTAAAAAATAAAGGGGGTTTTCTCCTGGGGACTGCTGTTTCCCACTGGTTTTCCACAATCATGTGTCGGGGTCTCCCCACCGCAGCTCCCGGGGCTGATGACCCCTTTTGGCCGGCCTCTAGTCCTCTACGCTTGCACCCACACTCGTCGGCATGTCTGCCAGTATGACTGGGTAATTATTTCCCTCCCCAATTTATAACATGATTTCTACCCTCGGTAATTTGAACATTCTTTATATAGACACCTACCCTACATCTGCTCCTAAAGAATGGCACAAAATGCGTCAAGATATTAGATACCTCTTGTGTTTTACACTGCAAGATTTCTACTGTTTTACCCTTGATGCTTATCTGGATTGTACCAATCAATTTAGCCTATGTTTATTGTTCTGTGGAGACACGCAACAATGAGTTTTGTTTTTACAATGTCTACAATATGAACTATTATGTTACTATATTAGAATGTTACTATGCAATTTGTATGCAATAAATTATATTGATTTTATTATGTTGTTATGCATTATGCCTTCACTCAATGTTCATGGTTCTAGCTCATTATGTACTTGCCAGACACATTTTTGTTTTATTGTGTTATCTCCCTGGTTCGCATGCTTCATACAAAGTCCCAAATCCTGCTTCATTATCACATATCAGGGATGGAAGCACTTGGCCTGAGACGCCCTGTGCTTCATATAAAGTCCCAACCCTTGTTTTTAATTAATTCGTTTTTAATTAATTGCTCTTTGGTGTTGAGTTATTCACTTTAATGTCATCACAGAGGACAAGGGGGGCCTCTTTACGTCTAGAGGAAAAAAGATTTAATCTCCAAATACGGAAAAGTTTCTTCACAGTAAAAGCTGTGAAAATGCAGAATAGACTCCCTCCAGAGGTGGTTCTGGCAAGCTCAGTAGACTGCTTTAAAAAAGGCCTGGATTCTTTCCTAAATGTACATAATATAACTGGGTACTAACATTTATAGGTAAAGCTGATCTAGGGAAAATCCGATTGCCTCTCGGGGGATCAGGAAGGAATTTTTTCCCCTGCTGTAGAAAATTGGAGCATGCTTTGCTGGGGTTTTTCTCCTTCCTCTGGATCAACTGTGGGTGAAGGATTGTGTATATAGGATTTTATTTTTATTTTTTTATTTATTTTTTGGTTGAACTTGATGGACTTTTTCAACCTGACTAATTTTGTAACTAAAATTCTATTTTAGTCTGATAGTTTATCAGCGGTTAGGAATTCCACCAGCTTGGACAGTCCTTCCTTTGATACTTGGTTTATTTGTCACTTCATAAATATGCTCAAGTTCAAGTAACCAAATTGGGTATAAATATGTTATTTTCTAAATAAAATATATTTGTGGTTTCATCACATATTATTGTCAATATTATATTTTTGGAAAAGTCTTAGTCAGGGCTTTATGTTAGATTTTATCTTTAGCATTGCTCTATGTGAATCCTTAATATACTGTAGCATGGCCTTACCTTTACACCTCTGTAGCAGAAGCTTCATTTGTACTGATATCCATCTTTAGCATTACTATCACAGATATATTGATATATCACAGATATATTGTCTTTAGCCAAGACTCACAGCTTTGCTAACAAGAGACTGTGCTGTTTTGCTTCACGCCGCGATTCCACATTTGCCATTCCTAATTCTATTGACACTTTGACAGACTACATAGCAAATAGCAAATGGCTATTCTATTCGTTGAACTAGTCTTATTACTATCTTCATGTCTGCAGATAATTTTAAGTTTTAAGAAACGACATCATAAAAAGTAAATGGGTACAATAAAAAGCAAAAGCCAGAAATAATTGGCTAATCTCTACTAAATGCATGATTGTGTGGTTATACACTCAACACATACACAAACAAATGGAACAAACTCAAATACAATTCTCAATTAGAGAGGGGCTGAACAACCCCCCCTATTTAATTTGCAGCAGAACTTTCGAACATTGCAAAAGTTCAGAACCGAATAACAAACCACATTGAAGCCTATGAGACCGGAACTTGAAAATTCAAAAGTGCCAATTTTTACATAGTTACATAGTAGGTGAGGTTGAAAAATGACACAAGTCCATCAAGGCCAACCCATGTGTGTGATATGTCAGTATGTCAGTATTACATTGTATATCTCTGTATGTTGCTTATCTAACAGTTTCTTGAAACTATCAATGCCCCCCGCTGAGACCACCGCCTGTGGAAGGGAATTCCACACCCTTGCCACTCTTACAGTAAAGAACCCTCTACGTAGTTTAAGGTTAAACCTATTTTCTTCTAATTTAAATGAGTGGCCACGAGTCTTGTTAAACTCCTTTCTGCCAGAAAGTTTTATCCCTATTGTGGGGTCACCAGTATGGTATTTGTATATTGAAATCATATCCCCTCTCAATCGTCTCTTCTCCAGATAGAATAGTTCAGTGCTTGCAACCTTTCCTCATAACTAATATCCTCCAGACCCTTTATTAGCTTTGTTGCCCTTCTTTGTACTCCATTTCCAGTACATCCTTCCTGAGTACTGGTGCCCAGAACTGGACAGCATACTCTAGGTGCGGCCGGACCAGAGTCTTGTAGAGCGGGAGAATTATCATTTTATCTCTGGAGTTGATCCCCTTTTTAATGCATGCCAATGTTATGTTTGCTTTGTTAGCAGCAGCTTGGCATTGCAAGCCATAGCTGAGCCTATCATTTACTAGGACCCCAGGTCCTTTTCCATCCTATTTGTATGCAAATAATTGGGCATACAATGGTTATGGGGGTCCGGGTACTGACCTGGGGGACATGCATCAATGAAAAAAAGTTTGTAAAAAACATAATTTTTAAATGAGCAGTGATATACTGATGCTTAAAGTGAAACCACAAAAATGAGAAATAACAATAACATTTTTAAATTCCTTTAAATATAGTGCCTGAGGGGTCCCCTTAGTCTGCCTGTTGTGTGACACATCTATACCGCGTATGGAGCCTGCTGCAGCAGTAATGACATTTATAAAGCCAAAAAAATTACATTTTCCATTCAAGCTTTGGAAAGAAATATTGGGCTTTGGGTGTCGGTGGTGCCTTCACACCGTAAACCTATAGAGGTACTCTTGATGAATACAAGAATTGGTCTTTTTGTCCAAAATTTTAATAATACGTGCCTATCAAACAGGTGCAGAAAAATTGGTCTGTGGGTGTTGGTGGTGCCTTCACACCGTAACCCAATAGAGGTACTCTTGTTGAAAGCAAGAATTGGCCTTGCTGTCAAAAATTGAAATGATATATACATGTCAAACAGGTGCAGAAAAATTGGTCTTTGGGTGTCGGTTGTGCCTTCACATCATAACCCTATAGAGGTACTCTTGATGAAAGCAAGAACTGGCCTTGCAGTAAAAAATTGAAATTATATGCACCTGTCAAACAGGTGATGAAAAATTGGTCCTTTGGTGTTAATTGTGCCCATGAAACCTACACCAAAAATGTTCTTTCAGATCAACACCCACAAAGCTAGGCAACCTAGACAGTCTTTCAGAGATTCCAGATCCAGAAAGCACTTAATCAGTGACAATCGGCATCAGGGGCTTGATAAATGTCAGCTAGTCCATGGAGTCTGTCTACAGAAGCGCTCTCTTATCTGTCACAAAACCTCCGGCAGCACAAAATGCCTGTTCAGAAGGCACGCTGGATGCAGGGCAGCCCAGCAGTTTAATTGCATACTGGGCAAGTTCTGGCCAGTGGTCTATTCTCAGTGGATTGTCAACTGGAAAGCTGTCCATGTCTGTTTTCGCCCCTAGATAATCTCCCACCATATGATGCAGATGCTGCCAATGGGATGTGGAAGATGACAGCCCTGGGCGCCGTGGACTAAAAAAAGTTTTGAAAGGCCCTTATGCACCAGTTTTCTCTTGACCAACAGAAGCCTCAAAATTACGTTTTCCACCAGACTGTAACCTACCAGAGTCAGGAAAAGGCATTACATAAACAGGTGTAAGGTGTCCTCAAGAGATTTCATCTTCTGCTCCCTCTGTGGGGACGGGATGAGTTCCAAGACTTTCCCCTTGAAACTTTGGTCAAGGAGGGTTGCCAACCAATAGTTATCCTTCTCCTTGATGCTGCGTATTCTCTGGTCCTTTTGCAGGCTTTGAAGAATGAGGGAGCCCATGCACCGCAAGTTTGCAGAGGCATGAGGAGTAGACTCCTTGGGGTCACTGAGGATAATAGTATCTGGAACTGCCTCCTCCCAGCCACGTACTACTCCCAAGTGTTCTGCGGAAGAAAAACTTCTCTTACTTTTTGACGTATGTCTTCCTCTGCTTCAATGCCTCCGAAACTGCCAGAATACTCCTCCTCTCTCTCCTCTTGTGTGTTTTGGGACATGGCAAGAATAGTGTCTGCATAAAGCGGGCCTTGAGAGGAAAGGAAGTCCTCCTCTTCCTCCCATTGCTCTGCCTTAAGTGCCCTGTTCATAATGCCTGCATGTGCAGCTGCTGCAGCATTGCCAAAGTAGAGTTCCACCTGGTGGGCATGTCACAAATCAGCCGGTTTATGAACAGGCAGAATTCCCGCTGAATTTCAGCCAGCGCATTGCTAGCGCATTACCAAAAATATTTCTAATCCAAGTGAAAACAGCAATGGTTGTACTCGCATACAGACGTAGTGTATATACATATCACAACAAAAGCAAATGTGAACAGTATCTCTCAGGTCTGTTGTGACGAACCGGTGATGCAGGAAAACCAGGCGGTATTTGAGCCAAAGTGATGAATGACTAACCTCTTCTTACTACTTATACAGTATATACACACACATATGCACACACTTACATGATAGCATGTCACGCTGTACCCACCCTCATTGATTCCACCTCCCCTGAAGACTAGGGGAGGAGAGGGGGCACCTCTGTCAGGCATCTTAGGTTTGTCCATCCCATGTCAACAGATTATACATAAAAGGCACAATAGTATGACCTCACAGCACACTCATATAATCCTTATATGGGGATTCAGGGATATACTTATAGCTTCAAAATGGGGTATACATTATAAAATCCTAATAGTGTATCTAACCTGTTGCTGTGGTGGTGTTTATATCCTCTGTCTCTCTGCAATGATCGATCTGTAGAGGGTAGTATGTTTTGTGTCCCTTGGACACTTGTTGGACACAAAACATACTACCCTCTACAGATTTGAAGTTATAAGTATATCCCTGAATCCCCATAAAAGGATTATATGTGTGTGCTGTGAGGTCATACTATTGTACCTTTCATATATAATCTTTTGACATGGGAAGGGTGAACCTAAGATGCCTGACAGTGGTGCACACTTCAGGGGAGATGGAGTCGATGAGGGTGGGTACAGCGTGACATGCCATCATGTGGGCGTGTGTATATATAAGTAGTAAGAAGAGGTTAGTCATTCATCACTTTGGCTCTGAGGAAGAGGGTCCTCCCTTGAAACGCATTAGCCATTTCAAATACTGCCTGGTCTTCCGGAATCACTGGTTCTTCACAACAGAGAGAGACTGTTCAAATTGGCTTTTGTCGTGATACATATATACACTAGGTCTGTATGTGAGTACAACCATTGCTGTTTTTACTCTACTTTTACAGTTCCAAGGATACCCATTGTTCTGAGAAGGGCAGCAAGGCTGCTGGCATTGAAAAGAGTTGTCTGCACTACACATCCCTAGACCTACCACCCAAGCGCAGGAGAATTGTTTTGTGAACGCACTGAAATATACAGTGTTAAATGTGCAGTAATGCACTGAAATATGCAGCGCTAAACGTGCAGTAACACACTGAAATATACTGCATTCAACGTGCAGTAACACACTGAAATATACTTTGTTAAATGTGCACTAATGCACTGAAATATACTGCATTAAACGTGCAGTAACACACTGAAATATATTGCATTAAACGTGCACTAACACACTGAACTATACTGTGTTAAACGTGCAGTAAACCACTGAAATATACAGCATTAAATGTCCAGTAACGCACTGAAATATACTTGGTGCACGTTTAACTAACGCACTGAACTATACTGTGTTAAATATGGAGTAACATACTGAAATATACTTTTTAACCACTTCAGCACCGGCGTATTGTAATATGACGCCTGCAGATGGGATCTCCCATCCTGGGCGGGCGTCATATGACGGCCTCTCATTCCCGGACGCGATGTCCGCCGGGCACCCGCGATTGCCCGGGAACACAGCAGGACCGTGGATGTGTGTGTGTAAACACACAGATCCACGTACTGTCAGAGGAGAGGAGACCGATGGTGTGTTCCCAGTACAGATGAACACCGATCGGTCTCCTCCCCTTGTGAGTCCCCTCCCCCACAGTTAGAATCACTCCCAGGGAACATAATTAACCCCTGCAGCGCCCCCTAGTGTTAACCCCTTCCCTGCCAGTCACATTTACACAGTAATCAGTGCAATTTTATAGCACCGATCGCTGTGTAATGCCCCATACACACGGTCGGAAAATCCGACCACAAAATCCATCGGATTTTGTCCGACGGATTTAGTCCGACACTGGTGTTGCATACACACGGTCGGACAAAGTTGTCGGAAAATCCGATCATTCTGAACGTGGTGACGTTTGTTGCCTCCGACGGGACTACGTAGAGGCTAGTAGCCAATAGCTTTGGTCTTGTAATGTGATCTGAGCATGCGTGGCACTTTGTCCGTCGGAATTCGCTACACACGATTGGAATTGGTGTGATCAGACTTTGTTGTCGGAAAATCTTTAGAGCAGGAGATACAACTTTGTCCGTCGGACAATCCGATGGAAAATGTCCGATGGTGCCTACACATGGTCGGAATTTCCGACAACATTGTCCGATAGGACAGAATCCATCGGAAAATCCGACCGTGTGTATGGGGCTTTAGTGTGAATGGTCCCATAAATGTGTCAAAAGTGTCCGATGTGTCCGCCATAATGTCGCAGTCATGAAAAAATCGCAGATCACCGCCATTACTAGTTTAAAAAAAAAAATTCCATAAATCTATCCCCTATTTTGTAGATGCTATAACTTTTGCGCAAACCAATCAATATACGCTTATTGCGATTTGTTGTTTACCAAAAATATGTAAAAGAATACGTATCGGCCTAAACTGAGGACATTTTTATTTATTTATTTTTTAAATGGGATATTTATTATAGCAAAAAGTAAAAAATATTGTGTTTTTTTTTTCAAAATTGCCGCTCTTCTTTTGTTTATAGCGCAAAAAATAAAAACCACAGAGGTGATCAAATACCACCAAAATAAAGCTATATTTGTTAAAGCGATGCAGTGCCGAATCGCAAAAAGTGCTCTGGTAAGGAAGGGGGTAAAATCCTCCGGGGCTGAAGTGGTTAAAACATGCACTAATGAACTTAAATATACTGCATTAAACGTGCAGTAACGCACGGAAATGTACAGCATTAAACTTGCAGTAACGCACTGAAATATACTGCATTAAATGTGCATTAACGCACTGAAATATACAGCATTAAACGTCCAGTAACGCACTGAAATATACTGCGTTAAAAATGCACTGAACTATACTACAATAAATGTGCAGTAAACCACTGAAATATACAGCATTAAACGTGCAGTAACGCACTGAAATATACTGCGTTAAAGCGGAGTTTCACCCAAAAGTGGAACTTCCTCTCATCTGATTCCTCTCCCCCTCCGGTGCCACAATTGGCACCTTTCAGGGGGGAGGGGGGACAGGATACCTGTCTTTGACAGGTATCCTTTCCCACTTCCAGGAGCCTCAGCTGCGGCTATTGACGTCACGGCTGGGGCTCCCTCCTCCTCCCTCCTCCTTCCCCTGTCACAGGGCCAGTAGGATAGAGGAGCGGGCCTTGCACATACACAGTAGGGTTCCCAGCGTGAAGCCGAAAGGCTACACTGCCGGGCACCCTTACCCGCAATGGCGGTGGCAGCACTCAACAGCTGATGGAAACATCAGCTGCGGTGCTGACATCGCTGGACTCCAGGACAGGTAAGTGTCCTATTATTAAAAGCCAGCAGCTACAGTATGTGTAATTTTTTGTGTAATTTTGTGTAATTTTTGTGTAATTTTTTGGGGCGGACCTTCGCTTTAAACGTGCATTAACGCACTGCAAAATACAGCGTTAAACGTGCAGTAACGCACTGAAATATCCTGCGTTAAACGTGCAGTAATGCACGGAAATATACAGCGTTAAAAGTACAGTAACACACTGAAATATACTGCAGGAAACCTGCCCTGAAAAAATAAACGGACACTAAGGTAAAAATTTATAGTTAAACTACACTCAAGCTGCACTATCACTAGATTCACACTAAAGTGACACTAAAGTAAAAATTTATGGTCAAACTACACTCACCCTGCAATATCACTAGATTCACACTAAACTGATATTCTACATTGACAATAGAATCACAATAGCACACTATAGCACACTAACTGGCTAGTAGCACTGAACCGAGCCCTGTTATATACCTCTCCACACCAATATCACACTGAAAATGGCCGCTATGGGGAGAATAATTTTATAGTGTGGGGACTAAGAGCCATGATTGGATAGAGTCATCACTACATTCTCCAATCATGGCCCTGACAGTGCTCTGTGCCCTGATTGAGCAAAGCTTTCATTGCTTCAGCCAATCAGGGCTTCCAATACACTTTGCAGCGACGTAGTGCTTTGTGGTAATTGGCGGGCAGAACAAACGCATAAATGCCCCAGTAATTTGGGTTTTCATTGAGCAGGTGAACAGAACAACTCTATTCCTAATACAAATACAGTCATTTTGTTCAGCTATAATCTGAAAACATATCCAAACCCAGGAACATAAGTGTAATAAATTGTAGCCTACTCGTCCAGAGCGTAGCGTTTTCAGGCATAAAATCCTGCGAATTGTGGCGTTTTTTGCAGTGTTTTTTTACTGTGATTTTGCAGCGTTGAGCATTGAGTGCAGAGCAAAAGGTCACCAATGTAAAAAGAAGAAAAACGAGCGACAAAAAAGGGTCCGGAACATGTTTGAGCTTCAGGCGTAGGGCTTCAGGCATTTTGGAGTGGAGATGTGAACCATCTCCATAGAGAATAATGTATTTTTTCCCCTCTAGCGTTTTGTAGCTTCAGGCTTCAGGCGACAAAACGCTCAAGTGTGAATGCAGCCTTAAGGTGGATGGGGGAATGCTCCCCACTGCGCTATTACATTCTGACTGGGGGAGACTCCCCCCTGTCAGAATATCCAGATCAGTGCTGATTGAACGGCTTTTATCCATCAGGACGGTTGAACGAAAGTATGGCCAGCATTAGATTTCTTTTTTCAAGCTTTTTTTGTACTTTCATCTAGTATTCCTGCCAGTGACAAACTCTCAGTTCTAGCATGACAAAGCTCACTCGCTGTACTATGTCTAAATTGGAGCATTGTCACCTAGGACAGGACTAAAAGAACCTTCCCTTCTCCTGGAGGGGTGTGGTTTTGTAGTTCTCAGAGATAACTGGGGACAATGTAATTGATAAAAGTGCAGAACAGGACGTTTTCAGCTCATATGATTTCTGGCAGGATCAACCGAATTTTTTTTGCCCTTTTGGAACATAAACAACAAAAAAAACTTTTAGTAGTATATCTGCCAGACCAAAAGTGGCCAAGTAAGAGAACCTAATATTTGGGGTTTACATGCACTTTAATTGGAAAGTATCATTGTGTAACTCATTGACATGTTTTTTATTATTTTTAAATTATTTTTATACTACGTTTTCTGGACTGGCTAATAACAAAAGCCCAGCACTGCCACAAGGCATTCAGGTACCCTGGGTTAAAATGACTAATCCAGGTAGGTCTGACTGTTTTAACTGGTGTCTTCATATTTGAATTTGAAACACCTGCTTGTTAGTACTGTCAGCATATATCCATGTTGTACAAAATTGTATTTAAATATTACTAACATTCAAAAATAAATTAGTAATAAAATTCAATGGAAAGCAGATTGGTATATTAGAAAACATATTGGTTTAGCTATTAAGAATAAAATATTTAAAAGTTATTTTAACATGTGCACCTGTCTCAATATATGGTTTAATGTATAGTTTACAAATTACTTCTTGGCATAGGCCATGGTTAGCTCACAGTAATGTGCAACACTGTAAAAACAAGTGGATAGCGTTATTTTCATATTTGATTTACTGGCCTTTTTTTCTTTTTTTTTTTTGGTCTCAACAGTTTCATTTTATAGTGTCCCTGATTGACAAAAAAAAAAAATCTATAACTCAGTTTTACAGACACTTTTCCTTAAGCATGCAGCCCAGCACATATGATTAACTTACCACATATTATTTGTTTAAGGTGTGTGTAATGTGTTTATAGAGCATGGCAGCTGACATAATGTAGTTTTTGGCAGACTGACATATTTCTTCCCCTTCTGTAACCTTACCAGGAAAAAAAAAAGAATGGATAAATAGTTTATTCTAGATGAAAATCATTATGTGTATTTTTGCATTGATAAAAAATGTTTTCTTTTTATTTATATTTTAAAGAAATAATTAAACACAGGAGACCTGCTGGAATCTACTGGAATCTGAAAGGTATTAGTTAAATTTAGAGCATTGTATCTTTTTTTAAATTAATTATGTTGTTTTTTCTTTTTTTTTTTTTTATATCTGCACATAAGGTAATATAGGTAATATAGTTAGAGGGCCAAAAGACCTGAAGAAGATTTGCATGATATGATTAAAAAAGTAGCATAAAAATGTAGCATAAAAATGTAGCATAAAAATGTCTCCAGAAATAAGTAAAATGCTTTGATAAAACTACGGCTTCAGTTTTTTGGGTGTACTTTGTTGTTGCTTGAGATCATTTACACTACAAATATAGGATTGCAAACTACAACTTGACATTTTTTAATAAAAATAATCGAAAATCAAATGATTCGTTCCACAAATGGAAGCCTCCACAAGGGGGATTAGAAGCAAAATCTAGCAGGAGATACAGAGTATAAAAGAGAAGAGAGGCTCCTCTAAGTGTAGCAATATGGTTACATTTAATTTATAAAGGTACAACATTTAGCAACTCACATGGTTGATGATTAAAAGAGGCACATCTAAATATGCAGGGATCTGGGGTAAAGCGGTTCACATAGACCGGCTCTCACTGCTGTCAGTCTGCAATCATGACCTGCAGTAGAGCGATCTAAAAACAAGGCTTTAAGCACTAGTGGAGCCTAGCGTGGAAGGGACGAGGGACGACATCTATGGCAGTGTGGAGGATGGTCTGTGGACAGCTTTACCCCAGATGCCTGCATACTTAGATGTGCTTGTTTTAATCATCAACCATGTGAGTTTCTAAATGTTGTACCTTAATTAAATGTAACCATATTGCTACACTTTGAGGAGCATCTGTTCTCTTTTATACTCAGTTGTGACATGACGCTACTTGTATATCAAGACATCGCTTGTATATCAAGTCACAATTTTGTAAAAAAAAATTTGCTTGTCTTGCAAAACACTCTCAAACCAAGTTACTCTCAAACCAAGGTTTTACTGTAGCATGTATTTCATCACAAACTTACACTTCTCTGGGACTCTCAGCATTTATGTTGGTGCTTGCTTTGATAGAGGACTTCCTTAAATATTGTAGCAAAGGCATTCTCCATTGTCACAACATGTCTTCTGTTTGTCGCTGTGAAGATTATGGCAAAAATAACCCTCTCCCTGCACTTAAAATACCTAAAAAGCAATCATAGTGTTTATTAAAAATAAATCACGGCACTAAAAAAAAAATCTTGTTGAGTTTTTCATAACTGTAGTTCTGTTGGAATGCATTATTTTGTCTTGATATCTACCCTTTAATCACTTAACCACTGGAAGATTTACCCCCCTTCCTAACCAGACGATTTATTGCGATACGGCACTGCGTTACTTTAACTGACAATTGCACAGTTGTGCGACATTGTATTCAAATAAAATGTTTTTTTCCCACAAATAGAGGGGGCCAAAAATTAAAAAAAAAACAAACAATATTTTTTACTTTCTGCTTTAAAACACATCCAATAAAAAAAACTAAAAAAAATCTAATTTCTTCATCAATTTAGGCCAATATGTATTCTGCTACATATTTTTGGTATAAAATCCTGAAAAGCGTATATTGATTGGTTTGCGCAATAGTTATAGCGTCTAAAACTATGGGATATTTTTTATTTATTTATTAATTTTTTACTAGCAATGGCTGCGATCAGCGACTTATTGCGGGACTGCGATATTGCGGCGGACAAATTGGACACCTAACTCACACTTTTGACACTTTTTGGGGTACAGTGATATTATTACAGTGATTACTACTAATGACACTGGCAGGGAAGGGGTTAACATTAGGGGTGATCAAAGTGTTAACTGTGTGCCTAGCTATTGTTCTAGTGTAGTGGGGAAGGTGCTTTTACTAGTGGAAGGCATGGATCAGTGTTTCTGCTTTACAGAAACACAGGATCCATGCCTTCTTTACTGATAGAACGGCAATCTGCCTTGTTTACATTGGCAGACTGCCATTCTGTCAGTGTACCGAACAATCAGCAGGTGCCGGCGGACATCGGGTCCACAGGACCCACTGTGTAAAATCGCAATGGGAGTGAGCCAGCAGTGGTGCGCACTCACACTTGATGCCCTGAAGATGTATACATGATCCTGTGCAGCACGGCCACCCTGTAACAGTAAATCTGCTATGGGGCATCAGCAAGTGGTTAAAGGTAATCTGCCACTAACCAAAATACCTTAGGGTGGCCATACATTATACAATTTTCTTGTTCGATTTACTTTAGATTTACCTTCAACTATATAGTGCAAGGGCCTGCCAAATTGCATACAAATTGAAAATGCTTAGGTTTCACATCATATTATACAGTTTTGGTAAATCTGAAATTGTACAAAACAATTGTAGAATGTAAGCTTTGGATGGAAGCTACCCTTGTCTGACTTTTGGGCTACATAAATTTACTGTAAGTGATGTTACTGTAAAACAAAGGGGTTGATTTACTAAAGGCAAATAGACTGTGCACTTTGCTCCAGATCTTAGTAAATTGGGTAAAGTGGAAGTAAACCCCCCCCTATCGTTTTCAGCCAAGGAAGCTGCCATCTTTGCCTCTGTTTAATCTTCAACTGCCACAGTGCTGCACATGTGATCCGTTATGACACCAGCCATTGGATGGTTTGACTGTTTGGTTGAGAGCACAGCCAATGTGCAGTTAGCATTCACTGCATGCCTTTTTTTTTTTTAGACTGTTAAATCGATGGGTTTAGCTTCACTTTGTAACGAATACTCAATCACATGCATGGACAATTAAAAAAAATACAGCATTTTTGCTTGCACATGATTGGAGTCAGCAGAGATTCTGCTTATTTACTAAACTCTGGGGCAACTGCATTTTGCAAAGTGCACAGATTATTTGTCTTTAGTAAATCAAACCCAAAGTGTGAAGTATAAAATAGATATTTATTTTATTTGGTGACAGGTTCTCTTTAAACAAAACCAGTAATTTAATTTATACGTTTACAAGTCTCCATTTATATATTTAATTCTCGTTCTAATAAACTGTTCAGACAGTGAGAGCCAATGCAAGGAATGATTTTCATAAATGTGATATATTTACAGCCTACACCATAACTGTTTAAAATGTAACCTGAAACATGCACAGTGTTAAACGCTGTAAGAAAGCAATGACTGGATAGACCTCTGTTCAGTATTTATTTATGCTAGTCCTCTGAGACCTGGCACTTAAAATATATTCCAATGAACCATTTTGTATGAGTCAGAAGCCTGTCACTAGACTCACTATTTGATTTGAAATATTCTGAATGTTTATGGAAAATAAAAAAAATTTATGATGCATGTTATAAATCCAATCAATTCCCAGGGTTTACTTGTACAATTCCAGCACAGATCTCACTTTCCAGCTATAATTACTTTAGTATTTAATACAAGCATACTATGATTTCTAAGGTTGGGCTGAATAAATGTTATGGTGTGTAGAACTCTGAAAGGGTTTTCTTATGAAAACACTAAAAAACAAAAAAGTACCCTCTACTACAGCTAATATGTATATATTTAGCATATTCATTTTATAGGTTTCAGGCAGCTCAAAACGTAATTTGGAAAGAACTAGTAACATACTACAAAGTTTCTCTGTATAAGTCTTTCTTCATCAAAGATGCCAAATTGATATTTTATTTAATATGTATTGGTCATATTTTACACATTGTTGACAGTACACATTTTACTTATTGTAAGCGTATTATTATGCCTAAATAAAGTCTTCTAACTGCAGCATCTGTATTTCTATGCATTTCTATTCGTGAGCGGCATGGCCACTAAGTGGTTAGAACTTTGGTCTTGCAGGTCTCGGGTCCTGTGTTTAATTCCTTATAGAGAAATTGAAAGCATGCAATTTTAATGTTTGCTTTTATCTTCCACAATTCAAAAACATACCATGATGTGTGACTTAACGTGTTACTAAACCCACAACAGTAAAATCAGTCTGTATATGCGGTAAAGCATGCTTGTTATACTCACTGTGTTAATGAGTTAATCCTGCGCATTGTGTAAAAAGGTTGTTTGATCCTGTCTTCATTGATCCTCCCCTCCTTCTACAGTCCCCAATCCATTTGCTGATAGTACAGAGTCTTGGATGCATTCTGCACATGCTTAGTTTGGTGTGTATTGTTAGAGGTTTTTTTTTTTTGATAGAGTGCATGTGATTGGCACAGGGCCACTCAGCACTGTCCAGACAGAGGGTCAGGGGTCCTGCAAACTCATAGGACAGTCAGAGGAGAATTTAAAATTCCTCCTATAAGTTTTAGCCAGTGCTAAGCAACTGATAGAAATCACAAGACTGCTATATACTGCTGATGAGAAAAGGTATTTAGCCGTTATATTATTATTATTATATATTATTATACAGGATTTATATAGCGCCAACAGTTTGCGCAGCGCTTTAAAACATGAGGACAGACAGTACACTTACAATACAAATCAATACAGGAGGGATCAGAGGGCCCTGCTCATTAGAGCTTACAATCTAGAAGGGAGGGTCAATTGGAACAAAAGGTAATAACTGTGGGGGGTATTTATATTTTTATATTTACTAAAATAATTGCATTTCCATGTTCTGTGTGCTGTGGGAGACCAGATATAGTGAATTCAGGGTCCTGGAATTAGTAACACTTTAACGTACCCTAGTCAAAATTGCTGTATGGATAAATAGCCTGGGAATATTTTCACAGTAGTACACATAGTGAAAGGTTTGCAACCACATTACTGGTGTATCTCCAATAGACAGAAAGTGTAACATTCCTATCTGTAAAAAAGAATAAATACATTTCAGTAACATACAGCATGTACATTATGTAAAGTCAAAATCAACCTATTTGAGTCTGGAGTTTTCAAATGTACCAGTTGGAAGAAAATAATAATGTTCAATTCACTCCCATTGATAGGATCACACTGCGTAGACTATACAATCGGCACTTAAAGTGATTGTAAAGTCTCAGTTCTTTTCTATAAAAATAACAAACATGTTACACTTACCTGTTCTATGTAATGGTTTTGCACAGAGCAGCCCAGATCCTCCTCTTCTCTGGTCCCTCTTCAGCTCTCCTGGCCCCTCCCTCCTGTCGAGTGCCCCCACAGCAAGCAGCTTGCCATGGGGGCACCTGAGCCAAGCCACAGCTCCCTGCGTATTGGCTAACTGACTTTGATTGAAAGCAGCGGGAGCCAATGGCGCTGCTGCTGTGTGTTAGCCAATCAGGAGGGAGAGTCACGGATGGATAAGGCACTCGTGGACATTGCTGGAAAGAGATGGGGCTCAGGTAAGTATTGCTGGGGGGGTGCTGGGGTGGCTGCTGTACACAGAAGGCTTTTTATCCTAATGCATAGAATGCATTAAGATAAAAATCCTTCTGCTTTACAACCCCTTTAGGTGGAAGAGGTTTATTTTGATTACATCAGTTGTTGTCTATTTCACATTACTGGACTTTTATTTTGTGCAGCACTGGGAATTCTGTTTCATTGCCTAACAGGATTGCCAGTCACTATTATGGGATTGATTCCCATTTAAGTGTAATTTTATTATCCTACGTAATTGGTAAGCTAGTTATTATTTTTCACATTTATATGCAGGATTTATTCACAGCAGCCCAACACATTGTCATGTTATGTTTTTGTTGCATGTTAAGAACACACATCTCTGTGATTGCAGCAGCTGACACGACTTTCATCACATCGTAGTTTTGTTGGCAGTGCACTGTTTTTTTCTTTTATCGGACCACATGCCTTCAACAGTGGGATGGAGACAAGGGTCTCATTAACATTTTCATGGGGACAAGGGCCTCATCCTCACATCCCTGGCTTAGTGGATGTGAGGGTTTTCTGGAGGGGAAACTTAGTAAGGAATGCAAAGTACCCCTTGTTACTCATTCACCAAAAAATTCACAAGGTCAATAAACACACATACACCGTGGAAAGATAATTTTATTAAAAAGAAAAGAATAAGCTCCGCAATGGCAATCATGTCAATCATGATGAGCAATACCCATCGTCCTGTTGACACAAATTACATTTTGCCGGCTGGCTGCTGAATGTCAACAAAACCATCCAAGCTTGCTGGCTAATGCCTGGGATTGACTGTCATTTAGCGGCAAGAGTTTTTTTGTTATGTTACTCTTGCTGAAATACATGCTACAGGTCTGCTACTCTATGTGCAGGTTTTAAGGCACCCAAAGCTTGTTATTTAACCTCTTCCCGACCAGCCACCGCAGTTACGGCAGGATGTCACTGCTGCATGAGCCATCGTAGCTGTACCTCAGCTCTTTAAACCTTTGCCGACTGGCTCACGCCAATATACTTCGGCAGAGGGGCCTGCCACGAGCTCCGTGAGTGTTATCGTGGGTCCCACGGACTCGATGTCCACAGGGATACCCGCGATCGTCTCATGGAGAGGAAGAACGGGGAAATGCTGATGTAAACAAGCATTTCCCCATTCTTCCTAGTGGCAGAACACTGATCACAGCTCCCTGTGATCCGGAGCGGTGATCAGTGTTGTGTCACACACAGCCCCTCCCCCCTACAGTTAGAACACATCCCTAGAACACACTTAACCCCTGCAGCGCCCCCTACTGTTTAACCCCTTCACTGCCAGTCACATTTACACAGTAATCTGTGCATTTTTAATTGCACTGATCGCTGTATAAATGTGAATGGTCCCAAAATAGCTCCAAAAGTGTCCGATGTGTCCGCCATAATGTCGCAGTCATGATAAAAAATCGCAGATCGCCGCCATTACTAGTAAAAAAAAATTATTAATAAAAATGCCATAAAATGATCCCCTATTTTGTAGACGCTATAACTTTTGCACAAACCAATCAATAAATGCCTATTGCGATTTTTTTTTTTTACCAAAAATATGTAGAAGAATACGTATTGGCCTAAACTGAGGGAAAAAATATATATTTTTTGGGGATATTTATTATAGCAAAAATTAAAAAATAATGCGTTTTTTGTTTATAGCGCAAAAAAAAAAACGCAGAGGTGATCAAATACCACCAAAAGAAAGCTCTATTTGTGGGAAAGAAAGGACTTCAATTTTGTTTGGGAGTTACGTCGCACAACTGCGCAATTGTCAGTTAAAGCGACGCAGTGCCGAATTGCAAAAAACGTACAAATTGTCCGGGGCTGAAGTGGTTAAGACGCTGTAATACGCTTATTGTGATTTTTATTACCAAAAATATGTAGAAGAATATATATCGGCATAAACTGAGGAAAAAATGTGCTTTTAAAAAAAAAAAATTGCAAAAAGTACAAAATATTGTGTTTTTTTTTTTTTTTTTCAAAATTGTCGCTTTTTTTGTTTATAACGCAAAAAATAAAAACCGCAGAGGTGATCAAATACCACCAAAAGGAGGCTCTATTTGTGGGGAAAAAATACATAAATTTTGTTTGGGTGCAATGAGGCACGACCGCGCAATTGTCAGTTAAATCGAAGCAGTGCCGTATTGCAAAAAATTCCCTGGTCAGGAAGAGGGTAAATTCTATTGGGGCTGAAGTGGTTAAAGGCTTGTGTATTTTTAATGTTGCCCTTTAGGCCTTATTAAAATACCTGTTCTCTGCTAAACAATATTTTCTTTTTTTTTTTTTTGCATTGTCCCCCATGACAGTACCCAGCTACTAATTCATTTACCAAAGATTGCAAATTGACCTTAAAGGAGATACAGACCATGAGACAGGTGAGCATATGCCGTCTTCTTTTGTAAGGAACTGCTTTTGCCAAATGCTTGGGGTGATAACAGAATCATTTTGACTTTATTCTCTTTTACAGAGATCTGTTTTAAATTTGGAAGAACAGAAAAGGGTTTTCCCCTAGGTTTTTGGACTTTTGATTGGCACTACCACACTTTCCCAAAAAGAAACACAAAGTATATATTAGTAACAAAATGTATTTGTATAATATGTTGAATAAAATTGTTTTTTTATATTAATTGAGGTGAAACATATTGGACATAGTTGTATAGATAAAATATACATCAATCAAATACATAATCTAATATATGACATCAGACCAGACGCGTTTCAGAGTGAGAAGATTTCCTCCTTCTTCAGTGGTCGTGGTGTCGAATCTATAGTTTAATTCTAAATACAAAAAATATATACACAATTTAAGCATGATAGAGTACATTATGGGAGCATTTTTAGGAAAAAGGCAGGAGGGACATTGATTCAAGGATATGTGTTCCAAGAATGTAACAGTATTGGAAGGTATGCAATAGGCTTCTTTAATAAAAAACATCAAAGAGTAATAATGATATAGACTCACATGTATATTGATGCAAGGATAGAGTAGATGTTCCACCCTATTTAAAAACAGGGTATAGCAGCGGCACAGCAGAAGATGTTTAGTTTAGAGCGGAATTGTTTTCTCTCACATGGACATCCAGAGATTTTTCTCTCAAAAGGAGTGTAGCCTGGATGTAAAAAGACCCATAAAAAAAAAAAAAAAAAAAAAAAACAAGAAGCTAGAGAATCATACAGAGCTCTTGTTTGAGACTGAAATGGCCGTAAAGAGTCGAACGCCGGAGGATGTGAGACTGCTGGGGTCGACAATTAATCTCAAAGTCCTCTGAAAAGGAAGAACAAATTTTAATGACGTGGATTGAGTATTTTTAGTTTTTTTTAATTGAAAACATACCAAAGTTATATTTGTAAAAACTTTTTTTTTTATGTTGAAAAGTATATAGTAAACTCACGCCTTTGTGGTGTGTTGTCTGTAATGGAGCTTGAGGATGAGGCACGTGCGAGGCTGACCCTTAAGCCCCATACACACGGTCGGACTTTTTCATCAATTTGGTCCGATCGGACAAGGTTGTTGAAAAATCAGACCGTGTGTATGCACCATCGGACAGTGTTCGTCGGTTTGTCCGTTGGACAAAGTCTTATCTCCTGCTGGAAAGATTTCCCGTCAACCCGGTCCGATCACACCAAATCCGAGCGTGTGTACGCTTGTCCGACGGACAAAGTGCTACGCATGCTCAGAAGAAATTCTGTGACGGAAGCGCTCGGTCAGGTAAAACTACCTTTCCTAATCGACACAGCACATTCGTCACGCTGCAATGTTAAAATGTCTTTAATGCAGCGCATTCTCTTTTTCTTTACAATGCAACAAGAATGACATCTTTTAGCTGCTCCTATTCACCCGCACTTCTCACAAACTTACTTCTTTATTACTTTGCAGCATTTATACACTACATGTTTATTTTTACTCAGATCGTAATACAATCTTTCTTATTTTTTTACCCAGTTTTTTTTTTTTTGGGGGAATACATATTTGAAGGAGGTTTTTTTTTTTTTTTGGAGGGGGTTTGTATGTCTCAACTTAGCAAAACCACATTATTAACATTTGTATTTCTTGCTTACATTTACTAGGAGTTTGTTGGTTGTTGGTGCCCCTTGTTAATTCTAGGATTAGTGAAATGTACCTGCCTACTCAAAGAAAAACTGTCATTGTAGAAAAGTAAAACACAATAGTCAATGATTATTTCAAATCAAAAAAACCTTTATTTAGGTCTCAGCAACAGACCAAAGAGGAACGCAGCCATGGTGAAACTTGGGGAATTTGCAAAGCCTTGGACACCCATGGCAACCATCATTTTACAGACTTAAACAATTGGGGGCATGAAGACTACCTATCTAAATAATAAGGGAGCGCAATCTGGTCCTGAAGTCCAAAACATCCGGAACTGCAGCAGATGCCATCTAGGTCCCCAGGCTCTGGTACTACGAGAGGCTCCATCTTCTCTCAGACCAGACTGAGTCCAGGTTGTCACTCTCTTGTCTTCCTTGTACGCTTCCTTCCACGCCGTGGTGCTGGTGCTGGTGGGGTGGCAGAAGGAGGAGGAGGAGGCGGAGCAAGGTCACTCTCGCAAACATGTGTGAGGGGAGTCATCTCCCCAGCCATCCCCTCATTTAGTATTTTGAGGATGACCTCCTCACACATGCTGCGTTGCCCCGCCTCCATACCCGTAAATTTACTTGTAACCAAGGAGGCAAAGGCCTCCTCGTAGGTGGGTGTGGCATAGAGGGAGGCTGAGGCATCTTTTATCAGCTGGAGCGCTGACTCTCCCACCTCCCCCATGTTTTTCGCCCTTCTGTAGGGAAGGCGGAGGGGAGAGACTTGGGAGACAGTCAGGCTCCTACGCCTACCCCCCTCTTGGCTGCCACTACCCCCTGCCTCCTCCTGACTGCCACCTTCCACAGCCACCTCCTGGCTGAGGTCTTCCTGTGTATGAAAAAGGGACATAGTTTCAGTTATTTGTTCATCAAACACACACAATTCTCATCTAGTGACTGTTGCAAAATGTTTTCAAATACAAAACCATACAATTCTCAGCCCTGCAGTTTAGATTCTTCCCAAAAATGTCTCCCACACCACTGTCTGTTGATATGTCAATCACGTTAGGAAATAAGCAATTGGGGATCCTGAATTAACTGAACATCATTCATTATTCAACAAACTGGTTCCAAAACTACTATACCTGGAACAAGCTGGGCACCTGCACATATTCCTGACTGGAAGGCCCAGGTTGGTCCTCGGAAGCCTCATCAGGGGTGGCGTGCGTGGAAGGACGCGTGCAAGGAAGAGTCGAGAGTGACTTCCTGACAGTAGCCTGGTCTTTGAGAAAGTGGAGCCTGTCATAGTACCAGAGCGTGGGGACATGGACATCAGCTGCTGCAGCTCCAGATGCTTGTGACTTCAGGACCTTATTGCGCTCCCGGAAATAGGTAGTCTTCATGTTGTTGATCTTCACTTTTAAGTTTGCGACGGTTGCCATGGGCAGGGTAGGCTTTACAAATGCCACCAGTTTCAGCAGGGCTGCGTACCTCTTTGGTCTGTTGCTATAATCCCTGTGTTTTGCCTGCCATAAGAGGGGGAATTGCCGGTATTTATCAATGAAGTGTGGGAGAAAGCTCACGTTGTAGAACGCCTCCATCACCTCTGCAAGACACAACGCCACACAAAACAATATAAATAATGTCAGCCTAAACTCTCCTAATCTTCTCCATAAAGAAGCCTCAAGTTCTAATCTGTCTAGGCTAGTTATGTACCAACGTCAAATTGTACCTTCGTTTGTAGCGATCGTCTCGTGCGTGAGCTTTCTCTCCCCTCGTCTCCCAGATCGTGGCTACGACACAGGCGTGTGACGTTTTATATACAGTGCGCATGCGTCAAACTCCGCCCGCCCCTGACGATCTTTCTCGTCTATTCCCCACCCCTTCTCTTTACGGCGCAGTGGGGAGAGCACATGGCGGGGACACAGCAGGTGCGCCCCAAATATCCCCCCAACGAGGAGGAGGACGAGGAAAGGCCGGAGGCAGAAACGTCCCGATCCCGGAGCCTGAAATTCAAGGCCTCCAATATGTCATTTGGAGAAATGTTGGAGATGGTGGACATATTAAAGAGGAGCGACTATGATGGGAAGTATGGGCCTTACCTCAACCCCAATGTCCGCAAGGCCAAGATCATGTCTAAAGTTGTGAGAAGGCTGTACAATCATTTTGGGGTACAACGATCCAAGGAGCAACTGAGGAAACGCTGGTCAGACCTGAAACTGAGGGAGGCCGATCAGTACAGAAAGATCAAGAGAATTCTTCAAAAAAGTAAGTAGTTGTGTTTTGTGTTTGATTTCTTGCTTGCATACTGCTCCATGTGGTTTGATTTTTACAAAGTTGTACATTCCAAAATGGCCACTTTCATGTTCGTCTGTGCATTCGATCGTACTCAGCCTCGATCTTTCTGCCACTGTCATGGTCGTGTGTGTGTCCATTCGATCGTACGCAACCTCGATCGTGCGGCCACTTATAATACGATGTTTGGTGTTTTTTTTGTGGGAAAGGAAGTTTGTTCTCCCTAGAAATGTCATCCAGAATGTAAAGCCAATTTATTCAATGTAAAGGAGAGGTCACCCAGTAGCTGTTTACCCATCTGGACTCGAGAGCACTAGTGCTGGGACACCCAAACCCCCTTTTTATTAGCCTTTTCCACACATGTGCTCCAGTGGATACTAGAGGGGGGTCTCCATCACACAAACTTCTACCAAAAAGCTAGTCAGTTTAGCACCTTTACAAAGTGACTACATTCATGTAGTTGACATTTGTAACTGGCCAAACTAAAATAGTGTCCGTCACTTTCAAGCAATGTTTGTCATTTCCTATTTCTGCCCTCAATAGTTTGTGTTGCTAAATCTTCCTTTTGGACATTCTCATAGGGGAGCGAAAACTTGGGCCGTCTGAGGAAACCCCCAAACCAACACCTCCCAAAAAAGGGGAAAGAGCAGAAGCAGAGGAGGAGGAGGAGGAAGGAGAGATCATCGAACTTGGAGAAATTGTCACCACAACAGGTGAGTGTGTGAGAACACAGCTACTGGTAAGCTAATCCATGTATGGCTGCCTCATTTCCAACACCCCATTTTTGTTTGTTTGTGGTTTTTAGGTGACGTGGATGTTGTGGAAGAAAAATCGCACTTTACCACAGAGAGTGCCCACGTACTCATCGGAGAGATAATGGTCTGCAATCGAGATCTAGATTACATAAAGCAAAACATCAATGATGTTCAACAAAAATTGAAGAACATCATTGATGTTTTAGGAAAAATATGAAAACGCACCAAGTAATTAACACACATTTGTGCCAGCTTCTGAACACATTTGCAACTTAAAAACTGTCTGAAATTTGGAACATGCACACATTGTGTCCACATGTGCTAGCTCCCACCATGGTGGATGAATGGCAACGTTTTTTTGGGGGTGCAAACACTTTACGAACTACGAAAGTGGTTGTGGTGAAGGGGTTGCACCCCCAAAAAACGTCCATTCATCCCCATGATGGAAAATGGCACTTTTGAAGCTTCTAGGCATGTGTTTTCCCATCTAATGACCATTTTCAGACCCAAATTGTGTGCATGTTCCAAATTTCCACTTTTCGGGGGTGACCCCCCCCCCATGTGATGAAGGCAAGATCAAACACACTTTGAACATATAGTCATGTCTGATCTTGTCTTCACTTTACAAAGTTGAACTTTCCAAGTTCCTAGGTTCTGTTTTGCTCCATGCCTGGTTTTACCAATTGCGGAATGTTTGTAAACAATGTTGTAAATAACCAAGATGTTGTCAGTTTTGGCGTGAAGATTGTAAACGCACTTGGGAATGTTTTCCTAGTAAACTTTTATTTTTCTAAATGTGTGGCTTCCTTATTTAAAAAACACAATGCATTATGTATGTAAAATGAAAAGGATATGGGGGGCAATGGGTGTTATTTACTAAAGGCAAATCCACTTTGCACTCCAATTTTCTTTCCCGGGGAACTTTTTCAATGCACTTGTAGAGCATAGCGGATTTGACTTATGTAAATGACACCCACAGTGCTTTGTACGAAAACACGGAGCACAGCATTTTGGAGAATACACACATGTCAGACCTGGTGATGAAAAGGAGTATTTTGGGTGTCAGTTATGCAGTACAAACCTTCTCTAGACCAAAGATTAGGTAGCAAACACACAACATGAGAATAATCTTTTTGGGAAGAAGAGACAGTTACCTCCTTTTGCCCAGAAAGTGCATTCCCACTGTCGAAGGCAAAGGGAAAAAATGTCAAAGTAAAATAAGCTAAAAAGAAGACTGAAATGACATGAAATCATAGGTTGGTTAAAATATCAGATTTATTAAAAAATGCCTCTCACACATCGTCAGGCAGAGCAATGGCCCCCCTACCCACAAAGTACTGCATATATTGGTCCCGGACCACACGGGCATTTAGAGGGGGCAAGCCTGGACGTGCCACTCGAAGGGCTGTGAGTTCGGCATTTGGAGGGCCCTCCACATCTGGGCCAACGGGCACCACATAGTTCCTGTTATGTCTTTTGAGGAAGTTGTGCAATATGCAACAGGCAAGAACTATGTGGTTCAGTTTGTATTCCGCCAAGTTAAATGCCGTCAGGAACAGGCGGAAGCGGCTGGCCAGGATGCCAAAAGCGTTCTCCACAACTCTTCTGGCTCTGGACAGCCTGTAGTTGAAGACCCTCTGGTCCGGGGTGAGGGTCCTCATCGGGAACGGCCTCATCACATGGGGAGTCAACGCAAACGCTTCATCTGCGACAAAGACGAAGGGGAGTCCTTCGGCATTCTCCTCTGGAGGTGGCAAGCACAGACTGCCACTTTGGAGACGCCAGTAGAACTCCGTGTGCGTAATGGCCCCACCATCCGATATCCGGCCGTTCATCCCCACGTCCACATACATAAACTCGTATGTTGCCGACACCACCGCCAACATCACTACACTATTAAACCCTTTATAATTATAATAGTAGGACCCCGAGTTGGGCGGTGGGACGATGCGGACGTGTTTCCCATCAATTGCCCCTCCGCAGTTAGGAAAGTCCCAACGGCTGGCAAAGTGGGAGGCCACAGTCTGCCATTCCTGTGGCGTGGAAGGGAACTGTGGAGTGAAACAAAAAAAAAATTAGTCACTTTGCACCTAAACATTGCAAGCAGATTAGACAATCAACATCTTGGAACAAGAGCATTGTCTAAAATTGGAGGCTGGAAAGTATTTGCACAGAAAAGTAGAGGCTCCCCTTCACAGATTACTCACCCCCCCATCAATCCCCCCACTTCTGATGGGCCATTGGCAATAACTAGGGGTTTTGGGGGGGGGGTGGTGGACAGCTAACCCTCTGCACTTCATTGATTGGCAAATGGCTCAATAATGTGGGCTAGTTTGGCCAGACCCTCTGTACTTAACACTATTGGCAGGCCACAGGAAAGATCAAATAACATTTCAACCCCCCCCCCCCCCCCCCCCCAAAAAAGGCAGGCACAGTGTGACATTATTAAATTACCAAGCAAGCTAATAGGAGGGAAAGAAGACAAAAAAATAGGAAATGGAATGTATGGAGGCAGTCCCTTGCACTACATGCTTTGCTGAATTCATCCCTAAAGATGCGCACTATAAAGAGGTAGGTATATAGTGTGTATGGACCTTGGGAAAGCCAGCAGATAAAGGATTGGTACCATCTGACAGAGCAGTTGGGGGAGGGGGTTCCTAATGAGTTTGCCCCCCCCCCCCCACCAAAAGAACAAAAAAAGGGGGCTCTACATGAAGTAAACCACACAGCAAACATTTGTGCATATTTTAGGGGGTGTTTGGGGGCAAACAATACTATGCAGCAGACAAAAGACATTGCTTAAGTGACTAGGCCATAGGTGTCTATTGGGGCAGAAGAGCATGCTGGTGAGGTAAGTGAAGGGAAAAATGCATGAAGGAGAAAAGGGGCACAGCATATTAGAGCATATTGCAATCATGGTAATTAGGGAAGGAGGTCAAAAATACAAGTCATTCGCAAACAGAGCATACATAGAAGGGAATAGTAAAGTAGAAATGTTACCTTAATATAGTCCTCCTGCAGGACCTGAATGATGGCAGAACAGGTCTCTGGAATAATGATTCCCAGGGCCTGGGAGAGATACCTGAAGAGAACTTCAAATCCTGAAGACTTCTCCCTGTCGCCAAGTACCTCAACGTGGCAACAAGCCTCTGCTCCGGAGTAATGGCTTGTCTCATGCAGGTATCCTGCCGGCTGATAAAGGGGGTCAGCAAAGCCAAAAGACGGTGAAAATCGGGGTCCGTCATCCTGAGAAAGTTCCTGAAATCATCAGGATTATTCTCCCGGATCTCACGAAGCAAAGGCATGTGCGAGAACTGGTCACGCTGAAGCAACCAATTCTTGGTCCACATACTCCTCGTCACTCTGTTCATGGACGGGTCTTGGCTCAAAGCTAAAAGCCCGACACCAATTCCGCGTACAGCACGAACTCGGCGACGAGTACGCACGGGAAACATCGCTCAGAAGGTCACAAAAGGTCGGCTGGTCAGAACGGACAAACAGAAAGCACCGATAAACAGCAAGGCCTGAAAGAACGAAGTGAATACCAGCAACGAGCAGACAATAAGCAGTGCAAATCAAAGCGTCCTATATCAAGATATAGGCCGCAATGACCAACAAATGCGAACTGACTACACGCACTAATAAACAGATACGCACGACAAGCACAAACTGAAGAGCAGTAACGATCTGAGTCAGAAAACTGAGAAGCGCGAATCTGAAGTCACCAAACTTCCACTAACTCTCGATAAACACGGGATCAGCAGAAGGAGCCCAACGGGTGCCTGACGTGGTGCTGAACTTCCCTTTTCTAATCTCGTGGACGACGACTTACGTCACGACGTTCTTCCGGACCGGATATTCCGACAACTTTGTCCGACCGTGTGTACGCAACGCCAACATCGGACAAAGTACGTCGGACAAAGTCCGACTGACCTGGTCCGCGGATTGTCCGAGCGTGTGTATGGGGCTTTACAGATATAGTAATGTCATCTGCAGGGAAGGGAATCCAAGAGAGAAAAGGAATGTCTAATTTTACATATTAGTATATATGACATGATAAGTAATCATGTGTATAATATTAATTTTAGCTCAACAGGGCATGCGTTGCAGACTTTTAAAGTGTTGAAATGTCACTATTATTGTTTTTTATGCCATAGAGGTCCACTCATGAACCCTGCAGCATAAAAGAGCTTATGTTTTTTTTGGATGAAACATCTTTATCCATGTGTAGGTGCCTTGATCAGCAGCCAAAAATAACATATAGAATAGACATCCCTGTAAGTGCTAAATGGTGACTCGCATAGCTCTGCAACATACCGGATAGTTATAAATTTTGTATAAATTATATGTAAATATATTTATAAATAAGGGCATGGTCCAAAAGAGGGACCAATGCTCTATAATTATATGAAAGATATCATGATATAGATATATTAGGAGTAATCATATAGTACTCATGGAGACAAAACATACCTTGCAAGCTGGAAGAGATAAACAAACTGTTTTAAATTTAACATGTACATGTGTATTTCTATTAACCAATGTAAAAAACGAAATTCATTTCACTGTGATCTTACTGTAGTGGTGCCCCCGGGGGGTCACTACGGGTTCTAGCATCCACACATTTCACCCTGCTGGTCAGACATCCATTTTGGCACACTTTCCAAGACAATGAACAGCCTCTTGCTTGTTTTTGTTGTTTTTATTAGGGGATTAAACTTGGATGAGGAAAAGGGATATGGGATGCCCAGATAATGAATAGTTCTCAATTAAATAAATGTTGGTTGAGTCTAGATTTGACAGTCTCCTTCTCTGCACATTTTCTCCAGCACACTACTTGAGATCACTTGCTTCACTTCACTGTCCAAATCTAGGTTCCTGTCACCATTAGCAAATGGCTAGGCCTCACTCTGAATAAGTCCTAACGTTTTCCTAATAGCCCATTACAGGCAGGGGTCTGCAGTCCCCTTTGAGGTAGCAACCGTTTTAGTAGAGAAGAATAAATGTGCTGACACTTGGTGGACTACTGATCCCAGCACGTCCGATGCAAATGCTGCCAGCCCTCATGGCTGCAACGTCTTGACTCCAAAACAACACTCCCTCTGGCTCCACATCCAACTCCTGGCATGTCTCTCCCAGGGCTTCACACTATGCTTCTCACTCACAGACCCCGGCATGGATCCCTCCTGAATGACTTGCCCGGCAGTGCTCCCAACTGTCCTCTTTTTTTTTTTTAACAAAATGCCCAACTGTCCTCTTTCTTGCACCTGTTACAGGACACCTCTCAATGACCGTATAAAGAGAGGCTCCCTCAGAGCTCCCAAGCTCCAGGCCTGAGTTCAACTCCCCAGAAAGGGGGTCCCTCAGACCATGACAGTCAAACACTCCATCATTCAGTTCTTCCACCCAACAACTCCTCCCACAGCAGGCTGACCATGGGTATATATAGGAGGCCTGCCAATCCTAGTTGGGGATTGGTCAGGGCTCCCACATACACCCATGTCACTCCAGCTCTCTGCCCAGCCTCTTTTCCAGAACCTTCTGAAAACCACAGGAGGCGTCCAAGAGCTGAAGCACATGTCAGTCACCTGTTGCTACACTAAACCACCCTCCTGCCCCCAGATCAAAACAAACGTTCTCACAGCATAGGCCTGCCTAAATTTACCTGCGCTGACAGTACAAAACAAACCCGCTACTCTAGTACCTACCTACCTAAGGTAGAGGGTGCTACACTACTGTATGTGCTATGACAAAAAAGCATAAAAACTTTCTGTAGGAGCTGTAAATCTAGCTCAAAAGCAGGCTCATTCACTCCCCACTAGCTAGGAGCTATTGTCAATCAGTCTACACTCTGGTACTATTCATTCATTGGATGGGCATTCACAAAAAGGCATGAAGGCAATGATAAATCTATTAGCTGCCAGTAATAACTTGAGGTATTAGCAGGCAGTACTCATTGTGCACAGTGTGTTTAGAACTTCTAAAAAGGATGCCAATGTTCTTGTGCTATAACACATCAACTCCTTAGCGCAGGAGACAATGTACTTTTGTAAGTAATATGAGTGAGAGTAGAGCAGAGAGAGATTGGCCTGCCGAAAACTGGAAAACAGTCATGTTTAAATGAATCATCCTCCAGCAGACTGTCAACGGGTGAATGAGTCCATGTGTGGCATATGCCAAATGAAACTTTTAAAAGTGTTCTGCACTCACAGTGCAGGATTACTCAATGAAAGACTTGGAAGAGAGGACAAACAGGCCAGAGCTATTGCAGCTATACTTTCTTTGGTCCTCCTATATTAGAGTACTTCACCTACTATAAAAACCATGGCAACAGGATTTTTATTAGTTGAAATTATTGATTGGTCATGTGTCTACACTGATATGTGCCTGCTGTATTACATACTTGTATGAAAATGTAAATCTTGCTCTCTTTTTATTGCTTTCTTTGTGTGAAATCCCTGGTGTTCGTGCCAGTCACTATGCTTTCCTAATAAAACTGATCACACTAAGCCTAAGCAGGAGAACACACCATGGTCAGTTCTCTAGCTGCGCTGGGAACTCAGCCTGCTCTTCTCCAATGATCAGACTTGTTCTGACACCCCCCTGTACAGCCTTTCACTGGGAAGCTCAGTGTGCTGCTGCTTCTCCTCCCCCAGCTCTTATGCAGCTGAGAACAGAGGGAATGTGATCACTTATAAAAAAAGGGGAAAAAGGTGTATATATAATGTTTTTTTTTTTATATCCATACACCAGTGTTTCTCAAACATCTTTGTCTTGCAGTGTACCAAAAAGATCTAAACATTTTTACAACACACCTGAAAAGATTTAATAATTTTTATGGTGAAGAACTTATTTATTTTTACATATATATTTAATTTTACATTTAAAATGAAGGATGTGCCTGCTTTATAAAAATAAATTGGATTGAAGCCGACAAACAAGTGCATATTTCATGGTCGATTTTAAGAAGTCTCTCTCTCTTTTTTGATTTGATTTCAGTCAATGCTGAAAATCCAAACTCAGAAAACCATGAAGAAACAAATGGCAGATATACAACTAGTAATGAGTTGGAATGGAACAGCCTCAATTATCAGTTTTGCTGAGATCTCGCACAAGTCTTGCGTTTTGAAAGGAACCAATGAATGACAGAGTGTCAGAGATTGCATTTTTATATAGGTTACTTTTATAACATTTGCAATATTGATTTATCATTAAATTTTTCGATATGTTCAAGGTTTCAAAACGCTAGCAATTTTAAATATTTTTAAAAACTCTCAAGGCACAACTGCAAATCTCACACGTCACACTAGTGTGCTGCAGCACACAGTTTGAGTATCCCTGCTATACACAAATGTTTTGCCTTTCATTTCTATTTTAAACTGAATGGGTTGTTTTACAAGGTGATCGCTTACAATCACTTTAAGTTCTGAGATACTCCAAATGTTAGACATTTACTCCCAGCATCACAAGTGCAAGCTGGTTTCCTGGCTTTAAACACTCCCATGTGCGGGACAATCTTCCTATCCTATAGCAGCAGAAGCTGGTTGTAACAGAGAGGGCGCTGCGCAGGTGTGGATTTGGAATACATAAGTGAGCTCCCTCCTATGATGCTGGGAGTGACCATCTAACATTTGGAGCATCCTAGCAGGATATGGCTGATCACTTCAAAGGGAGTCTCTTTGTTAGGCTACATTTGCACCGGCATTTTGCCAAAGTGTGAATGGCAGTGACAGGGATCTGTTTATTGCTGTTGCTGTGTTATTTTTGACTCTTGTGAGCAGCTCCCTGCCACCTCCAAGCCTGTACACTTTAATGACAGGTTGATGGTAGCTGCAGCTGTTTGTGGCTGTAGCCAACTATTACCTGCAGTGACATCTGCTAGACGCACTGTGTATTCATCCAGCGGTCCCTGCTGAAAGCTTTAGACTCAAAATAGATAGGTGAGTTCCAGTATCACACCACCGTTTCTACTGGTGAAAAGCTGCATTCCACATTGGCTGGACAACAGCTGGAGGATCTCCTTATCATTTCTGATTCTGTCTTTAAGTCTTCATCATTTAGACGTACGCCACGTCGCAATTGTCTTCAGGGGTCCATTCAACTGAATTTTATATGTGCATATGTACTCTTGTTGGGCCCTTTGCTGATATACATGTTTGCACATTGAATGTATGCACTTTAATTAATATTTTCCTATATAAAGCTTGTATCATATGCATACTGGTGTGCATCTATATACTTATGGTTGATGTTAAATGTTGGTTGCAGTAGTTCCCCTGCTCCCAATTACTTTCAATAGATTACTTGTTAATTTTCCAGCAATGGAATCCCCTCTGTTCACTCTGGCCCTGTCCTGAGTGGAGACACTTTTATTATCAAAACCACTCTTCCACTTAGTGAAGGTTCTGGACCTCTAATTTACCTACAGGTTTAGCACAATATCCTTTTTGGGCAAGGCCATTTCTCATAACCCCCCCCCCCCCCCCCCAAAAATAGCAATACTAGTCCAATCCCACTTAAGGTATCCCACCAAGAAGTTGTCACTGTACAGGTGTACATGTTCCTTATACGTGCAGGTGTATACGTGCAGCTGTGGGTCGGGAAATGCCTCAGCTGCTTACTGCTTCGGTACAGTATAGTACAGTACTACAGTACATCTGTACAGTGACAGCTTCTTGGTGGGATCCAAACATGTCTGAGCTGATCCTTAGTGTAAACCTTAATGAGTTGAGAATCTTAAAAAAACGAATTATGTGAAAGTTCACTTTAAAGTGGTAGCAAACTCAAAACCAAAAATGTGACATATTTCTGTTTTATATTGCATCAAAAAAATGCAAGAACAGCACCCCAAGATGATTTCAACTTTTGCCACAATTTTGTTGAACATGACCAGCTGGTATTGAAGGGTTATAGCCGGTGACACTGATCAAGCAAAAATTCTCTCTTCTCAAACTCAATTCCTTGGTGGCCCCTGGAGCAGAAAGTATGGAGAATATCTTCAATGAAGGAACAGATTACAAGGTCAGAGTAAATTCATGCCATCACAGCCGAACATGTAACTGAAAGCTGGAAATGAGACATAGAACCTCAGTGCTGCAAAACAAGAGCGCTAATCGCAGAGGCATTGTCCTGGCTATTGTTCTCTGAATGTTAAGCCGTTAGACCTAAACTATATTTGGCTGGCATTTCTTTTGCTAAAGCCTTATGTATGAAAACAATCGCCTTTTTGTTCATTATAAAATACCTGTTTTTTCTTTATCCAGCCTGGTAACAAGTAAGCAATGGTAACCTCCATGTTTTCTTTGAGTCCAAATACTCTAGTGTAAAACATACTACAAGTATCAAAGCAAAATTTAGTGGCCGCACACAGATAAATGTTCAGAAAGGATGTACCAACCAGCCCTGGTTTTGTAAATGTATGTTGATTACAAAGTGTGTGTAGCTAAAACCCTTTTTTGTTTTATTCTTGGATATGGCCGGAAATGCTTCTTGTATTTCAGCAAGATAAATTCAACTTTTCTATGTGTCCTGGTGACCATTGTTGATGAGACAGAAAGTGATAGGATATCCAAAATTTTAGAGTTTCACTAGACCTAGAGGTGGCAGGAAATATTGCAATGGGCACCTGTTCCAGTGAGAACTAACTTGGGAAATGCCGTTACTTTGCAGACTTTCCTTTCACTTACAGATTACTTTGCATTTCTATACTTAAAATAAAAATCATACCCAACGCTATGTCTGCTTCATGAATCAAGACATAAAATAGGAGTCATTTATTCCAACAAAATTGGACAGCCTATAAAGTAATCATTAAAATTGTGTTTATAGCGTTGGAAACCAATTCCAGTTATTTTTCTATTAGTAATTTCATATCATTAGACAGCTTAGCAAAATCCTTTTATAAAGCTACAATTGTGAACTAAATGGTAAATATGTGGAAAATTCCAAATGACTTTCCAAAGCTGCTCAATCTGCTCAAAGGAAAGGAAAGACCAATGGCAAGAAGTTATAGATAGCTCCTAAAACTTGATGGCTCTATCCATTTTTGAAACAACTAGTACCATAGTAGAAGAATAACGTTTGATAGTAACTCTACCTGCTCCATGTTCCAGCTCCTCCAGCGACACATATATTTAAAAAGATTTACTATATATTCCTTACTGTGATTGTGAAAAAAGTGTGATATAGAGCGCTACCCCTAAGCTAAGTAATAAACAAATTAAAGAATCATAACATGTGTACAGTGCGTTAGCTCAAATGAGTAATGCCAATAAAAAATAAACAATAATCGGTAGTTGGATATAGATATATATTGTGAACAAAATGCATGAACTACAATGTCCCAAAATAAAGTTACCATATAGTGAGGAGCTGCAAATATTTTCCCTTGATGACTGGCGTGGACCATGTATGATCTCTATATCTAATAATACCCAGCTTTGATTAAAATGATCATCTCCAGGCTCTACTTCACATTAAGGGAGATATATATGGTTATTATTACGGTACTAATGTAGAAACACGGACACTCGTGATTTTTAGTTAAAATTTAACAAAAGCATTTATTCGATGAAATACATAAACAACAATATATAATACAAAAAAGAAAAATAATCAAGTAAAAATGAGGAAGAGGTGGGTCAGACAACAAAAGGCCCTCTGATGGATAGGGGGGAAGAAAAGGGACCTCATTGTGGGCTGAAGCACCAAAGGTAATTTGACATCTTGGTCAACGGATATTAAGATCTATAGGAGTATAGATCGGGGGTACAGTTTTGTTCTCAGATGTGGACGACCAACATGTTTCGCCAAACATTGGCTTCTTCAGGGTCACTAAGACAGTTTGTACCCAAATCGTCAGGCCAGAGACCAGGGCCGGATCAGCACCACTAATACGATCAAGTGTGGATGCCAGAAAGAAAAGCCCTGCAGGGGGCGTACATAAAACCAAATAGGAATAGACAGCACGTATTGGAGGCGCCAGAAATTAAGGGTGGATGTAAATTTTATGAAAGAGAATATTGTTATCAAAAAACTTTGTCCAGCCAGTTAAGGTAGAGAAGTAGGTGGATAAGGCATAAAGCCTTCAGCTATTTTACAAGTGTTGGCGCCTCCAATACGTGCTGTCTATTCCTATTTGGTTTTATGTACGCCCCCTGCAGGGCTTTTCTTTCTGGCATCCACACTTGATCCTATTAGTGGTGCTGATCCGGCCCTGGTCTCTGGCCTGACGATTTGGGTACAAACTGTCTTAGTGACCCTAAAGAAGCCAATGTTTGGCGAAACATGTTGGTCGTCCACATCTGAGAACAAAACTGTACCCCCGATCTATACTCCTATAGATCTTAATATCCGTTGACCAAGATGTCAAATTACCTTTGGTGCTTCAGCCCACAATGAGGTCCCTTTTCTTCCCCCCATCCATCAGAGGGCCTTTTGTTGTCTGACCCACCTCTTCCTCATTTTTACTTGATTATTTTTCTTTTTTTGTATTATATATTGTTGTTTATGTATTTCATCGAATAAATGCTTTTGTTAAATTTTAACTAAAAATCACGAGTGTCCGTGTTTCTACATTAGTACCGTTATAATCCCCTTTCTCTATTCCCCCTTCCCCAATTACCATTTAAATCGGGATGAGGTACATCTTATAGTGAGTTTTTCAGGCCCTTCCACCTATATATATGGTTATTATTGTTTTTATTTATTTTATATGCAGCATGATCTATCTCCCTTTAGGTCCCTGGATCTTCAGGAAAATGTCTGCCAATGCTTTTCTTAATACCCAGTTCATTAGACAGGCGGGCAATAGGAAAATGGCCATGGCGGGCTCCAACAAAATGGCGACTGCATAATTTCCAATTATAACTTGCTATATAAGCTTGCTAGGTTACACTGGGCCCCCTACTCCCATTTTACAACCCTGAAAAAGAAGGATTGTATTCCTCAGAAATGCATTCCAATTCTGCAGAGAACTATAGTGAATAAGTTCATCACCAAACTGATCTCTTTACTGATAAAACATTATGGGATTAACAAAAATTGGAAAGTGCAAAATCTGGTGCAGATCTGCATAAAAAACCATCAGCTTCCAGGTTTTTTTTGCTGGTCTAAGCGCATAGGCCTACCACAGGGCAATACGAGCCTTCCCCTTTAAGGGGTATGTATATCCATCAATGGGTTATAGGGATCATATTCCTGTTACATTCATTCCAGCGTATAATGCTCCATGGGGTAATGTGCATAGAAAATCAAAAGGCAGAAATACTGCTGAATCGCATAAAACCAAACTTTAATAAAAAACAAAAACTCAAATTTCTCAGTGCACTTCCTCTAGAGCACCTTGACAATGAACGTGACATTAGGGGTGTGTAGTCCCTAAAAATGGCTTAGATACTGTAAACCTCGGATATGTACAGCAAGGGCTCAGACTTCCTGTATGTATGCGATGATGTCCGTCGCTCATCAAATGACTTCATGTGACGAGCGAACTGAGGTAACTGCTTGCATGAGTGTATTCCCTCCCTCTGTGGATCTGGTCCCAGGTCTCAGCAGATCCTACAAGCCCTCCCGGATACTCCAGAGATCTCTCAGGGTAAGGATGAAGGGATGAAGCACACTGCTGTCCCTCCAGAAAGCTGACTATGTATGGCAATCTTTCCCCTTGCAGTATCCCTGAGTGTGCTGATGTACTTACTAACTTCTCCTTGCTCCCACTGCTCCCAGGTGGCTGTCCCAATCACACTGCACTGCAGGCGGGATCCTTTCTGAGCCAGCTCAAGTCTCTGGCCTGTTAGGCCCCCCCAGACCTAGAGAGCCCCTCAAGGCCACGACAGACTCCTTCCTTAGCACTCCATCTTCCACCCAACTTCCCCTGCCAGCATGACTTATCCATACTTAAGGGCTGGATCGACCACCCTGCCAGGCCCACATGCCTGGGGATTGGCCAAGCTCCCCTGAGTATGCAGAGCGACCCTCCTGGCCTCAGCCCACTAACCTCTAGAAGTTTCTCCAAACTTACAGACCCAGGGGGAGGCCCCAGAGACTTGCCTGCATAAGTCACCCAGCCTAAACACAAATAAACCCTGACCCAAATTCAATGACTCATGCTTAACCATGAGCCAAACTATGTTTTACCTACTCTCACACTAGTAGCACACTAGAGGGTGCTACATATGTATGTAATTATTTTGTTTGTTTTATCATTTATATATTATATATATATATATATATTATATATTTATTGCATTTTTACTTCTAGTGAATGTAAATTGCTTTCCTTTATGATTCTGTCATGTGGGTATCTATCTTTATGGGTCCCATATATCGCTATATATTGGTATGTTTAATGTTGTACAATACAACTTTACATCAGCAAGAAGGGGGGGGGGGGGGGGGCTTTTAGGGTCCTTGATCCCACTGGCTTGTTTCCTCCACGTCATAATGATCATTAAATATTATTGATTCTCTATCCATCTCGGTCATCCCTGCTTTCACAGAATTATGACTGTCAGTAGCATTAATACTTCTAGAAAATGGCTGCCCATTCTGATCAATGGATAGACTGGCCGATGCCTATATGTATGTACTGGACTCCAACATGGTTGCCATACATTACAATAAGTACTATGCTACATAAGAACATATGTACCCAACAATCTCACCCCTGATGAAGTTACATGGTGCATGACTTAATGCATAAGGTGGAGCATGAGGGATTGCAAACCGGAAGTGATGTCAACCCAGGAAGAACAGTACCCCAGTGAATCCTATCAGTAGTTTAACCCTATTCATTTGACATTGCGTTGGTAAGGCACTCTTAAAGGGATCAGCACCCAACCCTCCAGGAGGAATATCCGGCAGGATACGAGAATCTTAGTGAGTGGGAATGCCATACTACAAGCATACAGAGGATCCCTGTACTGGATATCAGTTGGAGATATCAAGTTCGCTATGATTATACAAGTGCAGTATATGATTTTGATTTTGAAGGTGAGGGCACTGAGAGCTCAGTGGTGCACAGGAAGACTTTCTTTGGAAGCACATCACATTTATTTGATGAACTGTCACTTTATGCAGAGATAGGTTGCACAGCACTGACTTAAGCCCTGTACATGTGGGCCGAATGCAGAGCAACATTGACCGGTTAAAAAAAAAAAAACGTCCGACATTCGGCCCATGTGTATGGCAGCCAGTCCAACAGCAGCCGACCGACTCCCGATCAGCGCTCTCAGACAATAGCTGAGAGTGCTGATAGAAGTGTTCTGGCAGGGGAGGCCACCCCCCTGTCAGAGCACAACAGCTCACTGGGGGAGATCGTTGTGCTAGCGTTGGATCATTAGAACAGCTGCTCCGAAAGCAGACATTTTTTTCCGTTCAACACGCTGGATTGAAAGGAAAAAAACTCATAGTGTGTACCAGGCTTTACCCTATAATCGTTATGACTTATGAATTTTGTGCATGCAGCGACCTTATAATTATTGTTTGTTTGTTTATTTGGCCAATATTGTTTATTAGTTATATTTTGTGGGTTAATAGATTTAGATTGGTAGCACAGGAGTTAATCACAAACACATTTAATAGGAAGCAGATATCCATCTATAATGCCCAGAAGCTGTTACTGATGGGCAGTTCTGCTCTACAGTCTACATGGGGGTCTACATGGGGGAGTATCTCCACTATGGGCCACCATCCAAACATATATCATTTGCACTAACCAAGGGTTTCCTGCTAGTAGGCAATAGTTCTATTTTGAGACATCCTAATCCCCAGTTTACATAGCATGTATTATTTATTTTTCTAAATACTTTAGCTAGTCTATTTGTTTGAATACGTAGGATGACTTAGCTTTTAGGAAATGAGTTTTGTTTAAAGGTCATGCAACCTGAGAATTTCATTGTTTAAAAAACACCCAGTTTTGTTTCCCAATGCCATTCAGTGTTAATTTGACTTGCCAGCTAATTACCGGAAATAATTGTTTATGGTATTTGGGTGACGTTATCATTTCACAACGCGCATCTCTTTTGACTCATGTCTTTGACAATGTATTTGGGAACATTATTGAAATTCGATAAAACAAAATTTGGCTGACATTTACCAAGCAAGGAGTCTCATGGGAAATCACATTTAAATATTTTCTCCATGAAAAGTATTCTGCACAAAAGTGCCTTTATATAAGAACAATGCTTGAAAAGTGAAAACTGGGTTGTGATTCCCAGAAAGCCGTTGACTCATTGCCATTTCACGAAAATACATTTACTGAAGATAACGATTTGTCTAAGTTTGTGTGTTGATATATAGTTAGACCACACAATATGTCATTCTGCTGCCTTAAAGTAAAACTAAACTCTTAAATTAAACTTTTTGCAGTCCTTGCCCCCCAGTAGTTGCACCGCTGATCTATTTTACAACTAAATCCCTCTGTAAAAATGACATTTTATTAACTGAAAAGTTTCCTCACTCCTCCTGAAACTTCATGTTCACCTGCACTCCTGACGCAGGTGCACAATTACTTATTATGTGACAGTGGCAAAAGAACTACCTTTCTTTGCATTGATAGCACCTGTGCTTATCCCAGGAAGAACAATGCAAATAGGAAGTGCTGTCAATTAGGTTCTTCAGTAGGTGGGCATGAGTGAAAGGAGTGTTTTTATTGTGCACATCAAGAATGTACATGCTGGCAAGGCTTGTGTAGTACTCTGCAAGAATGAACCCACTGGGTGACACTGCTGGTACTGGACTGTTCTGTCCCGGGGACAGGAAGAAGAGCCTTTAAAAATTAGTAAGAGGAAATGGAATTGCATATGAAAACACCACTGACAGCTTGCTAGAGTGCAACTATTAAAAGAACATTGTGGTAGGCAACAGTTTTATTGAATAAAAATGTTCCATTTACAAACACTTTGATGGTTAAAACATCTAAAAAATGTTGATTAACCAGTTTTCCAGTTTATGCTAAACTATGTCCATATTTAGGCTAGCAATTGCATTCAAATTGTTTCATATATTATATTTATTATATATTATTCAATAATGATAATTTTACCATGTTTGGCTGCATAATGCATTTTGGTTCACCTTTTGCTGTATTTTAGATGTTTTGTCAATTTACAAATGCAGAATAAACCTGGTAAAAAGTCTATTACAAAGTGGATTAAAATGCAGTGTTTTTATAATGCTATAATATGAAATCAGCCAGTGGTGGTCACCAAAAGGCGCCTATGCGAAATCAATTTTTGGGCCCCCATTTAACCGCTGCCAAAAATGATAGATAGGTAGGTATATATATAAAAACCAGAGTGTAGCGCTATAATAAGAAATGTGATATAAGGTGATTATTGGAACAATTGAAAGTCCATCAGTCAAGCGAACATCAACTTGTATAATTATATACAGTGAATCTTCCACCAAAGCTCAGTGCATCAAAGGCAAAAACGAAAAAAAAAACTTCCAACTCATGTGATCTCAGTCTGCTTACCAGAAAGATGAATTTAGTGAGCAGTGTTATCATATGGTGCCAGAGGTTGGTAATGAAATTAGATGAACAGTAATGGCGGAAGCCCAGATCCAGAAAACTTCAATGGATGGTTGGTGCCAGGATTCTTAGAGCCAGACCAATATAGTGCTGAGAAAATTCTCCCAGGGGAATGGAGGAAGAAAAAACAGCCACAATAGTGAAGCCCGTAAATAAATTCAAAAAAAGTTTTTTTTTTTTAAATGTATTGCATATGGTCTACTTACAACAATGTGCAGACAACAGGGCATATAAAACAACAGTTCCGCGTACTTGCATCAGCCCGCCTGACATGTTTCATCCAATGGTGGATATCATCAGAGGCAGAGGTATATATATAGCTAGGTAAGCAGACCATTTCTGCTAAACAATCTCAATGGTTAGTCTAGCAGTCAATAGGGATGAGCCCGATGTTCGAGTCGAACATGCCAAAGCATGCACCACTACTCATTCACCAAAAAACATGTAAAAAGTAAAAGTGACAGGAGACAGTTTTGGACAATTCCTTTATTAAAAAAAAAAAGTGTCCCTCGAAGTCCATCCATCTTCAATCACGGCGCCCGATGGTCCCGAAAGAAATCACGAAAAGGCTGCAGTTGGCGGGATTTTCCATTTTTTTTTTTTTTTGTCGGTCGGCGCTGTTATTGAAGATGGATGGACATCACGGGACACTTTTTTTATTTTTATAAAGGACTTGTCAAAAACTGGATAAGAAAAAAATCCGCTATTAACCACTTAGCAACCGGCCCATAGCCGAAAAAAGGGCTACAGGGCGGTTGCTTAACTCTGGGAGGCCGTTAATTAACGGCCTCACAGAATTCTGCTCTTGCGCGCCCCCTGGTGCGCGCACTCGAGAGCATCCATGATCGCCGGGTCCAGAGGACCCGGCGGATCATGAATCACGGTAAACGGCCGCTCATCGCGGCCGTTTACCACGTGATCGCTCCGTCAAATGACGGAGTGATCACATGTAAGCAAACCGGCGTCATTTGATGACGCCGGTTCCTCTCTCCTCCTCTCTCTGTACCGATCGGTACAGTATGAGAGGAGAGGGGGAGGGATCGGTGGCAGCAGTGCTGTGGGCGGGATCTGTAGTGCCCACAGCCTGCTCTGCCACCACCGATCCATCCATCCATCCATGCTCAGCCATCCCTCCATACCCTGCAATACCCAGCAATAGCCTGCAGTGTATTGCTGGGTATTGCAGGGTATGGAGGGATGGCTGAGCATGGATGGATTCTCTGCCATCCCCCCCAATACTGTGCCATACCCCCCTATACTGTGCCATACCCCCCAATACTGTGCCATACCCCCCAATACTGTGCCATACCCCCCAATACTGTGCCATACCCCCCAATACTCTGCCATACCCCGCAATACTCTGCCATACCCCGCAATACTCTGCCATACCCCCCAATACTCTGCCATACCCCGCAATACTCTGCCATACCCCGCAATACTCTGCCATACCCCGCAATACTCTGCCATACCCCGCAATACCCTGCGATACTCTGCCATACCCTGCGATGCTCTGCCATACCCTGCGATGCTCTGCCATACCCTGCGATACCCTGCCATACCCTGCGATACTCTGCCATACCCTGCCATACCCTGCAATACCCTGCTGCTCCTCTATTTCTCTTTGCAGAAGCCACCCCACAGGACTTCTAGTGTGTATATGGCATAACACAAGATCTCCTCTATTTTCTTTGCAGAAGCACCCATAGGCTTCTGTGTGTTAGTATGGCTCAACACCTCTTTGATATTCATTGTGCATAAGCCACCCCAAGGACTTCTAGTGTGTTAGTGGCACCACACAGAAGCTCCTCATTTTCTTGCAGAAGCACACCCACAGGACATCAAGTGTTTTAGTGGCATCACACAGAGCTCTCCTGCATAAGCACCCTTAGGACTTCTAGTGTGTTTAGTGCATCACACAGAGCCCTCTATTTCTTTGCATAAGGCACCCACAGGACTTCTAGTGTGTTTGATTGCATCACAACAGAGGCTCCCTATACTATTCTAGTGGAACGTGTCCGGGACAGGAAGTGGTCCGTGCAATACGTCATCAGCAGCAGGCCATGGGACAGACGCGCGTCTTTGTTTACGGCAGTTAGTATGCTGGAAGGCTTGGTAGAATGGATGAACAAGAGCCCTCCCTCATCCCTCTGCGATGCTCTGCCATTACCCTGCGATACTCGGCGATACCCGGCGATACTCTACCATACCCGGCGATACTCTGCAATACCCGGCGATACTCTGCAATACTCTACCATACCCTGCGATACTCTGCAATACCCGGCGATAGCTATATTTTGTTCCCAGAAGCACCTATAGGACTTGAAGTGTGTTAGTTCCCATTACACACACACTCTATATTTTGTTCCCAGAAGCACCTATAGGACTTGAAGTGTGTTTGCAACTTGAGTGTGTTAGTCCCATTACACACAAAGAGCTATACTTTGTTCCCAGAAGCACCTATAGGACTTGAAGATGTGTTAGTCCCATTACACACACAGAGCTATATTTTGTTCATTACACACACACAGAGCTATAATTTTGTTCCCAGAAGCACCTATAGGACTTGAAGTGTGTTAGTCCCATCACACAGAGCTCCTCTATTTTCTTTGCATAAGCACCCACAGGACTTCTAGTGTGTTAGTGGCACCACACAGAGCTCCTCTATTTTCTTTGCAGAAGCACACCACAGGACTTCTAGTGTGTTAGTGGCATCACACAGAGCTCCTCTATTTTCTTTGCAGAGGCACCCATAGGACTTCTAGTGTGTTAGTGGCATCACACAGAGCTCCTATATATTCTTCTCAGCAGCACCCACAGGACTTCTAGTGTGTTTAGTGGCATCACACAGAGCTCCTCTATTTTCTTTGCAGAAGCACCCATAGGACTTCTAGTGTGTTAGTGGCATCACACAGAGCTCCTATATATTCTTTGATAAGCACCCACAGGACTTCTAGTGTGTTAGTTGGCACCACACAGAGCTCCTCTATTTTCTTTGCAGAAGCACCCACAGGACTTCTAGTGTGTTAGTGGCATCACACAGAGCTCCTCTATTTTCTTTGCAGAAGCACCCATAGGACTTCTAGTGTGTTAGTGGCATCACACAGAGCTCCTATATATCTTTGCATAAGCACCCACAGGACTTCTAGTGTGTTAGTGTGGCACCACACAGAGCTCCTCTATTTTCTTTGCAGAAGCACCCACAGGACTTCTAGTGTGTTAGTGGCACCACACAGAGCTCCTCTATTTTCTTTGCAGAAGCACCCACAGGACTTCTAGTGTGTTAGTGCAATACTCGCGTGGCCAAAACATCAGCCGCTTGGGCACCACAAGCATGACCAGACATATGGCGACCTGCCATGCAGCTCGTTGGCAGGCACACATAAAAGACCCACACCAAAGAACTAAGCGGACCTCTCCTTGCTCCTCCTCAGCTGGGATCTCCATCCCCACTACACCTTCAGTCCTCTCTGAAAGCTGCTCTGAGAGGACTGAAGGTGTAGAATTCGGTGTGTCACAACCAAGTACTTGCAGTACACCGACGTCCGAATGCAGCAGGCAAATTTCCCTGCCCCAGCTGCTGGACCGTAGAAAGAAGTACACTCCCAGCCATCCACATGCCCAGCGGTTGAATGCTAGCCTTGCTAAATTGCTAGCACTTCAACTGCTGCCTTTTCAGTTGGTAGACTCGGCCCCCTTCCGTGAGTTTGTTCAATGTGCGGTTCCTCAGTGGCAGGTTCCCAAACGCCACTTTTTCTCGCGGAAGGCGATTCCGTCTCTCTACCGGCATGTGGAGGGCAATGTCCATGCCTCGCTGGACAGGGCGGTCAGCGGTAAGGTGCATATTACCGCTGACTCATGGTCCAGCAGGCATGGACAGGGACGGTACCTTTCTTTCACGGCCCATTGGGTCACTCTATTGGCAGCTGGGAGGGATGCAGGACAAGGTGCAGTAGTGTTGGAGGTTGTTCCGCCACCACGCCTCCAAAACGCGACTACTGCTACTGGTTGTGACACACCTCTCTCCTCCACCCCCTCCTCTTCTTCTTCCTCCAGTGCTCTGTCCTTGGAACCAGCGGTGCTCCGTAGGCGTACAAGGGGCTACGCAAGTACGCAGGCAAAAAGATGCCATGCCGTGCTTGCGCTGGTGTGTTTGGGGGACAGGAGCCACACTGGGCCAGAGGTTCTGGCAGCTCTGCAGGGGCAGGCCGAGAGGTGGTTGACGCCACGTCAGCTTAAGCCAGGAATGGTCGTTTCTGACAATGGCACCAACCTCCTCTCCGCCCTGCGACAGGGGCAGCTCACCCATGTGCCCTGCATGGCTCACGTCCTCAACCTGGTGGTGCAGCGGTTCTTGGGCAGGTTCCCAGGCTTACAGGATGTCCTGAGGCAGGCCAGGAAAGTCTGTGTGCATTTCCGCCGATCTTATAATGCCAGTGCTCGGCTGACTGAGCTGCAAAAGGAGCTGAACCTGCCCAAGAACCGCCTAATATCTGACATGCCCACCAGGTGGAACTCAACGTTGGCCATGCTGCAGCGACTGCACACGCAGCAGAGGGCCATCAATGAGTACCTTTGCGACTACGGCACCAGGACAGGGTCAGGGGAGCTTGGTTTTTTTTCCCCACGTCAGTGGAGCATGATCAGGGATGCATGCACTGTCCTCTCACCATTTGAGGAGGCCACGAGGATGGTGAGCAGTGACAGTGCATGCATCAGTGACACTGTCCCTCTTGTCCACCTGTTGGAGCATACGCTGCGTGGGATCATGGACAGGGCACTTGAGGCAGAACAGAGGCAGGAAGAGGAGGACTTCCTTGCCTCTCAAGGCCCCCTTTATCCGGACAGTGTTCCTTCTGTCCCACCCATCACACAGGAAGAGGATGAGGAGGAGGAGGAGGAGGAGGAGGAGGAGGAGGATTGTGTGAGCATGGAGGTGGAGCCTGGCACTCAGCATCAGCAGCAGCAGTCTTTTAGGGATGATGTACAGTCCCAACAAGCCAGTGGACTTGTACGTGGCTGGGAGGAGGTGGCTGGCGATCATGTCATCCTCAGTGACCCAGAAGACTCCGGACCGAATGCCTCAGCTAACCTACGCTGCATGGCCTCCCTGATCCTGCAAAGCCTGCGGAAGGATCCTCGTGTTCTTCGGATCAAGGAGAGGGACCATTACTGGCTGGCCACTCTCCTTGATCCGCGGTACAAGGGTAAGGTTGCGGACCTTATCTTGCCGTCGCAGAGGGAGCAGAGGATGAGACATCTCAGGGAGGCCTTGCAGAAAGGTCTGTGCAACGCGTTCCCAGAAACTGGGAGGCTACAAACTCCTGGTCCTGGGCGACGAGTTGCTGAGGCTTCGGTCAGTGGCAGAAGGAGCGGTGGGGAAGGTGGACGTCTGACCGATGCGTTCAGACAATTTTTTAGTCCGCAGCCCCAAGGTATGATCGGTTCCAGCAACCATCGCCAGCGTCTGATATACATGGTGCAGGAATACCTTGGGGCAAGGTCAGACTTGGACACCTTTCCCACCGAAAATCCTCTGGCTTACTGGGTCCTGAGGATGGATCACTGGCCAGAGCTTGCACAGTATGCAATTGAGCTACTGGCCTGTCCTGCCTCCAGCGTTCTTTCCGAACGCACATTCAGTGCTGCTGGAGGATTTGTGACTGATCATAGGGTGCGCCTGTCCACCGCCTCGGTTGATCGACTGACCTTCATCAAAATGAATCAGTCTTGGATCACCACCAGCTACCAGGCACCTGAGGCGGATATAACCGAATAATTTTTAATGTCACATCCCTTCAAGACTGCCTATGCTGATGCTGAGTGACTGTCCTCTTATGTTCACTGACTATCCTCTTCCTCCTCCTCAATGATCCATGCCACCACACCAGTGCCTAAGGCACAATTTTTCAGCCCCTGTTTAACAGGGGCGTGTACTTACAATTTTTAAAAAAAATGCTTCGCAACACGTGTGACTGCTGTGCTCCAAGTACAGTCTCTGTGAGGGCCGTGTTGCAGTGTTGTGGCACCAGCACCAGTGCCTAAGGCACAATTTTTCAGCCCTGTTTAACAGGGGCGAGTACTTACAATTTTTAAAAAAAATGCTTAGCAACACGTGTGACTGCTGTGCTCCAAGTACAGTCTCTGTGAGGGCCGTGTTGCAGTGTTGTGGCACCAGTGCCTAAGGCACAATTTTTCAGCCCCTGTTTAACAGGGGCGTGTACTTACAATTTTTTAAAAAAATGCTTCGCAACACGTGTGACTGCTGTGCTCCAAGTACAGTCTCTGTGAGGGCCGTGTTGCAGTGTTGTGGCACCAGTGCCTAAGGCACAATTTTTCAGCCCCTGTTTAACAGGGGCGTGTACTTACAATTTTTTTAAAAAAATGCTTCGCAACACGTGTGACTGCTGTGCTCCAAGTACAGTATCTGTGAGGGCCGGGTTGCAGTGTTGTGGCACCAGCACCAGTGCCTAAGGCACAAATTTTTCAGCCCCTGTTTAACAGGGGCGGGTAATTACAAATCTTGATCTAATAGTTCACAGCAGGGCCCATTCCTGCGCCCACCAAGAGTAACTATGAGGGCCTGCAGTCTTGTGGCAACACCGTCCACCACCACCGCCAAAGGCCCAATTTTTCTGCCCTGTTCATCAGGTGCTTGCAATTACAAATCTTGATCTAATAACTCACAGCAGGGCCCATTCCTGCGCCCACCAAGAGTAACTATGAGGGCCTACAGTCTTGTGGCAACACCGTCCACCACCACCGCCAAAGGCCCAATTTTTCTGCCCTGTTCATCAGGTGCATGCAATTACAAATCTTGATCTATTAACTCACAGCAGGGCCCATTCCTGTGCCCACCAGTCTTGTGGCTACACCAACATCTAATAGGGCAAATTTCTGCAGAGTATATACGCCAGGCCCCTACTTTCAAACATCCAACTTACAAACGACTCCTACTTGAAAATGGAAAGAGAAAACAGGAAGTGAGAGGAAATCTACCCCTAGGAAGGGAAATTCTATCCTGTTAGATTTAATTTGGGAAAAAGGTATCTCCTCTCTACTGATACTTTATCACCAATCCTTGTTTCAATTAAAAACCCACTTTTTCCAAAAACATTTGTCATTGGGACGGAAAGTGAGGTGACATGTTCTGAACAGATGTGCAAAGACAGCAAATGTTACAGGGGTGATAACCCCTCCCTATGTTCTCCAAAAAGCTTAAAAATAGATTTTTTTGGGATGGAGCTACACTTCATAATGTACCTGTTCAGATTCTACTTAAGATCAAACCTAAAGCCGCAAGTGGTTTTAAATGGCTTCTTTTTTTTCCTTTACAAATGTCATTTTGTGCAAGGACAGTTCTAAACACGGGAAACACATGCCACTTCACAGGCATACTTTGGACACCCCCCAGGTACCATATTTAAAGGAAAATGTCACTTTTTTTTTTTCACTTTATGCATCATTAAAATGACTGCTCCCGAAAAAACGTTAGTTTTTAAAAGTTCTTTTTGCATTGATATATGTCCCCTGGGGCAGGACCCGGGTCCCCAAACCTGTTTTATGACATTAACATGCATATTGGCCGTTGTAATTAGCACTTTTGATTTCGAACGTTCGCGTCCATTATAACGTATAGGGTTCGAAAATTCGCGCGAACTTTCGGTCCGTTCGAAGGTTCTGGTTCGAACCGAACCCGGGGTGTTCGGCTCATCCCTACCCCCCAATACTGTGCCATACCCCCCAATACTCTGCCATACCCCGCAATACTCTGCCATACCCCGCAATACTCTGCCATACCCCCCAATACTCTGCCATACCCCGCAATACTCTGCCATACCCCGCAATACTCTGCCATACCCCGCAATACTCTGCCATACCCCGCAATACCCTGCGATACTCTGCCATACCCTGCGATGCTCTGCCATACCCTGCGATGCTCTGCCATACCCTGCGATACCCTGCCATACCCTGCGATACTCTGCCATACCCTGCCATACCCTGCAATACCCTGCGATACTCTGCGATGCTCTGCCATACCCTGCGATACTCGGCGATACCCGGCGATACTCTACCATACCCGGCGATACTCTGCAATACCCGGCGATACTCTGCAATACTCTACCATACCCTGCGATACTCTGCAATACCCGGCGATACTCTGCAATACCCTGCGATACTCTGCCATACCCTGCAATACCCAACAATACCCTGCGATACTCGCTACGATCAAAGCCAGGATCGTTTTTTTTTTTTTATTTCAGGCTTTCCAGCCTAGAGGTCAGATGTGGGGTCTTATTGACCCCATATCTCACTGTAAAGAGGACCTGTCATGCCATATTCCTATTACAAGGGATGTTTACATTCCTTGTAATAGGAATAAAAGTGATCAAAAAAATTTTTTGGGGGAAAAAAAGGGTCAAACTAAAATAAATAAAGTAAAATGAACAATAAAATATATATATATTTTTTTTTAAAGCGTCCCTGTCCCCGTGTGCTCGCACGCAGAAGCGAACGCATACGTAAGTCCCGCCCACATATGAAAACGGTGTTCAAACCACACATGTGAGGTATCGCTGCGAACGTTAGAGCGAGAACAATAATTTTGGTCCTAGACCTCCTCTGTAACTCAAAACATGTAACCAGTAAACAAAATTAAAGCCTATGGGGATTTTTAAGTAGCGAAGTTTGGCGCCATTTCACGAGTGTGTGCAATTTTGAAGCGTGACATGTTGGGTATCTATTTACTCGGCGTAACTTCATCTTTCACATTATGCAAAAACATTGGGCTAAATTTACAGTTTTGTTTTTTGTAAAGCACAAAACATTTTTTTTCCAAATAAAACACGTTCGAAAAATTGCTGCGCAAGTACCGTGCTAGATAAAAAGTTGCAACGACCGCCATTGTATTCTCTAGGGTCTTTGCTAAAAAAACATATATATTGTTTTGGGGTTCTATGTAATTTTCTAGCAAATAAATGATGATTTTTACATGTAGGAGAGAAATGTCAGAATTGTCCTGGGTGCTCCAGAACGCCTGATGGTGCTCCCTGCATGTTGGGCCTCTGTATGTGGCCACGCTGTGTAAAAGTCTCACACATGTGGTATCGCCGTACTCAGGAGTAATAGCAGAATGTGTTTTGGGGTGTAATTTGTGGTATGCATATGCTGTGTGTGAGAAATAACCTGCTAATATGACAATTTTGTGAAAAAAAAAAAAAAAATTAAAAAAAATCTTGATATTGCAAAGAATTGTGGGAAAAAATGACAACTTCAAAAAACTCACCATGCCTCTTTCCAAATACCTTGGAATGTCCTCTTTCCAAAAAGGGGTCATTTGGGGGGTATTTGTACTTTTATGGCTTGTTAGGGTCTCAAGAAATTAGATAGGCCGTCAGTACTTCAGGTGTGATCAATTTTCAGATATTGGCACCATAGCTTGTGGACTCTATAACTTTCACAAAGACCAAATAATATACCCCAATTTGTACTTATTTTTACCAAAGATATGTAGCAGTATAAATTTTGGCCAAAATTTATCAAGAAAAATTACAAATTTGCTAAATTTTATAACAAAAACGAAGAAAAATTCATTTTTTTACTGAATTTTCAGTCATTTTTCTTTTATAGCGCAAGAAATAAAAAACCCAGAGGTGATTAAATACCACCAAAAGAAAGCTCTATTTGTGTGAAAAAAAGGACAAAAAATTCATATGGGTACAGTGTTGTATGACTGAGTAATTGTCATTCAAAGTGTGAGAACACCGAAAGCTGAAAATTGGTCTGGTTATTAAGGGTGTTTAAGTGCCCAGTGGTCAAGTGGTTAAAGTCCAGGTGTAAGCTAAAATTATAATCAAAGAAAAGTTTGCAGTGATTTAAACAAAGACTCAATCGTAGCAGAAATAATCTCCAAAACGGCACCTCATATATTTATTGGGAACATGCTCACCAGATGCAAGCCACAAAATCGCATATGGCTTTAACCCAACCCGGGTTGATGATCTTGTTGCTGGAAAGGAATCCGGTAGAGCGATGTGATGTAATTTGTGTTTTTTCCCAAGTTTGTACTCATGGAGCAGGGTTAAAGGCCACCAAGAAAAAACAAAAAATACACCACAGCATAATACTGCTACACTACAAAAGTGCAATTAAATACCAAAAACAATGTGTTATGTCAAATTATTTTATAGAAAGACACCCAGTGATAAAAAAACACATTAAAGTGCACCACCACCATATAAAAGGCCTCCTTACCAGATGCCAGAAGAAAATTGCAAAAATAAGTGTCTGTCCCTTTAAGACTCTCCCATTCAGACAAACCAATGGAAATGGAGTGGTTTTGTACATAGATAGTACCAAGTGTTTAAAGCAGATTGTGAGCAGCCACCTTATAAAATGCCTCCTTACCAGACAGCCAAATCAAAGAAGGCCAGCAAAGCTCTCAAAGAAAAGGAATCCTCCACAGCTTGTGGTCTATGTTGATCGGTGGTAAAAAGCTTCAGAACTACAATCGGACAGGCTGTCAGGGAAGTCTGTAAAAGGTTCAGCTGGGCCAATCAGATCAGACCCATCATGTACTTTTCCACCCTTAAAAAAACTCCTCCAACTGCAAGCTGTTGTAGAGATCTGGGATATTGGCAGAAAATTGGAGCAAATCTTCAGCACACTGGCGTCTCTCCTCCATCACACACTCATCAAATCTCCCAAACAATTTGGCTTTCGCAAAGGGTGGGAAGAGCTCTCTTTGCCTGAAGAGGTTTTTGTTTATCTGTCAGAGATCTCTGTGCAGCTTTTTGAAGTCGCTGTATCTTTTCCACGAAACTATCTCCTGGACATCTTCTGGGTTCTTTCTGGACACAATCTATTCATACCCCGTGGTCCTGCAACTGCCAGCATCCCAGTCTTCTGCTCATTGGGGATAAATGTGTACGAGAACTTCTAGCAGTGCCGTGTAATACCCCAGTGGTCTTGTCAAAAACTGTCTCCTGTAATTTTTACTTTTTTGACACTTTTTTTTGTGAATGAGTAGGGGTACAATGTACCCGATACCCATTCACATAGGGGGCAGGATCTGGGGGACCTCTTGTTAAAGGGGGCTTCCAGATTATGATAAGCCCCCGCCCGCAGACCTCCAAAACCACCGGGCAAGGGTTGTGGGGAAGAGGTCCTTGTCTCCATCAACATGGCACAAGGTGTTTTGGGGGACCCCAAAGCACCCTCTCCATGTTGAGGGCATGCAACCTGGTACGGTTCAGGAGGGGGGCGCTCTCTCGTACCCCCCTTTTCCTGGGGGGATGAGAGAGCGCTACAAGGGTAGGACACTAAAAATTAGACACATTAAACTAATCACATTAGAAAAACAGGGATACAAATCAAGCTAATAACCATGACAAAGATTTTTGAGGATCAGAACTCCTTACCCCAAACCCCTAAAAATTTAAAGTGCAGGATTAAAAGCAAAAACAGATCAAATTATTACAAACTCAAAAGAGACAGCACACCAACAAAATCAACACACACTTTGGAATTAGCATGAAGCTTAATTTTCATCTAAACCATTACATAAACTAGCAGCAAATAGCGGCTCAGGCTAGTTGACCCACCCGACCAGCCTATATACAAGAATAATAAATATTTATATGAAAAATATATATCAAATCATTATAATGTGCAATAAACTCTGAACACAATACATATGCATGAATAAAATCAAGTCCATAGGGTAAGTGCTTAAATGTGAGTAAACACTGTGACCTAAAATGGATAACTCATAAAAACACAATCAAAAAGGAAAAAACAAGCATGTGAGTCCATTAACTGATTGAAGATAAATCACTCAAATCCAAAATCGAAAATCAAAGATTGTGTGAAGTATCCGGACCACCACCGCAATAAGTGAAATGTCTGCTTACCGCAGATCTATGATCCCCCGTCACAGAGGATCATAGAAGGCATAGATGGAAAATGCTGGGATGAGACCTTCAATGGTGCTGCAATCTAGGCCTCCAACAACTGATCCAAGATGGACATTCCTCACAATCCCACACAGATTCGGTACCTTACATGGAATGGGTGATGCTCAACAGACCCAGGGGTGCATATCATATGGAGGAAAGAGATACTTTCATAGTGTATTACCGAAAACTTTCTCTTTATTAAAATAGATTTAAAAACACTTACATCAGATCAGATGGATATAGATGTATTCCAGTGTACCGGTCGGTTACACATGGATATAAAATCCGAAAACCCAGATGATAACGTGAAAAATGTTGTATAGGCAGATGACAGCAGCGCGCCATTCCGTCCTACATGTTTCGTGAAAAACTCACGTCATCCAGGTCCCTGGGTCAGCCATTATGCACACACTCTCCACCCCAAAAAAACAGGCCTTTATATATAACCTAGATAGAATTGCTAGCAGACCCACCCAGTAAAGGACACACCCACCAGCGTAATTGTGCACACATCTGTTCAACAGGAACACACACTCTTTACAAATGAAAGAATGCATCAGCATATATATCTGTGCAGGCTAAACCTAAAAATAAAAAATGTCCAAGGCTCTGGCCATGATCAGTGATACCAAAAATCAAAACATTAAACTTGTACATTGTTGGGCATGTGGAGGGTACAAAACAGAAAAATTACAACTTTGTGAGGGCTGATTCACACAAATTGTTGACAAAGCACATTTGTCATTCATCATCAGCATACAACATTAAAATATGCATGCAGCATCACACCAGACTTCCATATCTGGCCAAAAACAATTTATAAAATTTATCACGTGATTTATAACGTAATTTCTTTGGTCTCCATGTTTTAAGGGCTGGTTATGGCTGATTACTGTCAGCATGCTGCTAGAGCAGTGTTTCTCAACTCCAGTCCTCAAGGCGCGCCAACAGGTCACGTTTTCAGGATTTCCCCCAGATGAAGCAGCTGTGGGTAATTACTAAGGCAGTGAAACTGATTAAATCACCTGTGCAAAATAATGGAAAGCCTAAAACCATGACCTTGAGGACTGGAGTTGAGAAACACTGCTCTAGCAGCATGCTGACAGTAATCAGCCATAACCAGCCTATAAAACATGGAAACCAAAGAAATGACTGTAGTTGAGAAACACTGTGCTCAAAATTGGTTGGTTTTTGCTTGGTAAGAGGCTGCAATTAGTGCTGGTGGGGAAATGTTCAGGCTGATTATTGTCCTTGCCCAGGGAAAACATATGACACAATTTGCAATGGTGGTGGAACCCTACTAAACACATAAATACTACATTTAGACATAATTTATGGAAAGCCAGGAGTCAGGAATTATGTTTAACAACATAGGGAGGACATACCACTTCTCTACATGAAGTGGTATGCTTGGGAATCAAAACCATTGACCCCAGGGCTGCTAAGCAGGAGTGCTAACCATTTAGCCACTGTGCTGACACATGGCTAGAGGCTGCATCTCTGTGCTGTCAACAGTCCTAAGTCTCAGGCGTGCAATAAGTTAATCAATGCAGATTTACTATGGAAGGCTGGAGAGCCATTGAACCACCTGTTTCTGGCATATGGCATCTGTTTTGAAGGCTGGGTATGGCTGATTACTGTCAGCATGCTGAACCATCTTGAAATTGGTTGGTTTTTGCTTGGTAAGAGGTTACAATTAGTGCTGGTGGGGAAATGTTAAGGCTGATTATGGTCCTTGCCCAAGGTAAACATATGGCACGATTTGCAATGGTGGTGGAACCCTCCTACACATAAATACTGCATTTCTTTGGACATGGTGGTGGAATGACATCAGCCAGGAGTTATGCTTCTTGATTTATTCTGTGATATTAGGTGGTTCTTGGTGTGTTAGTGTAGAATAGTGATGTTACCCTCTGAATTTTGGGAATGACATTTTGATTTCTGATGTTGGTACACATATCACATTTTTTGGGCTCAAGTTCTGATCTGCTGGAAATACTAAACACCACACAAAATTGTGACTCATTTTAAATTTGCATCAGCAATGGTATTGTTTGTGGTTTGTAAAGACACCTCTGTGAGTTTGGGTAAAGTTTTTGTGAGATAAAGGTCAGTGACAACAAGTGAAAGTGACAGAGAAAAATATATTTTAACAAACATGAAAACATTACACATTCTAGCACTCAAAGGCCCCTTTCACACTGTCGTACCGTTCAGGTCTGCCTGTCAGTTTTGTCGGCAGACCTGAACGGGCGATCCATGCTAGTCTATGGAGCGACGGATGTCAGCGGTGATATGTCCGCTGACATCCAGCCCGGTCCGATCTGCTAAAATTACACAGATGCCCCTATGTTCGCATCCATCCCTGGCAGATCGGATCGGGTGAGATCTGATGAAAACGGACATGCTGTCCGTTTTCGTCCAATCTCTCGAAAGTAACCAGAGGCACTCGACAAGCCCCTCCCCGCTCAGTGAGCAGAGAGGGACCTGTCATTGGCCGGCTCAGCGGAGATCAGCAGAGAGATCTCCCACTGAGCTAGCGGACAGAGGCGAACTCCGAGGCAGCGGAGAATGAGAATGAAGCCTTAAAAACAAAATAGATGAAAAGAAGCAACATTGTTGCAAGGACGATTTTTTTTTGAGAAAGATACAGTTCCTCTCAACATTAAAGTATTTATTTGGGGAAGTTACAATTGTACTATTATAATCAATAGCTGAAACTTGCATTGGGCTATATATCACAAATTTTCACTCTCAAAAACACATTTTAGATCAGCGCTAATTTCGGTATTGACTATAGCGCCCTGTAAAAAAGGCATGGGAGTTAAAATGAGAGTAGTTTGCGTGTCTAAGCATGCTCAGTTGTGCTGGCACCTAGTTGTACAGAGACAGGGAATTTATCTTTTCTCAGACTTTTTTAAAGATATTTCCATGTATATATTACTTTTTTAAACAGTTTAAAAGCAGATTATCTTTAAACAATATACCACATATTTCAGTACCATTAAGGGGATCATATTATGCTCTCAACATTATTTCCATGTACAATACTCCAGGTTCTAGCAGAGTAAGGGTTTGGGCGCTATCTGTTTTCTGGGAGCTATAGTAAATTTGATTTTGGGAGTATTTTTCCACCAGCGCTATAGTGAATTCCGTTCTAGCGCTAATTAGCGTGATCACAATAATTTGATCGCTAATTAGCACTAACTAGCGTGCAGCGCTATAGTAAATGTCCCCCCCATTATGTAAATATTATTATGCCTAAACTAGATTCAAATGTCTTTTATTTCTCTATAAAATGGTGTTGAAGTTGGCCTAAGTATCTATGTAATTTAGAAAGCACACAAGGTCTTAAGAGTGAGCCAAAACATCATAACAGATTTGGCATACTTTATGTGAAAACTAAATGTGTTTTTGTTTTTGCAGAAAAGAATTGGCAGATAATTTTACATGCTTCGTACTAGAGGATTAATTTGGAATTGATGTACCCTGGACAGGATCTTCAACTCTAAGAGAAATCTAATGTGTGATGGCAAACAGACTTTCCCCTGTAGCTTCTCACCAACCTGTCCCAATTCTAAATCACTTATTTCACCTGCCAATCTAATGTGGGCTGGTTGCTGTGTAATAAAGAAGCTTTTAATTGACTTAAAATACAGAACACAACCCATGATTGTGGCATGTGAGCCTATGAGATTTGTTTGGCTACTAGCAGCCAAACAAAACTCCTAGGCTCACATGCCACAATCATGTTATCTTGCAATTCAGCGGATGAGGTGAGTTACTATTATTTGACTTCTCAAGCAACTGCTTTTCCTGCTCTCCTCAGCAGGCACCTCTCTCCAACTCACAGCCAGTGGCGGGGCATCCATAAAGAGTGCAGGAGCGCCGCCCCCTCTCTCCTGGCACCACTCTATTACCATAGATAGATTCATGCATTGCATGAATCTATCTATGGTCGCCTCTGACCTATTCAGGTGTACAGCTATTCAGGTGTACGGCTCCTTTTTGGGTGCCGGGCACCTGAATTACAGCGGCGGGGGTGTTTTTTGGAAGCACCTGATTAGAGCCGTAGGCTCTAATAGGCGCCCAAAAAAGTGAACAGTGGACGCAATGCTGTGTGTTCACTGTTCACTCAGCTGTGTGTTAGCAAAGCAAAGGAATTCGCTTTGCTAACACTGAACTGCCTCTCAGCTAATCAGGTGCTCGGGTCTGTTACCTGTCACCTGATTGGCTGAAATGGGCGATGCACACTGGCAGCATTTGATGGGGAACAGTAGCGGCAATTTATGGGCACATTGGCAGCATTTGATGGGGTACAGTAGTGCCAAATGGTGGGCACACTGGTAGCATTTGATGGGGCACAGTAGCGGTAATTGATGGGCACACTGGCAGCAATTGATGGGCACACTGGCAGCAATTGATGGGTACAGTAGCTGTGTTTGATGGCACAGTTGCTGCCCTTGATGGGCACAGTGGCTGCATTTGATGGCACAGTGGCAGAAATTGACGGGTACAGTAGCTGCGTTTGATGGGCACAGTGGCTGCGTTTGATGGGCACAGTGGTGGAAATTGATGTTTTTTTTTGCGCCCTTCCAAAAATTTTGAGCACCAGCCGCCACTGCTCACAGCTATTGCCATACTAAAGGTGTGATGATCCCTGCAATAATTGATTGGAAATGTGCGTGTGTAATAAATATAATGTGCATACGAAAAGGGATTAAAGAGTCTACTTTAATTGAGAAAAAGTTAAAAAACACATGGTAAGGAAAATCTCATGTATTATACTTTTGTGATCTATTCCTTTGGCCCATTGGTTAACCTTTGTATGATACGTAAAACAACCCATAGGAATGAAAGACAAAACATTTGTGTATAGATATAAAAAAAAACATTATAAATATATTTATTTTTTTATAAGTGATCACATTCTCTCTGTTCTCAGCTGAATAAGAGCTGTGGGGAGGAGAAGCAGCAGTACATTAAGCTTCCCAGTGAAAGGCTGTGCAGCGGGGGCATGTCAGGACAAGTCTGATCATATTGAGTTCCCAGCATAGCTAGATAACTGACCACGGCATGTTCACCTGCTTAGTGTGGTCAGTTTTTAATAGGAAAGCAAGGGGACTAGCAGGAACACCGGGGATTTTAAACAAAGGAAACAATACAAAGAGAACAGGATACTTTCTCATACAAGGACATGGTACAGAAGGCACATATCAGGAATATGAAGTGTTGTGGTAACAAACACTTTAAGCTAGTATACAGTAGTAAAATTTAGTTTAGTTTTCATTGTAAGAATACTGTAAGAATTTTAGTTTTTGGAACCATTAGTGTAGTAAAATCAACAATAAGACCGAGAACTGAGCGATCAAAGAGAATTATGGGATTAAAACAAATTAACATACATACTCACCTAGGTGGATGCAGCATCAGTCCAATGCTGTAGCTGTCCCTCGCCACGGTTAAGACCGAGAACTGAGCGATCAAAGACCGCTGGTCGCTCAGTTCTCGTGTGTGCCCTGGGTAACGCGGGAGTGTCTCTTCATAAGAATTGTGTGAATATTCTGATCTCCTTTAATAAATTAGCCTCCACGAAATTTATGGTTATCTGATTGTGAGCTGCAGTAGTCCATACACACCATAGGTTATAATTTAGAAATTGGCCACCCACAGCTGAGGCTTGATGGGTTTTAGTGCCAGATGAAATGATGTTGTGCTTTAATGGTTTCCTTGTTTTTTGAAAAGCCAGAAGTAAGATGCCGCCTACTTATTTTTTCCTTCCAAAGTATGCATAAGAAAACAAAATGCAGATACAGGTAAATGGAAACTTTGCATATTTAATTCTAAATGACGTGTCTTGCCTGTAGCTGACTGGATCATTGGAGTGAACCCAAGTTCACTGATCTGGAATCAAGCTTATTGCTATACAATTATAAGTCTTCATTAAAATTATTCGATTTATAGAGTTTCAGTTAAAACAAACTTTGAACTATGTGCTTTTTGGTAATCTTCAAGCAGAAGTGCTGTTAACCAAGCTAAATTCACAATGCATATGTGAGAAATATCTTACCTGCAAAAATGTTTAATTCCGTTAAGGAAGGTTTCTAATACATTTGTGTCCAATTGGGGAGATTTCCCTTCACCTCTTTCCTTGTAGACACAGCAGCACTGTTAATTGTACATCAAATGTCAATGTAGTTTTAGTCATAGTCTTTTGACTAAAATGCCAATTTAGGTTTAGTTGAATTTTACTCATCTGAATTGTTTTAGTCTTAGTCGTATTTTAGTCGACTAAAAACTGCAGTACCCATCTAAACTTCCATTTTCCTCGGAGCTCCGCCTGTCTGTGAAAGCCCCAGCCCCCTGACTCTATCAGCACAATGTTGTCATGTACCTTATGGCAGAGCCTGACGTGTAGAGGGAGACCTCTCATACAGAAGTGTTGGGGTAACAAACACTTTAAGCTAGTATACAGTAGTAAAATTTAGTTCAACAGTTTTCATTGTAAGAATGCTGTAAGAATTTTAGTTTTTGTAACCATTAGTGTGGTAAAATCAACGTTCGTTTTCAACTGCAGTGATGAGAAAATTGTAAGGAGCAGGATAGAAATTTTTCTTGAATGCACAAATTTCTAACAGCGCATGTGGTTTTCATGCGATAAAGTCCATTCATCCCAAATTCAGTTGTTAAAAGCAAACAACTGTTGAATGACATTTAAATTTGCTGAACATTTGCATACAAATTTTCCTAAGAATTTTCATAGACATTTTCATTCGAAATCCTACTAGTCTAGTGTATAGCCAGCTTTAAACTCCACCTGAGTTGACTACATCATATACAAATGCAATATTTCATATTCATTCGACTACAAAATATACACCTGATTAAAAAATGTATTTATAGTTTTCCTTTAAAAATTTTTTAGACCTTATCACAATAAATAAAGAGAACACACCTTTCTATGGATTATCATGGCAGGCCAGCGCTGCTAAAATGAGAGGGATGCTGATATTCAAATAGCGTATATACTGGAGTATAAGCCGAGATTTTCAGACCTTTTTTTAGGGCTGAAAGTGCCCCCCTTGGCTTATACTCGAGTCACCGCTGTCTGCCTACATGATCAGTGTGTCATGCAGACAGGCGGCAGTGTTCAAAAGCCGCGCCTCCTCCTCGTCTGTGATAGGAGGAACACTAGCAGTGTTTTCCCAGCAGTGAGTCAGTGTGCAGTGTTCCGCCTATCACGGACGTCCTGTCATTCTCATCTCATGGACGAGGATGTCCGTGATAGGTGGAACACTGAACACTGACTGCTGGGAAAACAGAGTGTTCCTCCTATCACGGACGAGGATGAGGAGGAGGCGCGGCTTTTGTATATTGTAATGGCGCCGTCTGTTTTGCCTTACACGCTGATCGGCAGGATCAGCAATGGGGGACACAGAACACAGATCGCACAGGGAGGCATCTAACGATCGGCACAGGAAGACTGCAATGGGGGACACAGGACACAGATCGCACAGGGAGGCATCTAACGATCGGCACAGGAAGACTGCAATGGTGGACACAGGATGCAGATCGCACAGGGAGGCATACACAGGACCCAGAGGATGCAGATCGGCACAGGTAGGCTGCAGTGGACACAGGGGGGTATGTACAGGACACGGGGGGTATGTACAGGACAGGCTGATATACTAGCTAGGTAACTAAAATCATTTGTCAGTTGTGAATTTTAAGTCCACCTATTGCACACAAAAAAAAGTAATAAATAAATGCACCCATATTAATTAATAAAAAATATATAATATGAAGCTAAGATCAAGAACACAGGGATGTGACCTCAAACTAGCAGAAGGAAATGTTAAACTAATCTTAGAAAGTATTATTTTGCCAAACAGTAGTTGATGCTGGGAATAGACTTCCAGCAGTGCTAGTGAGTCTGTCGACAGTAAGTGGATTCAAACATGCTAGGGACAAACATAGATCTATACTACAAACAAGTTGGAATAAAACCAAAAAATAGACTGTTAAAATGGTGCACAATTGATGGACCACTTGGTCTTTGTTCTGCCTTTTCTTTGTTTATATATTTTTGCATAGAAGCTGCACATGTTTGATGCAAATAATGTTTATCTAAGCGCTCCGATGAACAATCAGAGCACCTAAAGTCATATTAGTAAACCAGTACAGGGGGTCCCCGAGTTACGAACTCGTTAGGGACTGCCTGCCTGTACGGAAGTCGGAAATGTTCGTAAGTCGGCCGTGCATGCGCAGACCGACAAATACGGAGATTTCCGGACATTTCCGATGTTCCGTCTATTGCCGTTCTGCGCATGCGCGGCAAATTACGGACATTTTCCGAAGCTCCGTATGGCCGCGCATGCGCAGAACGGCCGAAAGACGCCGAAAAAGACCGAAAAATGGCGGAGGTTCCCCGCAGCACCCCGTTCGTAAGTAGGGGTTGTTCGTAGGTCGGGTGTTCGTAAGTCAGGGACCCCCTGTATATACTTTTTGTATAATCATCAAGAACCAACGTAAGTGTATATTACCCTTGCCCAATAATTGAAGATCTTTTTGAGAATAATACATGAATGGAAATGCAATAGAACTGATGGAATTTGTTTAAACAGCAGCAAAAGGGAGATGCCATGAAAAGCCTTTTTGATGGAAGCTAGGGTTTGATAAAAAAGATACAGACAATATACTAAAAGTCTAGACTATTCATGAAAGAAAAGAAAAAAAATTTAATCTTTCATCCGCTGGAAAATGAAACAATGCATCTGATTGAACCATTATTTATGCTGTTCAGTTTCTATTTATTGCTATTAAAAGAATATAGTAAGGCAGAAAATGAAGCCCCACTCTGCGAAAGTCACACCATAGGGTTTATGCAAAGTAACAGGCTTCAAGAGATAATCCCAGTCCTAAACCACATCCCTCTGACACATTTTATCCGAACTTGATTTATTCATAGAGGTGGGAGTGGCTGGACCTAGAGGACATTTAAACCTCCTCAATGATTAATCAATTAATTAGGAATAACACAAAAACACTAAACAATATCAACAACTGCCATAATAACCTGGTGTGGAGGAGGATCACTTAAATCCAAAGAAGTCCTCTACATACCGGTGGCATAAATCTGATGACTGATCTCTGCAAGCATACACCAGACATCACTATTATCTTTCCCCTGGCTCAGGGCATATAACATAGAAATTAATATATTCACAACATAATAATTTCTACAATTTTTACAAAATCAGACATTGTCATCTGGCATGTGCTTACCTATCTAATAGTATTCAAAGTCCAACATGTATTAAAAGACTGGGACATGGATAACCACATCCTGTATAGATAACCTATCCACTGGATGAGGGACCCAGGGGAATATGCAGAGAGGACAAAGAAAACATCCCTGGAGTTTTCATTTTCCAAAACATTACAGCAATGACATATAGCTATCTTTAATGGTACTTTGTTGCAAATGTATTTATTTATTACAGCTAATTATATAGTGCCATCAATTTACGCAGCGCTTTACATATTTATTATACATTCACATCAGTTCCTGCTCTCAAGGAGCTTACAATCTAAGGTCCCTAACTCACATTCATACATACACATACTAGGGCCAATTTAGACAGGAGCCAATTAACCTACCAGCATGTCTTTGAGATAAAACCCACACAGACAAAGGCAGAACATGCAAACTCCAGGCAGGTAGTGCCATGGTTTGGATTTGAACCGACGACCCTAGTGCTGTAGAATAACCACTTAGACACTATGCTGCCCACTAAATGATTCACATCACTTTCCAGGCACAGAACAATTTCTAACTATTGACATATCTGTAGCTAATTGTCTTCTATCCTATATGTTTCCTATATTTAAATACACTCACTTATTTCTCACTGCTTACTCAGCAAAAGCAATGTGAATTTATTAAGTAAAAGTATTTTTTGCGGTGTTTCAGCTTGCTCTTCAACAATGGTCTTGCCTCACATATTATAAAGTTGTTTTAACTTTAGGGCAAATGTAAATAAAATGTCAGACATATCACCTTTTCTGCAACAATGCACAATAGAAAATTCCCTGGCACTCTGCCTGAAAGTCAGCAAAAAGTATCTACTAAAACATTAAAAGAGAATTATGGGATTAAAACAAATTACCATACATACTCACCTAGGTGGATGCAGCATCAGTCCAATGCTGTAGCTGTCCCTCACCACGGTTAAGACCGAGAACTGAGCGATCAAAGACCGCTGGTCGCTCAGTTCTCGGGTGTGCCCTGGGTAGCGCGGGAGTGTCTCTTCATAAGAATTGTGTGAATATTCTGATCTCCTTTAATAAATTAGCCTCCACATAATATCTGCTTATCTGATTGTGAGCTGCAGTAGTCCATACACATCATAAGTTATAATTTAGAAATTGTCCCCCCACAGCTGAGGTTTGATGGGGTGTAGTGCCAGATGAAATTATGTTGCGCTTTAATGGTTTCCTTGTTTTTTGAAAAGCCAGAAGTAAGATGCCGCCTGCTTATTTTTTCCTTCCAAAGTATGTATAAGAAAACAAAATGCAGATACAGGTAAATGGAAACTTTGCATATTTAATTCTAAATGATGTGTCTTGCCTGTAGCTAACTGGATCATTGGAGTGAACCCAAGTTCACTGATCTGGAATCAAGCTTATTGCTATACAATTATAAGTCTTCATTAAAATGATTCGATTTATGGAGTTCCAGTTAAAACAAACTTTAAACTATGGGCATTTTGGTAACCTTCAAGCAGAAGTGCAGTTAACCAAGCTAAATTCACAATGCATATGTGAGAAATATCTTACCTGCAAAAAATTGTAATTCCATTAAGCAAGGTTTCTAATCCATTTGTGTCCCATTGGGGAGATTTCTCTTCAATTATTTCCTTGTAGACACAGCAGCACTGTTAAATTTATATCAAATGTTGATGTAGTTGTAGTCATAGTCTTTTGACTAAAATGCCAATTTAGTTTTAGTTGAATTGTAGTCATCTGAATTGTTTTAGTTTTAGTCGTATTTTATTTTATTGTATTTTAGTCGACTAAAATCTGCAGTACCTAACCCACCTGAACTTCCATTTTCCTAGGAGCTCCACCTGTCTGTGAAAGCCCCAGCCCCCTGACTCTATCAGCACACTGTTGTCATGTACCTTATGGCAGAGCCTGACGTGTAGAGTGAGACCTCTCGTACAGCCCCAGCTTAAGGGCCACTGGAGTTGCGACAGTGATTGCGAGAGCAAGATGAGGTAAGAGTGCCTGCAAGATCTTCCATTGGCCGCAAAGGTGTGTGGCAAGTGTGTCACGAGAGCCGAGCTGGATGGTTGAAGCAGCGGATGGCAGCAGGAACAGTAGATGCAGACACACAGTGGATGCAGGACCAGTGTCACCAGGGACCATGCAGAGCAGGACAGATGGATAATTGGATGCAGGGTCTGACAAGCCAGGTCAATAACGGATGATCAGAGACAGGCATAAATGGCAGGCAGAGAATGGTCAATGTGCAGGCAGAAGTTGGCAACAGGATATCAGGCAGATGATAGATATGACAAAGTCTAAAGACAAGCCGAGGTCAGGATATGTGGAGAGCAAGCATGGTCAGGATAAGCTGGAGCAAGTAGAGGTATCAAGCAGAGATTACAGGAACAGTTATATAGGTAAAGCTGCAGATCAGACAGCAATGTACTAGTGCAGCTGCTGCCCTTATATAAGCCATTTGGCACCAGCATTAATGGCTAACAGGCACGCACAGCATGCACATAGGCGTTAGCCTATATCTGGGAAGACGGGCACCTGTCTGTGCATGCATATCTGCCTCTGCCTAGGAGCTTCGATTGCACTGTGGCCAGCACGTCCCTGACAGCTGTATTGCCAGAGAGACACATACTCCCTCTGTCTGCCTGCTGTCTGGGAGTTCTAGAACAATGCCCTGAAAACCACAGAAGAGAAACTCCTCCATCGGATTTCTGTCTGTCTGGATGTGGCGTGGTGAGTGTTTCCCCTCCCAGCAGGGTAGCAGTGCTTAACACTGTGTAAAATAACAGCTTTGTCAGACCGTCAAATTCTCTGTTCTGTGCACTCCCTCACTCCCATTTACTTCCCCATTGCAACTTGCAGGTCACCTCACCATCCCCAATGCATAATGCACCCTGCCCTGTGCATTCCCTCACTCCCATTTGCTTCCCCATCCCCATTTGCAGGTCACCTCACCATCCCCAAAGTATAATGGACCCTGTCCTATTCATTCCCTCACTCCCATTTACTTCCCCATCCCCACTTGCAGCCTTGCATTACACCCAATAGCCTTTACAGTCTTTTGTTTGTTTTTTCTTTAAATATTTAAAAGTTGCGCTTCTGTTTGTCAAAAATAAATATTCCTGTTTGTTTATGAAACTTGGTTTTATGTATAAGGCACATTATGGGGGTTATTTACGAAAGGCAAATCCACTTTGCACTGCAAGTGCCCTTGAAAGTGCACTGAAAGTGCACTTGGAAGTGCAGTCGCTCTAAATCTAAAGGGTACATCTGAAATGAGTGGAAGCTCTGCTGATTTTATCATCCAATCATGTGCATGCTAAAATGCTGTTTTTTATTTTCCTTGCATGTCCCCCTCAGATCTACAGCAACTTTACTTTCAAGTGCACTTTCAGTGCACTTTCAAGTGCAAAGTGGATTTTCCTTTCGTAAATAACCCCTGATGTGTCACAATGGCATGTTCAAACCTTAATACCATAAATAATAACATTACAACACAGGTCAGTGTCCACGCTACTTAATAATGTTAGAGATATTATTATGAGCAGCCAGCACAATTTGTTGATCAGCAAAATATAAGAATATAAAAAGTCCACATGCGGCGCTAAATGAGAAGATAATCCAAAAAGGGAGAGTTGATAAACCCGTCACCAGCTTCAATGTGTATAAATCCAATCCACAATCCAAAAAAGCAGGCAATAGACAGACCAAGACCACAGTTCCGTTCTTCAGCTTTAAGTGGAATCCAAACCAGGATTGCGGCTAATCATCAGACATTTTCATGCAGCAAAAACTTCTTTGAGCTCTCGTCCAGGCAGCCAGGGATACCCAATGAAAAGATAATGCAGCCAATAGTGAAGCCCTGCGGTTCCCAGTGTGCTAGTGTCAGCCCGCCAAAACCTGAGAACTGCGGCCATTTGATTCACCACGGATCACGGAGGCACCAAGTGTGTATAATTACCACCTTAATCAGCCACAGAACCTGTGTAATCAATATGTGTTTGTTTTTAAGGGATGAGGTGGCAACCCTAAATCCATCACGTTTAAGTACAGAAAAATGGAAAAGGACAGTCCTTTTCCATTTTTTATTTTTTTACTGGACCTGGTCAGATTCGGAGGTAGGCAAGTATAAATGAACATAAGTCAGTTTACATTAGCCTGCCCTTAGAGCTGCATGGAGCTTCTGTACAGGTCCACCTAAAAAATGGAAAGGCATACCTGATCAGAAAGTCAGTGGGAAAGGACCCTTGGGTTGTGGCTGGAGTGTGCAAAGTGGATTTGAACTCAGAGGCCAGAGTCTTAAGGTAGGAGAGATAACAGCATAATTAATATGCCCCTTTGTAAAGTGAGCTACAGTGCGTTATCTAATTTTTCATAACTTCTATCTGTGAGAGATCGCCTATGCTTACATCAGGCATTGGTTGCTAAAGAACTGACAGTAAGAAATAACATAATAATTTAATGAAATAATACAAGTAGAATAATTTAAACATGTTTATGTTCTTGGGATTTATCAAAAGATTCAGCCCAGACTGAATGTGTGCAAGCTAACATAAGCAATGTTATAAATTCACTACCCTACACTAATAAAATGATTCTTTTATGTTTGTTGGTCAATTGCAAGACACCCATACTACTACGCACATATGGGACTAATCACCAAATTAACTACCAGGTGTTCAAATACAGGAGCTCCCTGTGGAACCATAGAATAACCATTCAACTACATGTGAGATTTTAATTGCTGGTGAACCTGAGAGCAACCCTTTTCGAAAAGCCCCGAACCCTACGACATAAACATTACTGTGATGGAAATGAGACTCCTGACCGAAAGTTAAATCCCATGTCCACAAATGGTTAACACCCTAGAGTAGATCTCTTGGGGTAAAATAAAAGCAATCAGAAGGTCATTTGTTATACAATTTTACAAATAAATAATGTGTAATTAGCTTGATAAATTGATCCTAAAGCACCTGAAATGCCAGTTTTAAATGTGAATTTTTTATTTTTTTAACATAAAGTTAATTTTAAGTTCTTCAAAGCAAACATACAATACCAGGTTACATATTCATACAGACAGCAATCAGATTTGTTCTTGTATAACATTGCAGGTATAATTTTAGTAACAGCAAACGTAACAAACAGTTAGTCCATTTCTTATTTTCAGATATCTCATAGACCACTGCAGGCATGACCATCAATAGTATATGTGAGGGGGGGTCTATTGATTACCTTCCTTATGGTTATATCCACCGCCTATAGTTTAGATTAAGGATTGAGGCCGATTAATGGAGAAAGTACTTATCATAGAAAAGAGAGGAGGCCTGCCCATCTACTCAATGGTCAGGTGTTTTTCGCTTTTACCCATGCTGCCCAAATTTTATCAAATTTTTTGGGGCAATTTCTTCTTAAATATGTTAGTTTATATAACGGTAGTGCTGCATTTACTAAGGATTGCCATAGTTGTTTAGTGGGTGGCTGAGTCTGATTGCATTGCATCAGTATCGTTTTTCTAGCGTAGAACGTGGCATAAAACACAAACAGTTTTTTCCCCTAGGGGGTCTCAAGAAAAATCACAAATGCCCAACAGGAGAGGGACCGAGCTGTAAGGGACTGTCAATTTCCCAATAGAATTAATGTCAGTCAGAATATTTTTCTAGAAGGTGACCACTTCAGGACATGACCAAACCAGGTGGAAGAAGTTAGCGTTGTCCGAGCTACATCTGGGGCAGTTTGCTGTTCGGTCAGGGTATATTCTCGCCAAGCGTGCTGGAGAGTAATATGCACAGTGAAGACATTTCAGTTGCATGAACCTGTCTCTTGAAGAGATCACAAGGGGCAGGTATTGCTAAATACCCTCCTCCCAGTCATTGTCTGCTAACTCTGAAATGTCCCTCTGCCAGAGCTGGAACAATTGAGACTTTAGACATGTCTAGAACAGCCAGCTTTAAATGTGAAATTATATATATAAAAAAGTAAACAAAACTAATTCTGAAATCAAAGTGAGTATCCATCCAGATATATAAAGCTTGCAGTTAAACTGACTAATGCCTCGTACACATGATTAGATTATCGGATGATAAAAATCGCTTTCGGATAGACCATTCGATAATCTGATCGTTAGTACACAGCTTTCGACAGCGGATCACGACAGTCCGTCCAACAAAATCCGAAGGGACAGACACGAAAACTTTGCTCGGACGATAGCCCATCGAATGACAATCATTTAATCAGTACAGTATGCGTCCGCAAAAATTAACTGACGAACACCACGCATGATCGGAAACACGAAAATAACCTGGAAGGAGATGGGAGAATGTAAACAATGTTCGTACTGCGAAAATGCCCCAACATACCAACAGAAACTCACCTGCAGCCGATCCCAATGTTCCTCAGCAATCAATGAACAGATAATATTATTGTAGTTAATTATTTATGAGCATGGAGAAAAACGGGTTTGAAGCCACCTATAGATATAAATCTGGAAACCAGATACCAAAAATACAGAGAAAAAAACACAAAAGAGGGTTGCCCCTGGGATTATATGGGCTGAGGGTAAAGACCATGTATGAGAGTAACAAGCGTATGTAAAAAGGTATATGTAAAATGTATTAAGTACAAAAACACATAAGTATGAATCTTAACATGACATTAGAGTATCCTAAAAAAAGATTTGGATAGTCACACTATATAGATACATTACAGCTAGGTTCTGAAACACGTTTGATCTCATGGTGAGAGGCAAAAACAAAGTGCATGCACAACGAAGTCCCAACATGTTTTGGAATTTTAGATATTTAGTTCCTTCTTCAGGGACTGATTTAGAACACGCTGTAATATCTGATGGTGCAACAGCAAGAGGATCAAGTAAGTACAATATGTATAGTTGTACAAATATTTAAAATACACTAGGAAACAGCATGATATGACAATGGGACAGTCTTTTTTTAATTTGATGATACTCACAGAGTGGCTATCTTTAACCACATGCTGACCGGGCCATAGCCGAAAGACGGCTACAGTGCGGTTGGCTTATTCTGGGAGGGTGTCCATGGACGTCCTCCCATAATCTTGCTCCCACACGCGCCCTGGGCATGCACCCAGAAATATCCATTACCGCCATGTCCGGAAGACCTGGCGCATCACGGATCACGGTAAATGGCTGCTGATATCGGCCGTTTACCACGTGATCGCTCTGTCAAAATGACGGAGCGATCACAACAACACACCGGCATCACGTCCGTTCCTCCCTCCCCTCTCTGTACTGATTGGTACAGAGAAGGGAGAGATCGTTTGCAGCAGCGCTGTGGGCTGGATGTGTATGTGCTCAGTGCCCATTCCAGCTGCAATACTCTGCCAATATACTCTGCAATACTCTGCCAATATACTCTGCCAATATACTCTGCAATACTCTGCCAATATACTCTGCAATAACCTGCCAATATACTCTGCAATACTCTGCCAGTATACTCTGCAATACCCTGCCAATATACTCTGCAATACGCTGCCAATATACTCTGCCAATACTCATCTGTCCATCCATACTCTGCAATACTCATCCATCCATACTCTGCAATACTCATCCTTCCATCCATACTCTGCAATAATCATCCATCCATCCATACTCTGCAATACTCATTCATCCATCCATACTCTGCAATACTCATCCTTCCATCCATACTCTGCAATAATCATCCATCCATCCATACTCTGCAATACTCATTCATCCATCCATACTCTGCAATACTCATTCATCCATCCATACTCTGCAATACTCATCCATCCATTCATACGCTGCAATACTCATCCATCCATCCATACTCTGCAATACTCATCCTTCCATCCATACTTTGCAATACTCATCCATCCATTCATACTCTGCAATACTCATCCATCCATCCATACTCTGCAATACTCATCCGTCCATACTCAGCAATACCCAGCTATACTCAGCCACACCCAGTGATCCCACTCACACTCAGCGTGGCCACGCTGTGTAAAAGTCTCCCACATTTGGTATCGCCATACTCAAGAGGAGTAGCAGAATGTGTTTTGGGGTGTAATTTGTGGTATGCATATGCTGTGTGTTATAAATAACCTGACAATATGACAAATTTTGTGAAAAAAAAATTAAAATAAAAAAATTAACTTGATTTTGCAAAGAATTGTGTGAAATAATTACAACTTCAAAATAAAATAAATCTAAATACCTTGGAATGTCTACTTTCCAAAAAGGGGTAATTTGGGGGGTATTTGTACTTTGCTGGCATGTTAGGGTCTCAAGAAATGAGATAGGCCGTCAGTACTTCAGGTGTGATCAATTTTCAGAGATTGGCACCATAGCTTGTGGACTCTATAACTTTCTCACCGACCAAATAATATACACCAATTTTGATTATTTTTACCAAAGATATGTAGCAGTATAAATTTTGGTCAAAATTTATGAAGAAAAATTACTAATTTGCAAAATTTTAACAGACACAAAGAAATTATTTTATTTATTTTTTTTACCGAATTTTCTGTATTTTTCGATTTATGGCGCAAAAAGAAAAAAAACTGCGGTGATTAAATACCACCAAAAGAAAACTCTATTTGTGTGAAAAAAAGGACAAAAATGTCATATGGGTACAGTGTTGCATGACTGAGTAATTGTCATTCAAAGTGTGAGAGCACCGAAAGATGAAAATTGGTCTGGTTAGGAAGGGGGTTTACGTGCCCAGTGGTCAAGTGGTTAATGAATCACAATACACGTCAGGGCTCACAGATTGGCAGGGTTTGCATCCCAGGTATGTCCCATCGCACATATGAGTACTTTAAAGTGGTTGTAAACTCTCCCCCACAACTTTGTCCCATGTAAATCAGCATAAAAAACCCTAATGCTTGTAGATATCTCCTTACTTGCTTAGTATTGTTGTAATCCTTTTTGTTCTTTAGAATGACGTCACTGACCATGCCCAGATCTCTCCTGATTTATGACACACGGCAAAACACTGAAATCCCACAAGACTGCATAATCACTCACAGCTTCCTACTACACCCCTTGTGATCATGTGACATCACATGGAGTGTAAACCTGGCCATCGGACAGCATTACTGCAGTCTTATCAGCTAAAGCTGATAAGACTGACATAGGCAAACACTAGATCAGGGGTCTCCAAAGTACGGCCCGCGGGCCACATCCGGCCCGCTGGGACGTTTTTCCCGGCCCGCAGGTTGAGTCGCCGATCCGTGATCCGAACGGGCCACCCCGTTCGGATCGGCACACCCCGCGATCCGCGGAGCGCTCCGCGGCCTCGGCCTTAGGAAAGGCCGCGGCTTCGGCCTAGCTCCGGAGCGGCGGCGGCCATCTTTGTACACCCGGCGGCCTTAGGAAAGGCCGCGGCTTCGGCCTAGCTCCGGAGCGGCGGCCATCTTGGTACACCCGGCCACTGTTTACAATGTGATCGCTCCGTCAAATTTGACGGAGCGATCACTTGTAAACATACCCTGCATTACCCAGCCAATATACTGCATTAACCCTGCATATACTCTGCATTAACCCTGCATATACTCTGCATTAACCCTGCATATACTCTGCATTAACCCTGCATATACTCTGCGATACTCTGCATTACCCAGCCAATACTCTGCGATACTCTGCATTACCCAGCCAATACTCTGCGATACCCTGCATATACTCTGCATTACCCAGCCAATACTCTGCGATACTCTGCATTACCCAGCCAATACTCTGCGATACTCTGCATTACCCAGCCAATACTCTGCGATACTCTGCATTAACCCTGCATATACTCTGCATTACCCAGCCAATACTCTGCGATACTCTGCATTAACCCTGCATATACTCTGCATTACCCAGCCAATACTCTGCGATACTCTGCATTAACCCTGCATATACTCTGCGATACCCAGCCAATACTCTGCGATACTCTGCATTAACCCTGCATATACTCTGCGATACCCAGCCAATACTCTGCGATACTCTGCATTAACCCTGCGATACTCTGCATTAACCCTGCGATACCCAGCCAATACTCTGCGATACCCAGCCAATACTCTGCGATACCCAGCCAATACTACAGTGGGGAGAGGATGTGGATATTACAGTGGGGGAGATGACGTGGATATTACAGTGGGGGAGATGACGTGGATATTACAGTGGGGGAGATGACGTGGATATTACAGTGGGGGAGATGACGTGGATATTACAGTGGGGGAGATGACGTGGATATTACAGTGGGGACTATATGGTGGCAGAATTTTCACAGGTTTTTGCAAATTCAATTATTTGCTGATCCGAAAAATGATCCGATCCGTGACTCCTGATCCGAGGATCGATCCGATCCGTGAGTTTTTTGATCCATTGCACCCCTAGCCCTGATAGTATGCAGCACAGGTCCCGCAGCCCGACGGAGCATGTCCAACCCGGCGCCTCACTAGTTGTTGATAGGACCTACTGCGCCTCCCGGGTCCCGCCCCTCTGTTAGCATCAGTGTCCTTTACGGCTGTGCTTTTGGCTACAACGTGCCTGTGTAACAGCCGGGCGGGAGTCGGGAGGTGCAGCAGAACAGCGCTGAAGCCGGACACAGATGTAAGAGGGACACAGATGTGACTGTTGGAGGTGATGGGGACACAAATGTGCGGCGGGGGCTAGTTTGAGAGACACAAAAGTGAAAGGGGAGCTCTAAGGGGGACACAGTTTTGCAGGGGGCTCTAAGGGGGACACAATTGTGCTGGGGTCTCTGATTGGGGCATAAATGTGGAAGGGGGCTCTAAGGGGGACACAATTGTGCTGGGGTCTCTGATTGGGGCATAAATGTGGAAGGGGGCTCTAAGGGGGACACAATTGTGCAGGGGGCTGTGATGGGGGGCATAAATGTGGAAGGGGGGCACTAAGGGGGACATAATTGTGCAGGGGTCTCTGATGGGGACACAAATATGGAAGGGGGGCTCTGATGGGAATACAAATATGAAAGGGGGCTCTGATGGGGACACAAATATGTAAGGGGGCTCTGATGGGGACACAAATATGGAAGGGGGCTCTGATGGGGACACAAATATGGAAGGGGGCTCTGATGGGGACACAAACGTGTCAGGGGGCTCTGATGGGAATACAAATATGCAGGGGTTCTTATTCAGGCACAAATATTCGGGGGGGCTCTAAGGGGGACACAAATATGCAGAGGGGGCTCTGATGAGGATACAAATGTATGGAGGCGTGTGTGTGTTGACAGTAACACAGATGCAAGACCCTGTGAACACTGGAATTTTAGCCCCAGTGCATGAGGTTACATCGTTTAGGTGCGCCATCAAGCTCTACTGCCGGCAGCCTGTCAAATTCTATTTTATTCTACTGCCGATTCATTAAAAAAAAAAATTTATTTTTTCGGCCCGCGAATATGTGAAAAATGCACAATGTGGCCCCCGAAGTGAAAAGTTTGGAGACCCCTGCACTAGATAATCGGCACAAGTAAATACTATGAAATAAAACAAGTCAGCTATGAACAGGGTTGCCAAAGAAAGGTTGGATTGAGAAGGAGGCTTGGTTAACTACAGGAAGTGCTCAATGTAAGGGCGGAAATACACTCTACTGTGGACCCAGAAAACAATACTTAATATGGCGCTGCCTTACCCATGGGAACAAGTTTTTTAAAGTTTCTTTTAAACAGTAAGTAATATGCGATTTGGGCTGGATTACAGTGGCTATAGTTTGATAAAAACTTATTATAATGGACTAAATGAAAAGAAGCATCAGAGTGGGAGAGTTTACTTCCTCTTTAAAGCATGTTGCTCACAAGTAGGTTCCTCTCCCTACCACACACCCGCCAGAAGCATGCCACACACCCTCACCAAAGATTGCACCCAAAGTCTGCCGAGAGTTTTGTGTCCAGTCAGACTACTTTACTCTCTCAAGGCATTAAACAGAATTTCTAAGGGGCCTATTCCCTTACAGGGCTCCCCTTCCCATGCAATAATGACATTAGGCCACCTGCAGGTGGGAAGGCTAACTGCACCTGCACCGGGTTACATAAACAGACAGTAGCAGAAGCAATGTCTATCAAATAAGGATCAGAATGGATGGGAGGGTCTTGCTCAAAGCAGGAAGAGAGGGTGAAGTATTAGAGTCAGTAAACGCTAACTCAGACAAATGCACCACCCTAGGTGGATTCCCTGTGTAGCTACACTCAGAGCAGATGAGTGGTAAATGAAGAAAAACTGACAGATAACCACTGACAGTGAAAGCACACCAGCCTATAGACCAGATCAGAAAGCCATCATATACCCTACCTGCCAAGGGCAGTGTGATAAATAAGTGCTAGCCGAGGCAAGACCAAAGCATAGAGCTTTACTTGCAGTAAGGCCATAGACCACAAAAACCGTGGGAGTTGGAAGAGGTTGAAAATGATGGACCACAGTCTTTTTTAACCTTAATAGATACTTAACCTCTCTTGCATGCACAACCTAGACTACTGTACGTAAGCATTCAAAAAATCTAAAAAAAAGAACTGTATTTATTTAATATCAACTAAAACTAAATTGGGTATCATTGCAATGTTCAATGTTCTAATTTTATACACATGAATATTAAGACTAAATATTTACAACTATAATTTTGCATTGGTTGTGGTTATCTGGGATTGGAAACCTTCTATACTTAAGCTTTCTGGTGTCACTTCAGTACTCCTTGTTCACTGCTGTCTGTTACTATTTATTTCTCTGTTTGTTTGTTCATTTCACTTCCAGGTCTCCAGCTATTCCTGTTGCCATTTGGTTTGTACATCTGTATTTTCAAATATAAATTGTTAGTCAGTGTTACTTGATGAGCGGAAGGGAGGAATTTATAAAATATGTTGCACTGTTCCAGAAAACAAACAGTCATAACCTCATACAGTGGTTTGTAAAAACTTAGACCCCCAGTGATTCATTCCTTTTTTCCTGCAGTCCAGATATATCATTTATTTTAGACTCCAGTATTCAAGCTACTTATTTGTGAAATATTAATAATGATAATAATAATAATAGCAATAAGAATACCTTTTACTACTACTACTACTACTACTACTATGAAGAGTGGGGGGGGGGGGACAAACCAATGACACCACCCCCTGCGGGAGACAGACTGGTAGGCGAGCAGGGGCCTCTTTACCTTATCAATCTGGTGATCAGCATGGTGATCCTAAGACTCCTGGCCAGTCGCGTCTCAGGAGCTGCTTCCTGATTGGCCGGGAGGAGAATCAGGAAGACAATAGCGGATAATAATTTGCTATTGTCACACAAGCCTCAAGCTCAGGCTCTAATCATGTACTTAAAAAAAAAAGAAGCACATTTCAATCCATGCGTCCGGCGCCCTGCATGTAGATTAGGGGGCCAGATGCATAGATTTAGGGGGAGGCGCCTGTGCGTCGCCACTGGTTAATAGGTTAAATTTAAAATACGATTGTGTATTTTAACATTATTAAATGTGGGGATCTGCTACCCTCTACTGTCTGTATTTGTAAATGCTTTTAAATTCCTATAAATATATTATGTATGCACTTCCTGTCTTTGGGTTGTTGGGTTGAAAATGCCACAAGGAGGAAGCAGAGTGAGAGAAAGTCTGAGACACATGTCCTCTCCATGGGAGAGTTGTGGCTGAACCCAGACCAAATTACAGGGCTTACTAGGCAAGGGCTACTATGTTTAATAGTTTAACTGCAGCTATCCATAGCTTCTTGAGTGTGTTTCTGAATGCTTGTGACAAACGTATCTCTGTCCTATTGTTATTATCTCACATGCACAGTGCCATATATCTAGGGCTGTGCTACTGTATGTGTGTAGTGGTCACTTTCCAGATTACTAGGCAAGTGCTATTATGTTTAATAGTTTAACTGCAGCTGTCCATAGCTTCTTGTGTGTGTTTCTGAATGCTTGTGACAAATGTATCTCTGTCCTATTGTTATTATCTCACGTGCACAGTGCCAGATATCTAGGGGTTTTCTACTGTATGTGTGTAGTGGTCACTTTCCAATATATTAGTAGGTGAACCTGTACATTTATATGCAGCTCTTGTTATTTTAGATAACAAGGTCCCTTCTGGGCTGGCATTATATAGCTAGTTTTAATCTAGAGCTTAATAACCAGTATAGGCTAGAGGTCCAGGTGCATGACAGATGAGAAACTATGGACTAAGAGGCAGAGTAGATAGTCAACTCTGAGTTCCAGAGCCAGACCACAGTTTCTGCTTTGAGAAGCTACAATCCAAGCTGGTTGGACAATGGTTGGAGGATCTCCCTTTCAACGCTGATCTTGTCTTCAGGTCTCCGACACAAGGATGGATGCTGCATTGTGATCATCCTCAGGGGCCCCTGCAACTAAAATTTACTAAAGCATTCTTCTGGAAGTATTTTTATTAACTATATTACCCAGGTATACAGTATGTGCACAATTCCACCAAGACTCTTTGCTGATTATGCCTGTTCATACATAGGATGTATGTACTAATATCAATATTGTCTTATATACACCTGTCTTATTTTCATACTGATGTGCATCTATATACTTATGTTTAATTTTATATACAGTATGCTGGTTGCAACAGTTCCTCTGCTCCCAGTTCTGCTTTCTATAGCAGAGGGTGAAGTCATTACCTGCTTGTTCAATGCAGTGGATTTGCGTGCCCTTTGATAACCCCTCCTTTAGAACTCTCTTCTTAACGCTGTTGCTGTCCCTGTGCACAGCCTATCACACTCCTGAGAGCCTATGGTTCTAATTCATCAAGCTGCAATATCACATATGAAATGCTTAATAGTGTAGGTATATGAATGCCTTCAGAAATGTAATTTCCTGCTTGTGTGACTACAGATTTTCCCCAGAAGTCTGCACTAAGATACAAGTCAAATTTTAGATATCACCTGCAACAAAATTGTAATTTCTGCTGAGATACTCCCTAAAGGTTATTACCTTTTAAAGGGATACAGGCATTGTAGCTTTTCTCATCAGAACACTGAGAGTGCATCGGGTACTTAAAATTAACTAGTCACTCCCTTTCAGAACCAGTCGGCGCAGGACATGGTCATACAAATAGGAATCTGCAAAAAAAGAACTGTTAAAATTTCAAGGTACATAATCACCCACAGGGATTGTTTTTTTTCTCAGCAAAAGTGAAATTATACTATAACTATAATTACTGTTTAGTATTTTCGGAAAGATAAATCAAGACCTATATCTACATCTGACAGCATAGGGGATCAGCCTCGGCTCCCACATCAGATACATTTTGCTGGGATTAAGCCAATAACAGGAATATTTGTTGTTGAATCTCCCTGGGATAGGCACTGATAGTCATGAGGGCAGAAAGAAGTAACAAAACTGCCACCACTGTGAAGCATATGCATCTTATCTGGTGGGTAAAAGTATAGAGGTAAAGAGACGCAAGAAAATGTTTTCCTTTGATTCAAATGTATCTAAAGCATATCTTAACTATCTTTTCCCTGATTATTTTTAAACCATAAATTAGAGCACTTATATACTCATTTAGCAATCAAAACAGTGCGAAAGGAAACACTTATTGCATATATGAGGCATATGAGCAAAGCCAAAAGCAGTATTAAACTCAGTGGCAGCTGGTAGTTTTTTGTTTGAGTGGGGCGGCAAACAACCACCCCCCGCGACACTTACCCCATCGGCGGCAGTGGGATCAGCGGGCACACAGCATCGAGGATCAGTGGCACACATTGGCGGGGATCGGCTGGCACACAGTGCCAAGGATCGGCATTACACATCGGGCAGGAGATGCGTCGGGCATCTGGCAGTGTCTCCTGTGTTCTCTTCTCTTCTGAGATCACTGCGGCTTCTGCCGTGTGTCTCCTCCCCTCCTCCTAGGGGTCCAATAGGATCGCCTGCAGCCAATCAGGAAATGGGTATCAGACCCACGCTTCCTGATTGGTGGAGAGGTGATTCAATGTTAGAAAAGCTAATTAATATTCACTTTTCTAACACACCTGGGTTGGTTCTGAGCCTGTGGCTCTAATCAGGCGCTTCAAAAAAACACCCCGTCAATGCAATTCATGCGTGCGGTGTCCTGAAAGGGGCCGGACACATGAATAGGGGGTGGCCGCAGCGGCCATGGATAGATTTATGCTATGCATGAATCTATCCATTAACCATATAGATGGTGGCATGGATAGGGGGCAGCGCCCGTGCGCCCTTAATGGACGGGCCGACCTTGATTAAAGCCAACTCTTATCATATTGCAAAAAAAAGCTCTGATGGTTTTCCCGACGGAATTCCGCTCAAACTGTCTTACCTACACACGGTCACACCAAATTCCGACTGACAAGAACGCGGTGACGTACAACACTACAACGAGCCGAGTTCAATGCTTCAAGGGATGCGTCGAATTGTTTCCGAGCATGCGTAGGAATTTTGCGCGTCAGAATTGCTACAGACGATCGGAATTTCCGATAGAAACCTTTTCTGTCTGAAAAATTGAGAACATGCTCTCAATTTTTTGCTGCCGGAAATTCGCCCAAATTCCGATGGAGCCTACACACGGTCACATTTTCCGATGAAAAGCTCTCATCGGTCTTTTTCTGGCCAATATTCCGATCGTGTGTACGCGGCATTTGGGGAAAAAAGAAAAGAAGGGGGCTTTTGGATTAGCCAAAGGGGATGGTACAGAGCAGCAAAAGTGTCAGTGAATTAGAAACTGTTATACGGAAAGCTAACAAACTGCATGCGGAGAGAGATGGGCCAATTAGGAGAGTGTAATTTATTTCTGATGATTACTAGATCTTTGCGATATCAACAACTATGCTGCATTTTTTTGTGGTTATTATTCAGGCTGTTTTGTCTTTCATGTTCGTGTAGCACTGACCCCCTAAGGAGCTGCTGATAATTGTTTTGGGTCTGCACCCTGCCTATCAACCCCTGAATATAGACTCGACCCCCTAGGCACAACTATGTGGAAATGTTTGTGTGAGACCCAATGGCAAAAAGCAACACAATTATAATACAATATACTGTACTTTACCCGGCTATCCTTCTCTCCTCCGGCTGTGATAAAAGATAAAAATCTCACACAAGTTGTAAATTAACCACATAAACAGTTTACTGGTGGAATTTGGTCAAACACGTTGGTTACAGTGGTAATTCTGATATAATAAAATGACAGTAATAGTAATTGAAGTGCATGTGAAACCCAAAGTCAATTGCCAATTTAGAGTATGCACAGGCAGGCTAAAAGGGGAATCTGCACTCAATATAGTAGATCCTTTCTATTGAGCACACTGCCCTCCCTCCTCAGAGCATACACACACACCAAACCTGCAGTACACTATGACACACAATACAACAGTGTAATACAGCACATATACTTATGTCACATGCTCAAGGGCTCCCTAGGTTGTTCTACAGTCCTTAGAGTGCATAAAGAATAATAAGTGCTTAATAGTGAATGGTAGAGTCTTTGATCTTCTTTCTTCAGCTAGCTTATTATACTGCAAAAAAAAGATGATGTATAAGTAACTGGGTGCTTGGTTATCAAGAGCACTGCTGGAACTTCTCCCTTACTGAAGGATGCACACTGCATTCACTTAGTGGCAGAGTAAAACAAACTCTGAGGCCTCACTGGATACAGTTTAATTAAGTGAACACCCTCCTGTGGGACTACAGGTCCCACCAGCCTTCTGAAACTAGTTTGTGTAGCAATAAAGTGTTATATCAATCTGGGTAAGTGCCCGCTCACCAAACAGGGCCCAAGCGATTGTGCTGTTCCGCTTCAGATAGTTCAGTCCCGCTCCAAGCTGGCGCCGTCACAACGCACCGCTCCGTCAGATGATTGGTGACTGTAATGCAGGAACCTTCGGTTTATCTGCGTGTCCATACACACGCTGATCCAGCACGACTGTGTTCCAGAACTATTTAGAGGCCTCGCGACACCGCTCCCTGCCAAACAGGCCGCAGTCATACACTCGCAGCTCCCTGCAGGCAGGTCTTTAATGGGGTCCCAGGAGGAAGAGAGCGAAGCATGGCCGCGCTGTGCTGTTTATTTCCCTACCCAGCATGCAGTTATTTTACTTGACCTTGTGGGTAGGTAAGTGAGCATTGTGGGTAGGTAGTTCCTTGACTGGTAGTCACTTCCTCATTCACTACATACCCCACAATGCATTGAAGCTGGCTATTGCAAAAGCCAAACAAAAGTCTTAACAACATAAATACAACGAAAAGGACACTAGAGGGAGCCAAACTCTGTCCAAAGAATATCACATTATTCATATGGCAAATTAGGTGGCAAAAAGCTTCCTTTTGTTCACAGCATGACACACGTGCGCCAAACCTCCTGAGGTGCATGTATTGCTGCTAAAGTTACCTGTAAAAAAAAAAAGGTTGATTTTTTTTTTGTCTGAAATGAATCTGATTGGGGTGCTGCTGCTGTATGTAAACCAAACTAAATGTAAAAAGAAAGGAATTCCACAGCCAAAAATGCACCGCCAGTGTACACTGTCACTGTGACTGTCCATGAAAATCGTACTGCTCCAAAAGACGCCATACAGATTTTAAAGTATCCCCCAAGCATGTTATTTAAAGGATACATGTATTTTCAATGTTGTCATCGAAACCACCTAAAAGATGCTGTACAGTATTTTAATAAAAAAAGGCAATGCCAGTGCTCAGCTTCCCATGTCTTTTTCCTCACAGTAGTTTGCCTGTTGGCTCTAAAAAAAAAAAAAAAAGAAAAGAACCCTTTCTGTCAGAAAAGGTCAGGCGGAATGTAACTATGTACAGTAGATACCTTGGCTGATGCCCCTGGAAGCTGGAAAGACACCACTACTCCAGTCATGTCACCTTTTCTTCTGGCCTCTCCTTTTTTTATTTTTTTTATTTAAAGGATTGCAACAGATAACAATAAAACATTGACTCCATACAATTGAAGAGTGTACATTCCAGGTAACTGCAAGGTATGTTTCCAGAAACATCCATAGAGGAGTACAGATACAGAGAATTACATATAGAAACTGCACCAACCAGTAAGAATCGGTATAAAGAGGTATCAGCAATATAAATATGGTTAAAGAAATTGGTTGATAGAGTATAGCAAGACTTCTGGGATGTGAAGAGTGGCCACAGGGTAGGAATCAGAGCCCAGAAAACATCACAATACAAAAAATTATCTCCAAAATTCGACCCTTCCTGACTAATGACACTACAAAGCAACTCATTCACTCCCTGATTATTTCCTGCCTGCCTTCCTGCAACTCCCTCCTTAATGGCCTACCCTTAAGCAGGCTATCCCCCCTTCAATCTATTCTGAATGCTGCTGCTAGACTAATACACCTCACTAATCGATCTGTGACTGCCGCCCCTCTTTGCCAATCCCTTCACTGGCTTCCCCTACCCCACCGTTTAAAATTTAAAATGCTAACCATAAAATACAAAGCCATCCACAACATCGCCCCATCTACATCACCAACCTCATCTGCAGATATCGCCCAAATCGTCCCCTCCGCTCCTCCCAGGACCTCCTGCTTTCTAGCTCCCTTGTTACCTCCTCCCATGCTCGCCTTCAAGACTTCTCCAGAGCCTCTCCCATCCTCTGGAACTCCCTGCCCCAGTCTGTCCGATCAGCCCCTACCCTGTCCACCTTTAGGAGATCCCTGAAAACTCATTTATTCAGGGAAGCCTATCCCACAAACACCTAACAACAATTGTCCCCGAGCCACCCCCATCAAATCTTTCTCTGCAGCTATTACCTTTTGTACCACTACCCCCTCCCTTTAGAATGTAAGCTCTATGAGCAGGGCCCTCCTGTACCTTTTATATTGAACTGTACTGTAATTGTGTTGTCCCCCCTATACATTGTAAAGGGCTGCGTAAACTGTTGGTGCTATATAAATCGTGTATAATAATAATAAAAAAAATGTAAAATATACAAGTCAACTATACCTATGCCCACCTGAATCTGTGCATGTCCAAAAAGAGTTTTTATTTATTAAAGAATAGAGTAAAAAAAGGGGAAAAGGGAGAGTAATAAGAGAGAGAGTGAGAAAACAAAAGGGGGGGAGGGAGTTGGGGAGGGGGGATTTGGGAGAGAGGAAGTCACCACTCGAGGAGCTGAAGAGACAGAGGCAAGAACGGTAGGCTCTCCCTTTTCTTCAATCAAAAAACGTGCCAACCACTCAGCATGGGACCTGAAAGCAAGTGGTGATCACTGGAGTAGTGGTGTCTACTAGTAAAAACATTTTAGAACCACCACAAATTTTTATTGCCTCTGCTTGTTCAATTCACCCTCTCTATTTGTCCTGATGACCTTTGTCATAGAGACAGAAAGTATTAGGAAATTCACATCTTTGTCACCAGAATTGAGATGAAGTGAGGGTAAATCTCTTGGTAACAAATTGTCTGAGAAGGGAACACCCCTATTTTGCTGAAATTTTCATTCACTTCCTGTTGTGTCTCCAAGTCAGGAAGTAAAGGGAAGGCTTCCTAACGGAACATAGGTAAAAAACAAACAAACATCAGACAGGGGGTTTTAAACGTTTCCTACTCCATTCAAAGCTAATACAAAGTTTTGGTCACACATACATTTTTACCAGCGCAGTCCATTATATAGACAGTGGTTGACTTGTTTAGAATACAACCCAGACAAATATGGATTCCTATGGTTGCTTAGAATATAGAATATAACCCAGACTAATAGGATTCTACAATCAAAGAGTCATGGCCTCTAATATATGAATTATATCATATGACAAATATGGATATTGAAGTCCTAATGGACTGTGGTTCTGTCCATGCTGCTAAAAGTTTATATTGAATATGTTGGTAAAAACAAAACATAAAAAAATAACAACTATATGTTCTAATACACAGGTACTGTAACAAACTATTTACAGTTTGTTATGGGAAAGTTCCCCCAGAGGGTTTTTTTTGCAGCAAAGTAAATAAATAGTAGATGTTTTTGGAAAAACAATAGCATACAGTGTTTCCACAAAAGTTTAAATATGAGCTCTAAAGGGGGCATGCCCCAAAGTGCAGAGAATGCAAACACAAATTTGTAAATATTATTTGTAATATTATATGACAACATGTCTAATGCAAGACAAACTGACGCGTTTCGACCCATTTTGTTGGGGTCTTCTTCAGAGGATAGGTTTGCTGCAAAGAGTCTGCATTAAGTGAACACCCTCCTGTGGGACTACAGGTCCCACCAGCCTTCTGAAACTAGTTTGTGTAGCAATAAAGTGCAAAAAAAAGATGATGTATAAGTAACTGGGTGCTTGGTTATCAAGAGCACTGCTGGAACTTCTCCCTTACTGAAGGATGCACACTGCATTCACTTAGTGGCAGAGTAAAACAAACTCTGAGGCCTCACTGGATACAGTTTAATTAAGTGAACACCCTCCTGTGGGACTACAGGTCCCACCAGCCTTCTGAAACTAGTTTGTGTAGCAATAAAGTGTTATATCAATCTGGGTAAGTGCCCGCTCACCAAACAGGGCCCAAGCGATTGTGCTGTTCCGCTTCAGATAGTTCAGTCCCGCTCCAAGCTGGCGCCGTCACAACGCACCGCTCCGTCAGATGATTGGTGACTGTAATGCAGGAACCTTCGGTTTATCTGCGTGTCCATACACACGCTGATCCAGCACGACTGTGTTCCAGAACTATTTAGAGGCCTCGCGACACCGCTCCCTGCCAAACAGGCCGCAGTCATACACTCGCAGCTCCCTGCAGGCAGGTCTTTAATGGGGTCCCAGGAGGAAGAGAGCGAAGCATGGCCGCGCTGTGCTGTTTATTTCCCTACCCAGCATGCAGTTATTTTACTTGACCTTGTGGGTAGGTAAGTGAGCATTGTGGGTAGGTAGTTCCTTGACTGGTAGTCACTTCCTCATTCACTACATACCCCACAATGCATTGAAGCTGGCTATTGCAAAAGCCAAACAAAAGTCTTAACAACATAAATACAACGAAAAGGACACTAGAGGGAGCCAAACTCTGTCCAAAGAATATCACATTATTCATATGGCAAATTAGGTGGCAAAAAGCTTCCTTTTGTTCACAGCATGACACACGTGCGCCAAACCTCCTGAGGTGCATGTATTGCTGCTAAAGTTACCTGTAAAAAAAAAAAGGTTGATTTTTTTTTGTCTGAAATGAATCTGATTGGGGTGCTGCTGCTGTATGTAAACCAAACTAAATGTAAAAAGAAAGGAATTCCACAGCCAAAAATGCACCGCCAGTGTACACTGTCACTGTGACTGTCCATGAAAATCGTACTGCTCCAAAAGACGCCATACAGATTTTAAAGTATCCCCCAAGCATGTTATTTAAAGGATACATGTATTTTCAATGTTGTCATCGAAACCACCTAAAAGATGCTGTACAGTATTTTAATAAAAAAAGGCAATGCCAGTGCTCAGCTTCCCATGTCTTTTTCCTCACAGTAGTTTGCCTGTTGGCTCTAAAAAAAAAAAAAAAAGAAAAGAACCCTTTCTGTCAGAAAAGGTCAGGCGGAATGTAACTATGTACAGTAGATACCTTGGCTGATGCCCCTGGAAGCTGGAAAGACACCACTACTCCAGTCATGTCACCTTTTCTTCTGGCCTCTCCTTTTTTTATTTTTTTTTATTTAAAGGATTGCAACAGATAACAATAAAACATTGACTCCATACAATTGAAGAGTGTACATTCCAGGTAACTGCAAGGTATGTTTCCAGAAACATCCATAGAGGAGTACAGATACAGAGAATTACATATAGAAACTGCACCAACCAGTAAGAATCGGTATAAAGAGGTATCAGCAATATAAATATGGTTAAAGAAATTGGTTGATAGAGTATAGCAAGACTTCTGGGATGTGAAGAGTGGCCACAGGGTAGGAATCAGAGCCCAGAAAACATCACAATACAAAAAATTATCTCCAAAATTCGACCCTTCCTGACTAATGACACTACAAAGCAACTCATTCACTCCCTGATTATTTCCTGCCTGCCTTCCTGCAACTCCCTCCTCAATGGCCTACCCTTAAGCAGGCTATCCCCCCTTCAATCTATTATGAATGCTGCTGCTAGACTAATACACCTCACTAATCGATCTGTGACTGCCGCCCCTCTTTGCCAATCCCTTCACTGGCTTCCCCTACCCCACCGTTTAAAATTTAAAATGCTAACCATAAAATACAAAGCCATCCACAACATCGCCCCATCTACATCACCAACCTCATCTGCAGATATCGCCCAAATCGTCCCCTCCGCTCCTCCCAGGACCTCCTGCTTTCTAGCTCCCTTGTTACCTCCTCCCATGCTCGCCTTCAAGACTTCTCCAGAGCCTCTCCCATCCTCTGGAACTCCCTGCCCCAGTCTGTCCGATCAGCCCCTACCCTGTCCACCTTTAGGAGATCCCTGAAAACTCATTTATTCAGGGAAGCCTATCCCACAAACACCTAACAACAATTGTCCCCGAGCCACCCCCATCAAATCTTTCTCTGCAGCTATTACCTTTTGTACCACTACCCCCTCCCTTTAGAATGTAAGCTCTATGAGCAGGGCCCTCCTGTACCTTTTATATTGAACTGTACTGTAATTGTGTTGTCCCCCCTATACATTGTAAAGGGCTGCGTAAACTGTTGGTGCTATATAAATCGTGTATAATAATAATAAAAAAAATGTAAAATATACAAGTCAACTATACCTATGCCCACCTGAATCTGTGCATGTCCAAAAAGAGTTTTTATTTATTAAAGAATAGAGTAAAAAAAGGGGAAAAGGGAGAGTAATAAGAGAGAGAGTGAGAAAACAAAAGGGGGGGAGGGAGTTGGGGAGGGGGGATTTGGGAGAGAGGAAGTCACCACTCGAGGAGCTGAAGAGACAGAGGCAAGAACGGTAGGCTCTCCCTTTTCTTCAATCAAAAAACGTGCCAACCACTCAGCATGGGACCTGAAAGCAAGTGGTGATCACTGGAGTAGTGGTGTCTACTAGTAAAAACATTTTAGAACCACCACAAATTTTTATTGCCTCTGCTTGTTCAATTCACCCTCTCTATTTGTCCTGATGACCTTTGTCATAGAGACAGAAAGTATTAGGAAATTCACATCTTTGTCACCAGAATTGAGATGAAGTGAGGGTAAATCTCTTGGTAACAAATTGTCTGAGAAGGGAACACCCCTATTTTGCTGAAATTTTCATTCACTTCCTGTTGTGTCTCCAAGTCAGGAAGTAAAGGGAAGGCTTCCTAACGGAACATAGGTAAAAAACAAACAAACATCAGACAGGGGGTTTTAAACGTTTCCTACTCCATTCAAAGCTAATACAAAGTTTTGGTCACACATACATTTTTACCAGCGCAGTCCATTATATAGACAGTGGTTGACTTGTTTAGAATACAACCCAGACAAATATGGATTCCTATGGTTGCTTAGAATATAGAATATAACCCAGACTAATAGGATTCTACAATCAAAGAGTCATGGCCTCTAATATATGAATTATATCATATGACAAATATGGATATTGAAGTCCTAATGGACTGTGGTTCTGTCCATGCTGCTAAAAGTTTATATTGAATATGTTGGTAAAAACAAAACATAAAAAAATAACAACTATATGTTCTAATACACAGGTACTGTAACAAACTATTTACAGTTTGTTATGGGAAAGTTCCCCCAGAGGGTTTTTTTTGCAGCAAAGTAAATAAATAGTAGATGTTTTTGGAAAAACAATAGCATACAGTGTTTCCACAAAAGTTTAAATATGAGCTCTAAAGGGGGCATGCCCCAAAGTGCAGAGAATGCAAACACAAATTTGTAAATATTATTTGTAATATTATATGACAACATGTCTAATGCAAGACAAACTGACGCGTTTCGACCCATTTTGTTGGGGTCTTCTTCAGAGGATAGGTTTGCTGCAAAGAGTCTGCATTTAGCCCATCGGGTTGAAAGATGCATGAAAGGCTACATGTGCACAAAGTGGCCATTTCACATAGTTACCAATATATGCGGTGGGGACCTCCCAACCAAGATTTCCTTAAGAGCTATCAGATGATCCTGTGTGATTCAAGGTCAGATAAACCTCAGGAGGACACGACTATTCACTGAGTGCAAAGGAGGAACGCCACCTACCAAAAGGGCCTGAACGAAAAACATCACAGGAATCTGAAAGACAAATATGGAGATAATATTATGACGATAAATTATGTGAAAACTGGAAGCCAAGTGTCGTCACTCGTTTTTATTGCTGTCCTTCGCTTTTTTAAATGTAAGTTACTGCGTGTGCTGGATGTCAATAACATTTTTTAAATTACTACACATCGGAGCCACCCTTCTTCTATTTTACTATATGCCCTCACTGCTGAGCCCGGAGATTGAAGGTGTATGCTGAGTATCAGAAGGTCGATCGTTTTGTGGAAGTCAACGTCTCTGGTTGTTCTGAGCCCTACTTGACCCATTGGGGCCGCTGATAGAGGTGAGAGGCTGGGGGAACTGGTGGCGCACTGCGGATGGGGATTGGATGAAGTAGACATTGATCATTCCTTTTGCACATCAATTGTTTTTTTGCACTTGTCACTTTTTTCACATATGAACTGGTTTTGAAGATCCTATATTTATTTATTCTGTTGGATATTGCACTATATCACTGTTTGGATATATATATTTACCTACAGCAATTTATTAGGTGATTTTTTTCAGGACACTTATTGGCCCTTTATCTGGTCATCTAGAATATTGTTTCCACTTTGAAGATTTAGTTTTTTATTATATCATTACTGTTTTGCAAATTTTGCAAATTATCATTGCTTTTGAAGATTTATTTGTATCACCAGCAGGTTATTGGATTTCCACATTTATTATAAAATTTTTATTATTGAAGATTCTTATTAATCAGGTTAATTAGCGCCACATAATTTATATTTAAATTTATTTCTGCTGTGTGGGAACACTTTTAGATGTTGGCGGCTTCTCCTTTTCATCTGTAGTATAATTTGTGTGGTTTTGCGCATTAGTTGACTCCCTCTTTTACTGTATGCTATTAATTTTTAATAAAGAACGCATTTTTCCAATTACATCTAATTTTTATTTACTTTGCTGCTGAAAAAACCCTCTGGGGGAACATTCCCATAACATATTATACGGGGTGCGCAGCACTACTACCTCTCCTTAAATGTGTCTTTCCCATACTATTTATAGCACAGGTATCAAACACAAGGCCCGTGGGCCGAATCCGGCCCTCCAGGCCATTTCATGTGGCCCTCACACCTCTCCTGCAGATGCAGGAGAGCTCCAGCCCTCCTCTGGTCCTCCTCCAGACCCCTACTTTCTGCTTTCAAGCAATGCATCCAGCTTCTTCCAGCTTCTTCCCAGCAGCAGCATAAGGAAAGTGCGTGCACTGTGAAGTTAGGGAGAGTACAGGACTCACCTTCTGATGGTGGGGTGGCTCTTGACATCTAATGTAAGGGGAGGGGATTGCGATGGACATCTAATCTTACAGATACAACAGGCCCTTTTGAGGACAATCATAATGCTGATGCGGCCCACGATCAAATTGAGTTTGCCACCCCTGATTTACAGCATTACTGTGATAGCAATTATTAAATGAGTCCAAATATAAAATAATTACGCAACTGTTATTTTGACATTGGGTTTATACACAATAAGTGTTTTATGGAAACAGTAATATCTTATGAAAGATGAGATTACTATCATCGCTGTGCCAAATCTAAATAGTTGTGCACATTGTGGCTTACTCCATGAGTTAACAAGAGATATAAAACTTCAGTTCTGTCCAGATAAAGCTTACACTCCTTGCATTTTGAAAAAAGTGTTCTGTTACTTGACCCCATTTGGGGCCCCATAAAAGTCAATGGACTGCAGATAACAAGTGTTATACTTTGGAGAATTATTACTGATAAGAAGTATGGCCATTGTTCAGAGAAGTTGTAATGGGTTATGGGTGATGTATTGGCTTTCCCAATGGTAATGTTTTATTTTCCAGCTGTTTTGCATTGCATTCATTTTTCAGTGACTTCTTTTTTATATTAAAGCTAAAATCATCAAGTTTATCCTTGATCCCTAGAACACATTCACAGTGAAAATCTACAATGTTTGATTGTGCATTAATAGTTTGATTGTTGAAATGAATGGTTAGTCAGAAGGAGAATGAACTGTAATATAACCACATACACATTGAGTATACATTTATAAACTCAAGTAGATCATATTTTTATGTATTATTTGTATACAAGGTGTTTACCCTTATCATTGTATATGTTTATTCATGTCTTCTGTGTAAAGCACCATTAGTATATTCCTGTTTTGCTCGAAGTCTAGCCCCAATTCATGATATTACAACATATTTACCATGAGGAAGTTTGAACATCCATTTGGTACTATTGAATCAGCTCTCCAGTTTTCTTTCCATTTTTTCAACAAATGTAACACTGTTAAGGCTGTGTCTGCTAGAAAGCACACAGTAATTGGGGTGTTCCATAGCCATAAAATATACAGTAGGTGGTAGCAACACATGTTTTGGGTAACTGAGGCTGCTTTGTGGTGGGCAGCCCTAATTTTTTTAACCTAAGCAAAAGGTGAATGACAGATGAAAGATGGCTAGACACTTTACAATTTTTTTGATCAATATCCTTTGGATTCAATAAAATCACTGCCATATACCCGATGAGCTTCATTAATAGTAGCCAGGGACTTTTTAGAAACCAGCAACTGTCAAAACAATGAACATCTTGTTTACAAGTATGTAAGTTTGCGAAGTGCAGGACTAATGCAACAAAACAATGTAACATACAGTCATGGCCAAAATTGTTGGCAACCCAGAAATTTTTCCAGAAAATCAAGTATTTCTCACAGAAAAGTATTGCAGTAAAACATGTTTTGCTATACACATGTTTATTCCCTTTGTGTGTATTGGAACAAAACAAAAAAAGGGAGGAAAAAAGCAAATTTGACATAATGGCACACAAAACTCCAAAAATGGGCTGGTCAAAATTCTTTGCACCCATAACTTAATATTTGGTTGCACATCCTTTGGAAAAAATAACTGAAATCAGTCGCTTCCTATAACCTTCAATAAGCTTCTTACACATCTCACCCGGAATTTTGGACCACTTTTCCTTTGCAAACTGCTTCAGGTCTCTCTTATTGGAAAGGACTTTTCCCAACAGCAATTTTAAGATCTCTCCACAGGTGTTCAATGGGATTTAGATCTGGACTCATTGCTGGCCACATTAGAGCGCTTTGTTGCCATCCATTTCTGGGTGCTTTTTGACGTATGTTTGGGGTCATTGTCCTGCTGGAAGACCCAAGATCTCGGACGCAAACCCAGCTTTCTGACACTGGGCTCTACAGTGCGACCCAAAATTCTTTTGTAATCCTCAGATTTCATGATGCCTTGCACGCATTCAAGGCACCCAGTACCAGAGGCAGCAAAACAACCCCAAAACATCATTGGACCTCCACCATTTTCACTGTAGGTACTGTGTTCTTTTCTTTGTAGGCCTCATTCCATTTTTGGTAAACAGTAGAATGATGTGCTTTATCTAAAAGCTCTATCTTGGTCTCATCTGTCCACAAGATGTTTTCCCAGAAGGATTTTGGCTTACTGTAGTCTTGCTTTTTACATCTCTGTGTCAGCAGTGGGGTCCTCCTGGGTCTCCTGCCATAGCGTTTCATTTCATTTAAAGGTCGACGGATAGTTTGCGCTGACACTGATGCTCCCTGAGCCTGCAAGACAGCTTGAATTTCTTTGAAACTTGTGTGGGGCTGCTTATCCACCATCCAAACTATCCTGCATTCCAACCCTTTATCAATTTTTCACTTCCGTCCACGCCCAGAGAGATTAGCTACAGTGCCATGGGTTGCAAACTTCTTGATAATGTTGCGCACTGTGGACAAAGGCAAATCTAGATCTCTGGAGATGGATTTGTAACCTTGAGATTGTTGATATTTTTCCACAATTTTGGTTCTCAAGTCCTCAGACAGTTCTCTTCTCCTCTTTCTGTTGTCCATGCTTAGTGTGGCACACACAGACCCACAATGTAAAGACTAAGTGAACTTCTCAAATTTTTATCTGCTTTCAGGTGTGATTTTTATATTGCCCACACCTGTTACTTGACCCAGGTGATGAACTTCTCAAATTTTTATCTGCTTTCAGGTGTGATTTTTATATTGCCCACACCTGTTACTTGCCCCAGGTGAGTTTAAAGGAGCATCACATGCTTGAAACAATCTTATTTATCCACAATTTTGAAAGGTTGCCAAGAATTTTGAACAGCCCATTTTTGGAATTGTGTGTGACATTATGTCCAATTAGCTTTTTCCTCCCTTTTTTTATTTTGTTCCAATACACACAAAGGGAATAAATATGTTTATAGCAAAACATGTGTTACTGCAATACTTTTCTGTGAGAAATACTTGATTTTCTGGAAACATTTCTGGGGTGCCAACAATTTCGGCCATGACTATATGTCATAGTGTAGAGGATATATAATGTATAACATACTAGAGTGCAGGGGTCATCTATATATAATGAACACTATAGCATACAGAGTGTAGTCTGTACATGGGTTGTCAGTGGGAGAAAGACGGCTTCTTACATTGATGTTCAGTGGAAAGAATAATGCCTCAGCATTGGTAGTCACTGACTGAGAGGTAGAATGCCCTAGCAGTTTTCATTAGGGGGTGTAAGAATGCTACTGCACTGAGTTGGAAGAACAAAGTCACTTTATGTCAATTGGAGAAAGACTGTACCTTACATTTGGTGTCAATGAGTAGCAACATGCCCCAGTATTGGCAGCTAGTGACATAGAGAATGCCCCAAAGTTGTAGCCAGTGTGAGGAACAATGCCCCAACATTGGTGGTTGAGGGAGGAATAATGCCGCGACATTAGTGATCGGGGGAGGAAAAATGCCCCAACATTAGTGGTTGGGGGAGGAAGAATGCCCCAACATCGGTGGTCAGTGGGAAGAAAAAAGCCCCAACATTAACTATCATGGGGGGGGGGGGGGGTGCATTGGCATTGAGAAAAATTATCCCAATGTCATGTCAGGATCACATCAGAATACAATGCATGCATTCAAGTGCTCAAGCACACACAGCCAAAGGCCTAGGGCCATGGCTAGCCTTTTGTGTGTACATGCATGTTTCAGTGAACATGCTGTGCATATGCATGGGCACACAGATAGGCATGCTCAATTTCACCATTAGTGCTAGAAGGCCTATTTAAGTATCAAATCTGAACCATAAAATTTCTGGATGTTTTTCAGCTATTACAAGTTTGCTGTTTGCCTACTTGTTGATGACCCACCATGCCTCTGAATGTGATCCACTCTTCCAATCTGTTTGGATTCCTCTGGCCTTCAGACCTGCTTCTACTCTACCTGCCTGTTGCTATCTCAGAAGCTGTACTTGCTGTCTCTGTTGCTGATGCAGCTAGCTCCTGACTATAACTTACCTCTGCCTAACTGCCTCCTTAGAGTAACCTGGAGCTACCTCCTGAGCATGGCTCTGCCTGCTGCCTTGTTTATTGCTTGTCTCCATGGTTGCCAACTTCAGTTTTTTTATTTTACAATGTTTCCAGCCTCCCCGCTGTTCCTATGTTCATAGAAGCTGCTGTTCTGATCATCATCCTGTCTTCCACAGTAGCCGTTCTCTTAAGTGACATCATATGGCTGTCCTCTTCATCTGCCTTTGAGAGCACTTTGCATCCAAGACATCCTCCAGAATCTTCTACAGAGGTGTGGGTCTCCAAACTAAAAGTTCTGCACCAATGCCACTGTGTGCTCTCCCATCGTGGGAGGAAGAATGCTTCCTTTGTTGTTGTCAGTGTGACACATAATGCCCCAGCATTTGTTGGCAGAGATGGAAAATTCAGCTTTGGTGACCAGCAGAAATAAGAATCCCCCAGCATTGGTAGTGTTTTGGGAGGGAGAATGTACCAGCATTGATTGTCCTTGGTAGTAGGAATGCCCCTGCGTTGATGGTCAATGGTAGGAATAATATTCCTTTACATTAGGGGTCAGTGGAAGAAAGACAGCCCATTTCACTTGTGTCATTGGTAGGCAGAATGCCCTAACTTTGGTCATTGGAAGGAACAATGTCCCAGCCTTGGTAGTCAATGGGAGGAAATGTGTACCTTATATTGTTGTCAGAAAGGAAGAATGCAACGGCATTGGTTGCCAGAGGAAAAAAGTAAAACCCAGCATTGGTGTTAGTGGACAGTTATTAGAGAGATGAGAGGAGATGCTCTGTTTCTTGAACCATCAGATCTCACTGGTGATGTTTGTACGAATTGTGTCGGCATTGTCAATAAGGAGACCAATGTGCCAAGCAGTGCTTGTAGCAATTTGGGCATTGCTTGCTCACAGCACCAAACAGGAAGCTGAATGCATTTCTTCCAGGTGACTGGTTCTAGCACAGTCCCAGACTAAACCATTTTGTAATTTAACAGTATGAGAAAATATAGTCTACTTCAAAATGCAGTAACCCTCACAAAAATGCATACAAACCACAAGTCTGTTGCATGGGCTAATTCCTCCATGTACACTTTAGAAACAGCTATAATGTTATGCCACAGATGCAATGTACGTTTTACAATATTGGGACTGTTTATGTGATAATAATAATTAAAAAACCTCCAAGGTAAATCTCATTCTGAAAATTTCTGCACCTGCACTGTAATGGTCTTTTATGGTATCTATAAAATAGAAGCAAGAAAACATTTACCATAAAATTTGGTGCATCCATTCAATAGAGGTGACCCAGTGACAAGGGTGATTCCAGGCAAAACTGGAGTTCCTCCTTAATTATTGAAATCTTTTAATTAGCAAAGATGTATAAGATAAGAATTCCTCTTTAAAATTACAATTACCCCTTAGATTTTCAAGATATTTTTGAAGAGGTCTGTTTAGATTACTGTATACCACATACAAATACAGAGTTTTGCCCATTGGGACTTTAGATGAAGCGCCACACAGTCAGTAATAAAAACATAGCATAGATTTATTGAATATGCCAGCAATAGGACTGGGAAAAATGTAAAAATTCCAAGCAGTTGGCCCAAATGTACATATCCATTACATCGTTACATGCAGTCATAAAATAATCCATAGTAGGTGTGTCATAGCATCTATGGTGACCCAACATGTTTCGTGAATTCAGTCTCACTCTTCAGGGGTTGATGCATAGACATGCTCTATAAGGTAAAATAGTAACTAGACATGTGCAATTCGTTTCGTGTTTTTTTTTTTTTTTCATTTTTCTTCCGTTATTTTCGTTCGTTCGTTTTCGTACGAATGAACGAATCGTTCGAATCGTACGAATCCGAATAACGAATCGTTCGAATCATACGAATCCGATTAATGATCCATAGTAGGTGTGTCATAGCATCTATGGTGACCCAACATGTTTCGTGAATTCAGTCTCACTCTTCAGGGGTTGATGCATAGACATGCTCTATAAGGTAAAATAGTAACTAGACATGTGCGTTTCGTTTCGTTTTTTTTTCATTTTTCTTTTTTTTTTCCGTTATTTTCGTTCGTTCGTTTTCGTACGAATGAACGAATCGTACGAATCCGAATAACGAATCGTTCGAATCGTACGAATCCGATTAATGATCCATAGTAGGTGTGTCATAGCATCTATGGTGACCCAACATGTTTCGTGAATTCAGTCTCACTCTTCAGGGGTTGATGCATAGACATGCTCTATAAGGTAAAATAGTAACTAGACATGTGCAATTCGTTTTGTTTTTTTTTTCATTTTTCTTTTTTTTTCCGTTATTTTCGTTCGAATCGTACGAATCCGAATAACGAATCGTTCGAATCGTACGAATCCGATTAATGAATCATTCGAATCGAACGAATCCGAAAAACAACGAAAATCCGAAAAAAAAACTAATTAGAAACAACGAATGTACTAATGAAGAAAATCCGAAAAAAAGAAAACGAACGAAAAAATTCGTACATTCGTAACTTTTTTTTTTTGTTGAATTGGTCATTTTCCGTGTCCCTTACAATGGTGCTGCTAAACGTGCTTCGAATGGATTGAACAAAAAAATTCGTACATTCGTAACTTTTTTTTCGATTCGTAACTTTTTTTTTCGATTCGTAACTTTTTTTTTTTTTTTTTTTTTTTTCGATTTGTAATTTTCCGTGTCTCTATTGAACAAAAAAATTCGTACATTCGTAACTTTTTTTTCGATTCGTAACTTTTTTTTTTCGATTCGTAAATTATTAAAATGTAATAATAGCATACACATTACATAAAATTATGAATTATGCTCCGATTACGAATCTACGAATGTTACAAATGTTACGAATGTACGAATAAATACAAATGCGTCCGAAAATTAAACTAAACTAACGAAAAAAAACGAATCAACGAAAAAATAACTCTTACGAATGTACGAATAGTTACGAATCCGAACACCGACGACTTACGAATGTACGAATGGTTACGAATCCGAACACCGACGACTTACGAATGTACGAATCGTTACGAATCAACGGAAACGAAAAAAAAAAAAAAAAAAAAAAAACAAATTTTTTTGTTGTGCACATGTCTAATTGTAACAAGAAATAACATAGTAAAGAATATGGAAATATGTCAAATAAACTGAGTTGTGGGAAACAAACTGAGGGATCCATACTCGCAAAGATGCAGGGTGCTACGTGCCAAAGTCGCACCGGCAGGCGGCGGAGACGTCTCACCCGGGAGCTGTGGGTAAAGGAGCCAATGATGGGCCAGCAGAGAAAAATCAGGCCGATGGAAAACACAACAGGCAAACAAAGCCATCCAGCATGGCCTGCCAGGATGGTGGCTACAAAAAAAAAAAACGTGTATGGAAATAATGATGTGCACTACTGAATTGAAAAACTGTAAAAATAATGGGGAGGTAAAAATTGGTGAAAAAATATTGAAGTATGATAGAATGGCCAGAAGCAGCCACATAGTACAATTGGGAATAGTAAAAATAACCGGCACAGCTGAGTTGAATGAGAATCCACATGTGAGATTAAGTATAAGTGCTATATAGTGCAACTTGGTGAAGCCGTGACACCAGTGCCTGGGAAGACCCAATATGCAAGGTCAAAAACAGGTTTAAAAAGTAAAAGTGTGAAAAATAAAGATTTGTACTTACCAGATTTAAAAAAATGCTAACCAAAAATTGTGTGTGTCCAACCACCTGAGAGGCATTGCATAGAATGGTGTTTGAGCCTTCCTATTTATAGCTCCCCAGACCCATCAAATGATCCCTCCCAACGCCAGGTAGTTGACACCCAGGGAGAGGGTGGGACACCCACAGGGTACTACCAACCATATCCTTTTTCTTACTGTATACCACAGAATGTTCCTAACTGTGACTTTCAAAGTTAGAGGACTATTGCTTAATCCATTAACATTTATCACATCTGAAAACTGTCCACATTAATGACCTATTAAGTAATTAAGGCAACATGAAAGAGTTGTTTTTGGACTTGAAATTCTGGCCTAGATTTAGGTATGACAGCATTGTAATATTTAACTACTGCTGGGTCAGCATGCATTGTAGGGTAATACTTGATATCATATATACAGAGTAAAATGCACCATATAACGTAAAACTGGCAGAGAGCGATGGTATAGCAGCTGTGGACCTTTGAATTGAAATTGATGTTTAAAACACTGTAACATAAATAAACTGAACTGTCTACAAATTGTCATGTAACATTAAAGCGGTTTTGTCGCTGAAAGTAATTTGTTGACCATTTGGCTCATAGGAAAAGAAAAAAATTTGGATGAAAACAGGAAACCCAACAAAATATCCAAGGCATACCTAAACATTCTGATTTATGTAACAGAGAGGCCGTTGGCAAGTTTTTTTATGTGACAAATATGGAAATAGTTCAAAGTAAGATAATATTTACTTGTTGTAAAGTGCATAAGAAAGATTGGCAAGACGGACGGTATCTTGGCAGATTTTTCCTGAAGGCAAAAAATGAGAAACACATGCTAAGGCACTCCAATACTTGGCTGGTTCTGATTGAGACTTTTTACCTCCAGTTGAAGAAAAAAAAACTTTCTCAGTGAAAGAATACGTTCCCTTTTTTGGAAGAGTTCAATGTATGCATTGTTGTGGCTTTACTCACGCTGCAATTTGTTTGATCAATCTTGCCCACTCCTCTTTTACTGATCTCATTTGATTATACAGAGCTGCGTTTTTGATTCTGACAGGTTTATACTGTTTTTACTGAAGTCCAGGACCTCGAATGGTGCAAATATAAATATTATTATCATCACAAAAGCACTTAACCCACGTCTTAAGTTTGATGGAGTATGACAGGAAAATGGAGTCATGGCTGTCAAGGGCACCACAGCATATTTTTTTTAAATGTCTGACTTGGAAATGAGTTTGCTGAAAAGCAGTCATATCAAATCTAATGTATTCAGTATTTAAAAAATAGCAGGGCATGTTATGTATGCCACATTGGTGTAGGTAACCTAAGTTTTTACAGCTGCTTTGTGTCCAAAAAAATGTATGCTATTTTCAATTATAAAAAATCTTCTTTTTTTTTTTTTAATTCTTTATTTTATCGAAAACTTTTCATTTACAAACATCATTACGTCATTCTTCATTTTATACATTTCATCCCATCATAAATCCCCCCCCCCCCCCCGCCTTGCCTTGGTGATCTTCGAGGTTTAATATTTTTGTCTCTCTTTTTTTTTCTCTTTTTTTCCTTCCCTTTCCTTTTCTCCCTTTCTTTCTTTTTTTCTGTCACTATGAGGCTCCAACTACAATGTGTGAGGGAAAAATCAACTCGTCAATTCCAGGAAATACCTCCAGGTATTTTTAAAATTATTCCAATCTGTCCACTTATTTTCTGTCTCGGGTTGTCCCTCCCCCTCTTCCCCGGTTAGCCCCGTCCCTACCACCCGCTGTAAGGCATTGACCCCCAAAATCCAATCCCGCAGAGTCGGGGCCTCCGCTTCTCGCCATCTCTTTGGTATTAAATCTTTCGCTACATTGAGAAAATCCGGGGTCAGCGAGGCCCTATATTGTCGTGAAGGGGTCGCGGTGGCATGGAACAGACACGTCCAGGGGTCCCCTGGGACTACTACCCCCGTTGCAATGGTTATCAACTCCCGAACCCCGTCCCAGAATTTTTTGATGGCTGGGCAATCCCACCAAATGTGGGACATCGAGCCCCTGGTCTTACATCCCCTCCAGCACTCAGGGGACACCCCCACCTGGAACCTACTAAGTCTGTCCGGTGTTAAGTACCACCCAGTAAGGCATTTATAGTTTGTTTCCACTGATTTTATTGAAAAAGATGAGCTGTGTATTATTCGTAACATATTTTCTGCCCTCGTCTTATTGCATAGTACTCCTGTTTCTTCCTCCCACTTTTTAATATATGGCAGTGCGTCATTGTCCTCATTTAAGATTTTATAAATTCTAGAGATATTATTTTTTGTGCTGTCGCGGAGGCTAAGCCGCTCCAGCGAAGTGTAGTCATTGACATGGCGAATCGGGCTAGGAAGGCTCTCTAAAAAATGTTTCAGTTGGGCATATTTCCAGAAATCGATCAGCATCAAATTCGTGTTCGTGAGAAGTTCGTGGTATGTGCATAATTTCCCGTTTTTAATTATATCTTTCACCTGTGCATTTTTATCTTTAATCCAGTTCCCACCTCCCTCGTGTCTCCCTGGTTCAAAAAGTAGATTCTCTTTTAAATATATTAAAGAGGAATTAAATTTCCACTTCTTTCTTTTATATATATTGTCCCATATATCTAACGTGACCCGTGTTATCTCGTGTGCGCTATTTCCTAGTGGCCTAAACTTAGGTGGATTCCATATATCGTGTCCTAAATTTCTATTGCTAATTATATTTTCTATGCTTACCCACCTCTTTTCGTTATCTATCTTAACCCATTCCATTATCCGTGACAGTGCTATAGCCTTAAAGTATTTTTCGAAGTCTGGGGAGGCTAACCCCCCCTGCTGCTTCCCCCTAGTCAATATTCCAGCTGCGAGCCGCGGTTTTTTGTTTGACCAAATGAATTTGGAAATGATTTGTTTTAATGTTTTAAAAAACTCTTTAGGAATCGCTACTGGAAGCATCTGGAATATGTAATTGATCTTAGGGGCCAGAAACATCTTTACTGCATTGACTCGGCCGATCCAAGAAAGAGGTCTAAAGGACATTAAACTACATTCTTTTCTAATTTTGTCAAGCAATGGTAGATAGTTAATTAGAAAGATTTTTTTTAAAGAGACAGTCAGCCGGATTCCCAGGTATTTAATATCTTCTCTCCAGGGAAAGTTAAATTCATCCATGAGTAACTTGGCCTCGTCTTTTTTTATATTTATATTCAAGATTTCTGATTTATTTACATTAATTTTCAAATTTGAGACTGCCCCGTACGTTTTTAAAGTGGAGAGCAGAATTGGGAGAGTGATCCGCGGATTAGAGATGTAGAAGAGGACGTCGTCAGCAAATGCGGCTAACTTGTGCTCCTCACCACCAACTCTAATCCCGGTTATATCGGGATTTTTACGTATCAGGGATAAGAGAGGCTCCAGGGACAGGACAAACAATAAAGGTGACAAGGGGCACCCCTGACGCGTCCCGTTTCTCATTATGAAGGATTCTGAGGGAAGTCCATTTACGTTTACCGAGGCTTGAGGCCAATTGTATAGCATTTTGATCCATTTAAGCATCCTTGGGCCTAGTCCCATAGCTTCTAATGTTTGCATCATGAATCCCCAGTCTACCCTGTCAAACGCCTTCTCGGCGTCAATTGACAGGAGTAGACTGGGGATCCCCGACTGTTCGGCCGCGTGAATAAGCAACACAGAGCGCACCCCGTTGTCCCGACCTTCCCTCCCTGAGATGAACCCGACCTGGTCCGGGTGGACCAGCTCGGTCATCCTCTCTCTGAGTCTATTGGCCAAGACTTTTGCGAAGAGTTTTGTGTCTGTGTTTAACAACGCTATCGGGCGGTAGCTCGAGCACAGTGTTCTATCTTTGTCCTCCTTCAATATAAGGGTGATTGAGGCCCGCAGGGACTCCGCCCCCAATATACATTCCAAACCCAGCTGGTTCCAGAGATTACAGAGCCTGGGGACCAGGATATCTTTATATCTTTTGTAATAAGTTATCGTATAGCCGTCAGGGCCCGGGCTTTTACCCCCCGGAGTATCCCGTATGGCAGAGAAAATTTCAGCCTCCGTAATTGGTTTATCCATACTATCTCTGTCAATCTCTGTAAGGAGCGGGAGTGTACTATTTTTCAAGAATTCTTTTCCATAAAAAATCTTCTAAACTATGAAGTCATCTCATTCGTGTGATCGAGGGCCTCTTAAATTCTAAGATTCATGTGTAGGCCATATAGATTCACACTATTGTACAGCAGTGTGGTGCTTTTTCTGCTGTCTGATCAATCTATTAATTGGGACAGGCAAGAACAATGTGCTTCAAAGAGTGAAACACGTACCACTTGTGGGTAGGTATATAGAGATCGGGAGCTTGGTCCCCAACCAAACCGCTCTAGAGAACAAGGGCAAATAAAGTATCTCGGTACACCTTAAGCTAAGATATATTCAAATGTATGCACATAAACACAGAAAAATATATAAAGTTTTATTAATACAAAATTTGTGGGGGGGGGAGGGAAGGAGAAAGGAAGGGGTTGGTATGGGTGGGGATAAGAAAGAAAGGAAAGAAAAGAGAAGAGGGGGGTTTGAAGGGGGAAAAGGGGAAGAAGAAGGAAAGGCCCACGAGGGAAGAGGAGGAGGAGGGAAGGGAAGGGGAAGGAAAAAACATAAACAAGGAAGGGAGCGATGGTGGAGGAAATGGAGATGAGAAAGGGAAAGAAAGGGAGGGGGGAAGAAAAGAGAAAAGAAGGAGGGGTGGGAAGCATAGTATGTACCTTGTATTCAGATGCACAAAGTGTAGGGGTCCCGGGGAAATGAAAGCCAGCTTGAGGTGGGGGTACCAGTACTCAGCAGGGTTTAAAACCACTACAGGGGAAGGATTGAAGGTGAGGGTGCATTTAAGAAAACTTACTATATCCCAGTGTATAGATCCTATGAGGGAGAACAATGGCCACAGATGATGTAAAAGGCATGGTTATAGCTCCACCGATGGAAACAGCAAAATGGCTGTAATGAAGGCTGTGACATTGAGGCATACTTACTGTGGTTTTCCTGGAGTACAGGATTCCTAGGACCCAGCGTCCATGGCACATACAAGCAGGCAAAGCCTGCTTATATAGTCCCCAACCCAGTGGCGTTTACAGACACCGGCCGTCGCGGCATATGATGTCACTGGGTCAGATTTCCCACATTATGCACGCACGCTCGTCCTAAGGCCAGAAGGTGGAAGCCTGTGCCAGGACGTGCACAAGTGGGAGGGGCGGTCCCATGGAGACGGGACTGGTCCATCCACCAGTGAGGTACCCTAGCTGCCGCATGGGAACACAAGGGGGTGCCGAGATGCCTGAACATATCACAGGGAAAGGCAAGCAGCAGGGCTCAAATAACAAAAAAAATGTAAATAATAAATACAAAACATAACGATAAACACTTTTGTACAGGTATTATAAATGCAGAAAATACCATTTAGCGCCGGGGCAACCTTAAATAAACCCATATTGAAGGCTCATAGGTATAAGGGACCTCAGGCTGTAGGAAGGGATAAGATAAAGAGGAAATAGGCATGGCAAAAGATTATAAGAGGGGGGCAGGACCAAAAGAGGCAGGGAAATGCCAGAGATTCGAAAAATAACTATGAGGAACATAAACCAGACATAAATAGGCCTGGGAGGCAGCTTCAGGAGGCAGAATTGTTTAGAGGAACGGCTTGAAGGAGTTAACCTCCTTCAAGCCGGGTGGAATAGTAGCATTGAGTCTTTCGATCCAAAGGGTCTCACGCTGCAAAAGCACCTTATTGCAGTCACCTCCCCTGGGGCTACCCTGGGGTCAAGAGGCACCACCTCAAGGGCCAGGAATTTGACAGCTAGAGGATTGAACATGTGGTAAAGGCCGATGTGTCGGCAAATGGTGGTAAGATTACCATTAGTTGAATAACAGAGATGATCTCCAATTCTCCGTCTTAATTCCCTAATAGTCTTCCCTGCGTAAAAGGCCTTTCAGTCGCAAAGCATTAGGTAAATGACCCCAGATGTGCTACAATAGGCAGGGGTATGGGGAGTAAAAAGTTCCCTATTCAGAAGTTTATAGGTGGTGCCAGTGAGAATTCAAGGGCAGTGAGGACATTGCCCACATTGAGAGGTGCCTCTTAGACGCGAGGGGCAACTAGTGTTGGGTTGATAGTGACTGCTGATTAGGCGGTCCTTGAGAGAATTAGCTCTTCGGAACAACTCCCCATTTTTTCCCCTTTTGTCCTTCCACTTTTCCACTCCTACACAACCCCCCAACCTTTTTTTCCCTTCCCCACCCCCTCACTTCACATTCACTACCCACAGCCCTTCCAAGTGCATAGTCTACCCATTTCAATCGTTATACCCTATCTATCCAGGTACCAGTCCATTGATTTGCATGTCCCCCTAGTCGCCGCGGTGGACCCTTTTTGGTGACGTCCTTTGTCCTGTGCCTGCCAGGGTTACAGGTAAGCAGCACTGATCTTCCCCCATGTATATATATTGTTATTGATATCACTGCATGAGACTGTACTATTAACTTTTGGTCAATTATATTGTTATTGATCACTTGTCAATCAAATTACAGGTATTTTTCTGACGAAGGGGCATTAGACCACAAAACTAGTTGAGATGCTATCCGTGACCAACTATCCCACTGTGATTCTCCCCTTTTGGGGAACATTATATTGGTGAATCGTGATATGTGTGGATTATTACCATACTTTTACTCTGTATTTGATTATATGTTGTCTTATATTGATTTTGTATTAATAAAACTTTATATATTTTTCTATATACTTGTTCATACATTTGAATTTATCTTAGCTTAACTTGTACCGAGATAGTCCAATTGCCCTTGTTCTCTAGGGAGGTTTGGTTGGGGACCAAGCTCCCGATCTCTGTATCTAAATTTCTGGATGATGGTACAACTTTTTACATTCCTATACTACTATTATTATGGTTATAGAGGCTACATTTATTTCACTTGTGGGTAGGTGCAGCATTGTGCGAGAAAACACTCAGTCCAGATGCAAAAACAGGAATGCATTCTAAAGCCCCATACACACGCTCAGATTATCCGAGGACCAGGTACGTCAGATCATGTCCATCGTACTTTGTCCGATGTTGGTTTTGCGTACACACGGTCGGACAAAGTTGTCGGAAAATCCGATCATTCTGAACGTGGTGACGTTTGTTGCCTACGACGGGACTACGTAGAGGCTAGTAGCCAATAGCTTTGGTTTTGTAATGTGATCTGAGCATGCGTAGCACTTTGTCCGTCGGAATTCGCTACACACGATCGGATTTGGTGTGATCGGACTTTGTTGTCAAAAAATCTATCCAGCAGGAGATAGGACTTTGTCCGTCGGACAATCCGATGGAAACTGTCCGATAGTGCCTACTCACGGTCGGAATTTCCGACAACATTGTCTGATAGGACAGAATCCATCGGAAAATCCGACCGTGTGTATGGGGCTTAAGGAGAGCTCATGTTAGGTTATGTTATGATGACACTGCCCCAGAGGGTGGATCAATGACAGCCTGGTTTTAAAGGAGGCGGGTTGAAGGACATTGGCTATCTTTCAATGCAGAAGACTGAGGACATCTAATGTTAAAAAGGTATAACTACAGGGGACAGCTTCATATTGAATGTAAGCAGCAAAGCTGCTTTTTATTTTTACTATTAATGGTCTAGAGTTTTGCTTTAACCTATACATCATTTCGTGCAATAGTCACTGGGGGGGGGCGCGTGCACCCCCCCCTCCAGAGTTACAACCGCTCGCTGATTGGACACAGGGGATGCCAATCAGCTGGTCCGGGGGCCCCAATGTCCATCGGCCACCCGCGATCATTCCAGGGAGAGGCAGATCGCCGTTTTGACAGGGGAGACAATGGAGATCTTATGTTTCTGTACAGTAAAAGTACTAATGACAGTCCTTCTCTTTAAAGAAGCCTATCCTGCTTCTAACTAACACTGTTTTACTTCCTCCATCAGTTCATCCCCACAGCTATTACCCTTTGTATCAATTGACCCTTTCATTTTAGATTGTAAGCTCTAATGAGCAGGGCCCTCTGATTCCTCTTGTACCAAATTGTAACGTAACTGTAATGTCTGCCTTCACTGTTATGCACTGTGCAAACTGTTGGCGCTATATAAAACCTGTATAATAATAACAGTGCATATTTTTAGCACGGATCATTGTAATAATGTCACTTGTCCCCAAAAAAGTGTCAAAAATGTCAGGTGTCCCATATGTCCGCTGCAATGTCACAGTCATGCTAAAAATCGCTGATCGCCGCAATTACTAGTAAAAAAAATAAATACAAATGCCATAAAAATATCTCATAGTTTGTAGACACGATAACACTATATATTTTGCACATACCAATCAACATACACTTATTGGGATTTTTTTTTACCAACAATAGGTAGCTGAATACATATTGGCCTAAATTGATGAAGAAATTAATTTTTTTAAAATGTTTTATTGGATATGTATTATAGCAGAAAGTAAAAAATATATTTTTTTTTTTTCAAAATTGTCTTTTTTGTTTATAGCATAAAAAAATAAAAAACACAGAGGTAATAAAAACCATCAAAAGAAAGCTCTATTTGTGGGAAAAAAAAGGACATACATTTTTTTGAGTACAGCGTCCCACGACCATGCAATTGTCAGTTAAATTAACAAAATGCCGTATAGCAAAAAATAGCCTGGTCATGAAGGAGGTAAAGCCCTCCTTCATGACCAGGTTAAGGAAGTGGTTAAACATACATTGGCAGAAAGGCACTTACAGGTCTTGAAAGTAGCAATCATGCAAATAGATTTATTTTCACCAACATTTTAGCGGGGCACAGCGTATCCTTCTCGCCTTTAAAAAAGGTAGGCTACACCCCAATGGAATGTTGTTGACAATTAATCATGCTGCATGATTGCCACTCAAAGGGGCATTGTAGGTTAGTAAAGGACCCCAGGGCACTCTGAGACACAATGGGGAAAGTAATTCTGCAGCACTCTACATGATCAGTGGGCTCGACAGCCTAACAATCTAAATTATTGCTCTGCTGGTTGTATCATTAGACGTGTTGCACTGGGCAGGACACCGGGAGTATGGTTCTGAATTTAGCAATGCCCATGGCTATGGTCAGAACCTGTAAATTCCCTTTCTCCACATGTCCATCAATGACAGGACTAAAGGGGGATAGAGGGCTACAATAAGCAAGTAGTGTGTACCTTTCAACTGTCCTAATTTATCAAGAAATTGCATTCCAAGACAAGCAGCATGTCATTTAGAGAGAGTGTGCTTCTCTAGACAGCAAGCTTCATGTGTAAATTCTTCTTACAAAATAATTGTTGAGCTCACCACTCAGAATCTCTGTTATCTTACTAACTTTATTTCCTATGTTTTGAAACATTAACCTCAGTAGAAGTGCCCCAAGTAAGAAGAAGAGGAAAACATTGCACTTACTACAAAAAATAACAAGATGAAAATAACTGAACTATTTAAAGATAAAATAACAAAACCAGCTTTTGCTGCAATAATTCAACTTCAATACCAAGATCGTACCCACAGTATTTTTTATGCCACAAGATATCATCAGTCTGATGGCCAGCATCATTCAGCCCACTTCTTCTGAGCCAAGGTCATCCTGGACCCACCCCATTCTGTAACTGGACCATTAAAGGAGAAGATGCATAGTGATGAGCTTCCCTCTCTGTCATTATGCTGTCTCCCCCTATCAGCATGTTTATTGTCAGAGCAGGAGATGATTGGTTCCTTATAATGCTTTTTCTTTTCAAAGACTGCAAGGTGCTGATACCAGGTCAAATTCAGGTACTTAAATTGCTTGCATTTAAAAATTACATTTAATTAATGTATTACAAGGAATCATTTATTGCGTCTTTTATATTTGAATAGAGTTCAGCTTTAAACTATAAACTTTAAACTATAAACATGAAGTTATATCTGTGTACAAAGTCATTGTATTCTTATCCCACTTAATTAATCCACTTAAGCTCATGAGGCCACAAAAACTCTGGCATGAGTTTAGTCTGACATGTAATTATACTTTCTGCCTAATAACATCTCTTAGAAATGCCCTTTACCGAGAACACTCAGGAACTGTGTAGTTCAACTAACACGTCTGGCTCTGGTTTATGTTAAGCCACTTTTCAAACTGATTCCAAACAACACAACGACAAATTCAAATAAACATAAGAAGTGCATGTTACTAATAAGTCAAATTATAATGAAATCACCATGTAAATTTTAAGGGGATAAAACTTCAATAAATAAATAAATAACACGCCAGACAGTCAGGTCTTCAGTTATGAACAATTATTTTTTTTTTAATTAAAATGTTCACCAGTTCGTTGTTGGATATAAACTGATGTGTTGCTTAACATTAAATATTGTGTCTCCCAGCAATGCTATTACAGCCTAAATCAAATTCCAGCAGAAGACGTGTTTTGTAATCAAAGAACATCACACTTTAGTACAAATTAAGGGTCACATCAATGAGCTTGAAATGTTTAATGCTTATTTTAAAGTTGAACTTCGGGTAGATATTAAAAGCTCAATTTATTCCAATTATACCTCAATAATAAAAAAAAAGAACTTGAAAAAAACTAGCACAAATACCTGAATCTGTCTGGATATTACCCCTAACAGGTTCTACACTCAACAGTACCCATCCTTGGAGAGGGTGGACAGCATCAGTCTGAGCCAAGCAGGGCTCTACTTTTGTCTAAGAAGAGAGAGAGAAGTGGTATGACCTTGTCAGTGTGATGATTTTCCTTTATTGTCCAATCACAGGCCAGGGGCTATTTGGTGCAGCACAAAATTTGAGGTCAACTACCAATCAGGAATGTTTGAACTCAAGCATGTATTATTTGACAGGTGTGACAGTCAGTCTGTCACTGTCTACAAATGCAATTAGTACTTGGTTTATCAGTTAAAGTTGCACATTGGCGACAGGAAAATGGGATTCAGTCTAGCTAGTCCCCAAGAGATAGATTGCTGCAGTAACAGCGCATGTGTGTAGATAGACATTTGAGAAGCAAGTGTCCAGGCCTGTCTGGCCTTATAGACAGGTATGCTAACTAGGCTGATGCCATAGGAAATGTTTTGTCTCTGCTAAAGCAGGTTGAGGGTCTAAACAGACCAAATAGACAGGAGACTTTTTTACTTTGTATCTGTGCAATGCTGAGAACTCCTGCAAGGGCAAACCATGTGTAAGGCTCTGTTTAGAACTATGCAGGTGCAGCGGTGCACATGTATTTTTGTGTGTTGCATTTAGGGCAGCCTATTCATTTCAATGTGATTCTAGTCCGAATCTGCCTGAGCTATCCTGTCAGGAATTTGTCACTGTCATAAGCGGCCAAGGCAAACTCCACTCCGCAATTGCTCATGATTGTTTCCTGGTGGGAGAGCTCAGGCAGGTTAGGACCAGGATCTGAACATGCCTAAGCTCATCCCTACTAGCAAGGTTGAAGGTTTTGCTTATATACACAAATAGAGCATCAGCTTTAGGATGAATACTGCTGTGAGAAATGTGAGTAGGGTGTACTCCTGGAAGCTTGCGTTAGAGGTCTGGAGGAGCAAATAGCAACCCAATACTTTTTTTACAGCCAAAACATGGGAAAAACATGGAAAACTTGCTGACGGGCACATTTTTTACTGACAACCTCAAATATAAAACAGAGTGTAAACATTGAAAATACTTATCACAAAAAGTCTGCCTGGCTAAACCTTAAAAAAGTTGAAACAGCTCATCAAAATGTTAACAAGACTAGGATTATGAAAGACCTGGGGCAGCCTGGGATAGAACAGAAAGACAAGTTCTGCCGTGAGTGGTGATAGGGATGACCAAATTTTGCCTAACAGTGGGAGGGGCCTAAAGGGGGATGATTAAACAGAATATGTGCCTAGTCATTGTATACACTGCACCTATATGCCACAGACCTTGTATACACAAAATACACCTAATTACGCAACTACAGGTGACAGTCTCACAGACACATATAAACCTTGGGACAAAGAATTGTTTAAAAAAAAATGAAACATTTCCATACATATACTATTCAGTACACAAACAAATATCACTTTGTACAACTGAGACTGCCTTAAATTGATATTAACGGTTGGAATTTTTTAACCTAAATAGAAAAAAATAGGTTTATATGTCCATAAACACATACAGTGCAGCTCAGCCTTGCCAGCTGCTCCCTTCTCACTAGATTTAATTGACCACTCTCTCTTCTGAGAACAGAGAGAAAGGCCAGTGCTGCTGCAGAAAGGCACAGCAGTGGATGTAGAGGGGACCCAAGTAAGAATTTAGGAAGAGAGTAAACAACACCTGGATCAGGTAACATAGAACATAGTGTATAGGGTGCAGGGGTCAGGAGTAAATAACAAACAAATAACATATAAATACAATTATGATTTATTTGTGTTAGAATAGCACAGTGGCCTTGCTATGGGGGTGCGGGGGGGGTGGCCCACACCAGGTGACACCTGCCAGAGCGGTGACACTGGGGCCACCGCTAAACACTGTACTTTTTTGCCTGCAGCGAAGCCGATCGAGCAGGGCACCAGCCGTGCGGGGGAGGCTGCCTGTAACACTCCTCAGTCAGGCTTATATCCCCGAGTGAGTCAGAGTTGGTGGGCGGAGCTGGGGGTGTGGCTGCCTCCTCCACTCCCCCCTTCACTATGGCTGATCCCGCAGCTGAAGGAGATAGAGGCGAGGACACAGCAGCCCCGTTAACCCGCCCGGGTGTTTATCTGCAGGCATGAAGCATGCTGTAAGTTACTGCAGTGCACAGTGTCCCTACATAGAGTCCTAACCTGCCCCACCCCTGTGCCACCCATGCACCTAAATGCACCAAAAACACACTGCAACACACTTGTCCTTATTTAGGGTTAAGAAAAAAGAGGGGGGGAAGCACTGGACTGCATCAAAAACTCACCAAAGACACATCAAAAACGCACTGGAACGCATCAAAAACGCGCATGCAGAAAAGCACCTGGAACGCATCTGGACTGCGTTTCTATGGTGTGAACTGGCCCTTAGTGCAGAAAAAAAGTGCACGGAACTGGATCTGGTGTGAACTAGCACTTAGGCCTGATTCACACCTATGCATTTTTAGTGCTTTTTGCATTTTTCAGATTTGCACTACAGTCCATATAACATGGTTTCCTATGGAACACGTTCTGTAGTGCATATCTGCAAAATGCAAAAAGCACTAAAAATGCATAGGTGTGAATCCAGCCTAAGTAAAAAGTAAGTTGTTTTTGATAGCATAAGTGAATACAACTTGTCTACAACATGAATGCTATCAACATTTATGAATGTTTTAGCCCTGTTCACAGCATGATGAATACCATCCACCTGAGCCAAAAAATATTGTTTGAGTTAGGGTTGTGAGTTTCCTTTAAATCACAACAGTATCCACCCAATTTGTATTGAAGGCCTCTAAAATAAGATAACACTTACCTGAATCCGTTTTCACATGACGCCTCTTTCGGCAGTGGTGACCAATGATTGGAAGTTACTGTGTGTTCTGTCAGCTGCTCCATCGATTGGTCTTGTGTCCTCCCCTTGCATCATATTGTCTGTGGGGATCCCCCTGTGAATAGCTCTTCTGATAGCCAATGGGCAGAATCTAGATCAGCAGGAAGCAATATGAGTAACACATACGAGACCTTCCCATGCTACAGAGCAGAAGAAACAATACTTGGTACCCAGACTGTTATGTGACAGAGTTTTAATAAACGAATTAGGGCTGTTTAGTAGTTATTTAACAGTAAAAAGTTGTAGATAAGATACATGGGATTTAGTAAAGGTTATATTGTTTTTGTTTCTGGAGATCAACTTTGTTTCTGGAGATAAAGCGTTCACCTTTTCAGAAGACAAATCAACCAACCAACACCATACACCCTCTCCATCTCCCCCTTTGTCCCCGCTGTACTAACCTCCCATGAGTGATGCGCACTCAGTGCTCACGCAGCCAGTGTAGTGGTCCAAGGATTTAAAATCCAGGTTTTCTCCCTTTTCATTCTCTAGGACTTCTGGGGTGGCTTAGAAGTCCTGTAGAGTTAAGAGGGAGAAGTGCAGAGATTTTAAATCCCCAGATCGCTACGTCGGCTGCGTGGGCACTGACAACTCATCACCCATGGAGTTTAGTACAAGAGGACCAGGGGGTAGGGAGGATGTAGAGTGTTACTTCACATATTCATTTTTTTGTAACCCGTGAACTAACACTTTAAGTTAATTTTAAGTTTTGGGAGAGTTACTTATAAAGGGCTCTTTTGGGAGTTATATCTAATTCTGGAGTTAAGCATTAAGGTCTAATTTTAAAAAAATAGGCAGTGGCGTTTGGTGTTTTTTTTTGTGGGGGGGGGGGGCAAACAAACACAAGGTGCTACCAACACAAGGTTTCTTGACACTGAGAACAAATGTTTCATCTGTGATGTATAGAATGCTATATTTCCTGTGGGTAAAATCGGACATCTCAGGGTCTATACCGAAGGAAAAGGGGTATGAGGGAGAACAGGGCCCCTCTTCACCGATCTGCAAAGAAAGAAAATTGGTTTGCTTTTTTTTATAATGGATAATCTCTTTTATTTCCATTATTTTTTGTCAAGTAAATATGATAAATGTAGATGATAACCCTTTTTAAAAGAGAATGAGATTAACCAGTGGCTGGTCTTTATTTCAACAAAAACATGATGAAATAGTGAGCAAGACAAGGAACGTATCTGGTGTATATCAGGTGCCATAAAACAGGTTACCTAATCCAAATTATGTTTTTATTCACAGATTTTATTGCACCAATTTGAAGAAAACTCCTAGCACTTAAATGGTCCTTTGCTATACAGCTTAAGAAAAATGAAAGTGACTAGTATATTACAACCTTATGTTATGTCTGCGTTTTCAAACATTTTCAATGTAAACATTTTTACAAACTGGTCCTTTATAATACAAGTTTATATGCAGCAATATAAATTAGTGTGTTTTATATGAGTCAACTGTACAGAGAGAATGAGCAATTATATGAGAAACAGGTTCTGTGTTTTCATATAATATACTATAAGTGAAATAATGAAATATAACAGCTGTGCCTTGTTGAAACTTGGGGAACATACATACTTCAGTTTCTACAGTGTGGTCACAGTGAGGCATGTAGTTGTAACTGCACAGAGAAGTGTGGCCAATTTACGAACTGCATGCTATTAGACTCAATGTAGCCTACATATGTTTCCAAATGCTAAATACACCTAAATAGGATTGACTTGGACTAAGTAGAATTTCTGACTTCTGAAATTATAATGTGAGCGTAATACCTCTAATGATGGAGTTTTTCCCATTAAAGCATCTCTCACCTAAAAACAAAAAAATGAATAATATATTGCACTTTACCAGTCCTTAGATGTGGTGGCTGCATTAGTTCTACATTTTTAGGTCTTTTTTTCCACTTTTTCTCCATCTGGTAATCCTGAAAATAATACACTTCCTGTGCCTGGGTGGCTACGGTCCCTCTTCCACTGCATCTTTGGGGTGAGCCATGGTTGACACCCAGGGTTGACTTCAAATAAGTCTGTCTTCATTCATTTCTATTACATAGGCAATGGGGATATATATATATATATATATATATATATATTGTGGTGGTAGGACCCTGTGCTACCTGGAGGATTGCTGGTTTATGCCAGATTTTGGAGAGAAAGGCACGCTGATTGCACAGCTGTGTGCTGGGCTATTTAGTTTTGACCTGGCTATGGCTCAGGGTTCCACCCAACAGACAGGAAGTCTGTGCATGGGGGTCAGGTGGGCTCCCATTGCTCTGAGAAGAGTCAGAGGCTGCAAGGGGCAGCCAGAGTATGCATGTCTGCAGGGCAGACCCAAGGCCTAGGCTAAAGGCCTGAATCAGCCCTATGGAAAGAATGTAAGCCAGGAGGCTAAAGTATTGAGTGTGCAAGATACAGTAATGGTGGAACCCCCCTGCGTGGGTACTAATGTCTTTGTGAACTTTTCTGTGCTTTTAAATAAAAGTGGGCTACCAGGCCCTTAAAAATAATTTTTTTTACTGGCGTACTCACTGGAAAATGCACCTACCGTTTGAGTCTGATAACCCCAATCTTACAATATATATATATATATATATACTGTGTGTATATATATATATATATATATATACTGTGTGTATATATATATATATATATATATATATATATACTGTGTATGTATATATATATATATATATATATATATATATATATATATATATAATATATATATATAACATTTTTGTTCTTTAGTTCCTTTTTTTTTGTCACAAGAGAGCAGAGGTCTGAACAAAAACAACCAACTAGCCCTTTCATGGTAGGGATAGATTTCTGTGGGAATGTGTGAGGCAGGGGGCACAGCAATTTGGGGCCATGGTGAAGGGTAAGTATATCTACTGGATATGGTTTAATATGTCACAACTTTTCATCTTATCCAGCTTCAACCTCCTTTGCAGCACTCTGCATTGAATCACATGTGATCTACGATCTGCATTTGAAGTTGGTGTTGGAAGACTTCACTCCACCATACATTATGATAGAAGGTGTAAACAGAAAGCATATACTGTATATATAATTATGAGCATGTGTTCATGTCCCAAATTGATGTCTGAATGGTGAATTATCTCCACTAAGGCCATCAGTCTAAAGCCCCATACACACGGTCGGATTTTCCGATGTATTCTGTCCTATCAGACAATGTTGTCGGAAATTCCGAGCGTGAGTAGGCACCATCGGACAGTTTCCATCGGATTGTCCGACGGACAAAGTCCTATCTCCTGCTGGATAGATATTTTGACAACAATGTCCGATCACACCAAATCCGATCGTGTGTAGCGAATTCCGACGGACAAAGTGCTACGTATGCTCAGATCACATTACAAGACCAAAGCTATTGGCTACTAGCCTCTACGTAGTCCCGTCGTACGCAACAAACGTCACCACGTTCAGAATGATCGGATTTTCCGACAATGTTGTCCGACCGTGTGTACGCAAAACCAACATCGGACAAAGTACGACGGACATGATCCGATGGACCTGGTCCTCGGATAATCCGAGCGTGTGTATGGGGCTTAACACAACCTATTAGTACTGGCCTGGGAGAGATGCCCCCCGTCTCACAGCTTGGTGTCCCTCTTTTTCAGAGTGTCACTGCTCCTATATTCATGCAATATTAGGTATGGAATATGTATACTATTTCATATGTTTTCCGTTTTAGACATCCTTCAGTTAACCAGCCTTCTGCCTCGGACATGCTGGGGTCATGAAACAAGCCTGCCATTAAAAAAGGCATTTATTCATATTCCAACAGACAGAGCAGCCATTTTGGACTTAATACACATTTTTATTCTAGGAAAATGAATTTTAAGTTCAAGAGTACAAGAACGCCTTTATACAATGGATAATGTGTACAGTTAAATACAGTCTAATGCAAATTAATCACTATAATCTATTGATTTCAAATGAATGCTTTCATTGAATGGTACGGTTAATTCCAGAACTTTAGCACACTGACACTATACATTTGATTCCGCAGACTAATTCTATTGCCTAGTTCAGCTTCTAAAATTTATGGTTTCCAATTCACTTGATTGTTACTGGAACGTCTCTACTGTATTTACGACTTAATACTTGAACTGTGAAAAATGTGACAAGTAGTTTTATGATACTGGTCTTATAAAACGTTCCCGACAGTGGAACATTGTTCGATTGAGCTATCTCCAGAACACACATTGAAATGGTAAAAAGACTTTGCATTCATCCTTTGTTTACATTGCCTGTGTTTTACTCATTTAAATGAACATCTTAACCACATGGATTTCTTATTTTGTATTTCCAGCATGGAGACAAACCGCAAGGTCAGGGGATGCATATGGAAAAGCTAACTGGATGTTTGCTAAAGCACTGTATTATAAACAATTGTCATCATTATTAAATGAAATACTTATTAGCTTTTTTCCTCCTTTTTTGCATTTCAGTACCACTGATATGCTGCAAAGCCATTTCATGAATGCATGCACTTGCTTTGCATTTCCTGGTGACAACAGTGAATCATGAATGCATAATATTTCTAAAATGGCCTGTTCCTGCACGTGTGACAAGATGGCATGGTAAGAGAAGAACTTGGAAATGGGGGCTGAGGCATAACAGGAAGCGCCTGAACAGGGACCTAAATGGCCAGATCACTAGGTAGTCTTTTCATATTTAACCACTTACGGATTAAGGATTTACCCCCTTAATGACCAGGCCATTTTTTGCGATACGGCACTGCATCGCTTTAACTGACAATTGCGTTGTACCCAAACAAAATTGATGTCCTTTTTTTCCCCATAAATAGAGCTTTCTTTTGGTGCCATTTGATTACCTGTGCGGCTTTGATTTTTTGCAGTTTAAACCAAAAAAGACTGACAATTTTGAAAAAAAAAACAATATTTTTTACTTTTTGCTATTATAAAAATCCCCCCCCCCCCCCCCAAAAAAAAAAAAAAGTTTAGGCCAATATGTATTCTTCTACATATTTTTGGTAAAAAAAAATCGCAATAAGTGTATATTGACAGGTTTGCGCAAAAGTTATAGCGTCTACAAAATAGAGGATTTATGGCATTTTTATTATTTTTTTTTTTTTTTTACTAGTAATGGCGGCGATCTGTGATTTTTAGCGGTATTACGGCAGACGGATCGGACACATTTTTGGGACCATTGACATTTACAGCGATCAGTGCTATAAAAATGCACTGATTACTGTGTAAATGTCACTGGCAGGGAAGGGGTTAACATTAGGGGGCGATCAAGGGGTTTAAATGTGTTCCCTGGGAGGTGTTTCTAACTGTGGGGGGGATGGGACTGACAGAGGGAGGAGAGAGATCGCTGTTCCTAATCGCTAGGAACAGCAAACCTGTCTCTCCTCCCCTGACGCCCCCTACAGCTCTTAAAGCGGCCGACGTACAATGACAGCGATTCTCAGGAGAGCCAACCTGCCTCAGTACAACTGCGGTGGCTGGTCTTAAAGTGGCTAATAAAAGCTGCAACTTTAAAAGTATTCAAAAGTTTTAAATTACATTAACATGTTAAAGCTTATATGATTGTTTTGTGACTGCGTTTAAATGTACTTTAAAGTGAAAGTGCAGCATATGTTCAGTGTGCTTATATTTTGTGCTGTATTTTTTGCTGCTGATTTAGTGTTTTCTTAAAAGTGTATGTAAAGCCCAAACTATTAAAAAAAAAAATGGCTTTACAAATACTTTAAAGCCAAATATAATATAACTTTCACTTTTGCACATGCTTGCATTTTTATATTTTTATTCTATAAAATGCATATATATATTTGAAAATTAGCCACTTCAACCATGCACATGTATCCTTACAAATTACGGTATATATAAAACAAAGCTTTAAAGCTTTAAAACGACTAATTACATCAAGATGATCTTTTCTATTTTTTTTTTAAAACAGTATATTTGACCTAAATTGGCTAATAATTAAAAATAAATTTGTACAGATAGTTCAGTAAACTAATTTTCATATTATACCTACATTGCCAGGTGCATAACTAATAATCCTACTTATGTTACACTGTTACTATAGGTACATTTCCAAAATATATCCCTGTGATAAAAAAAGCCTCAATTGACTATGGGTTTCTGCAGGTTTAGCTTATTACAGGCTAGAAATGAAAATGAATAGGGTTACACTGCAATAAATTCATAAGTAAGGCACTGTCCAGATATGACTGACACATACAATATAAGTAGCCAATTTTATTTTACTGCCCCGTTCTAAAAGCCTTTAGAGGTGCCGTTGTCCCAGGTGAGGATAAACTTTCCGTGCCTTTCCAAAATAAATATTTTTATTTTAGGAAGGATTAGCAATAGAAAGTAAAGTTAGTTAATTTGTTAGCTTACAGTTCATAAATTGGCAGCAAGCGGTATTTTGCGGGTACTGAGTGTGCAACTGACTAGTTTCTTGACTAAAATTATTACATTCAATAAAAAGATTCCTTAAAACAAAAAGTAGGTATATACTTTTAAGTTGATTATCAAATTCGAATATAAGAATTTTCTTCAGTTTTCTTATACTGTAGTTATGATTTTTATCCAAATGGCATGTGATACAGAAGCAATCACAACATAAAATTAAAGTGGACATACATACTTCTATGTATTATGCCTAATCAGCACTGTGTAAAAGCATAGTGAAATAATTAAAATATGAACATAACATATTTTTGAGTGGTCACATGATTGCTTCTTCTCTTTTTCTCTTGGATTCTGGAAGCAAGTGTGGTTAGGGTTCTTAGCAGTGTAAATGGGTGGGGCAGGCTGTGAAGGTGTAACCAGGGATTGACCAGCCTTCCACATGCATCTGAGAGTTCTGACACCCATAGACAGGAAGTGCCTTAACTCGTTAATTACTGTCAGGATCAACATGTTTGAAGCTAGTAAATGGCATGGAGTTTGCACAGAGCATGCAGGTATTACAATCTATAGAGTATTCATTATTTCAAAGAGAATTATTTTGTATTAGCCTCAATACAGGCAGTCCTCAGGTTACGAACACATTAAGGACTGTAGGTTTGTTCATAAGTGGAATTTGTTTGTAAGTCAGAACACTGCTTGTAAGTGTAATTTACACCTGTGCAGGGATGTGGGATGTTCTGGCGTCCGCTTGTGCAGGGATGTGGGATGTTCCAGCGTCCGCCTGTGCAGGTATGTGGTATGTTCCTGCGTCCGCCTGTGCAGGGATGTGGGATGTTCCGGCGTCCGCCTGTGCAGGGATGTGGGATGTTCCGGCGTCCGCCTGTGCAGGGATGTGGGATGTTCCGGGTCTGCCTGTGCAGGGATGTGGGATGTTCCGAGCGCTTCTAGGGCTCTTCTGGCCATGCAGTACATGAAGTACTGCAGTATGGAATGAGGCAAGATAGCTGCTCGGAGGTATCCAGGTCCAGCGTGGAGCACAAGCAGCCGACATTGAGGCCACTCGTAAGTAGGAGTCGTTCGTAAGTTGGGTGTTCGTAAGTTGGGGACTGCCTGTATACACTTTAGATTCTCCTATTCACTGGTATCTTCAAATACAAAAGCTGCTTCTGAGAAGGGATGAGCTCCTAGGTCAGACTGAACCTGTGTTTGGACTGAACGTTGCTTATTCAGGTGTTCATCTGAATACTGATCTTTTAGCCCATTCAGTGATTGCCAATACTGAACATCATATATATATATATATATATATATATATATATAGTGGCATTTTTTCTTTTCTACTGCTACTACATATGCTGGCACCCATCCCGCCTTTAGCAACCAGTGACTTCATTCTTCCCTATTCATTTGCTGGCCGAGAATACTCAACCAAGTAATCAAAGGGGCAGGGACAGTGGCACTGGCTAATATCATTGCCCAATTATGGCCACATTGATACATTTAGTCAATGATGTCAGCTACTATCCCTATCCATTTGTTTTCAAACGCGGGGATTCGATAACTGTGGACAACTCAGAGGGTCAGTGTTTTTTTGTTTCACACGATATTTACGCAATTTTTTTGGGAAAAAATACACTTCACTGAATTTAAAACAAAAACTAAACAGTAAAGTTAGCCCATTTTTTTTTTTGTATATTGTGAAAGATGATGTTATGCCAAGTTAATAGATACCTAACATAGTACCGTTTAAAATTGTGAACACTCGTGGAATGGCGACAAACTACAGTATTTAAAAATCTCCATAGGCGACGCTTTAAAAAAATGTAACGGTTACCTGTTTAGAGTTATAGAGGAGGTCTTTTGATAGAATTATTGCTCTCACTCTGACGATCGTGGCAATATCTCACATGTGTAATTTTAACACCATTTACATTTGCAGGCGCAACTTTTTTTTTTACACTGTCCCTTAAGAGAAATTTGAATATGATAACTTTTATTGCTGTCACAAGGGATGTAAACATCCCTTGTGACAGTAATAGGCAGTGACAGGTACTCTTTATGGAGGGATCTGGGGTCTAAAAGACCTCAAATCCCTTATTTGCACTTAAAAGTATTCAAAACACCCAAACCAGCGTTTTGGAATACTGAAATTTTTTTTTAAATCGGCGCCATTAGCAGCCAAGTAAACCGGAACTGACGTTGGTTTTTACATCGGAGACCCGATCAAAGCCGATTGCAGCTTTGTTCAGGTCTCCGGCCAGCCAGTGGACGTGCCGGCTGGTCGCTCGGGTCTTACTGTAGGATGGGAGACCCGGGCAGAGCAGTGGAAGACGGTGGGAAGGGGGTGTCCCCTCCTATGCCTGGTAATAATGGCTGAGCCGCATCAATTTTATCACTAGAAAGCTGCAGGCTTCACCCCGGTACAACCACTTCCTCAAAACGAGGTACAGGTACGTTGATAAGTGGCTAATAAATGACCGAAAAATTGTGTCTCTTTTTTTCTATTTACATTTTCTTCTGAATGTACCTATATCCCATGTCTTGGACATGTGGCCTGGTTCAGGAGGCAAAGGGCTGCATGCTTATCCCTTTTCCCCGCCCCTGCCCTTTTTCTGGCATACTCAGATAAGGGTTGAGGGGACCCACATCTTTTTTATTTTGTGATGTATGTGTGGGTTTCCTACTTGACATTCATACCAGACCCTCATCAATGATAAGGCTCTAGCGTGGACATTTAGAGGGGTCCCCATGCTGTTTTTTTTGTGGGATCCCCCATTAACATACTTGATTCTCATCTAGGATAAGGGTCTAGTATACATGAAGGGGATCTCTAAATTAATAAAACGAAGCAGCTGGAAGCTGTCATTTACCTGCAATTTAACCAGAATTTTTTTTCTTTGTAAATGTTTTGTTGTATTATGATGTATACATGCTACAGATAGGCCACTGCACAGGCAGGTAAATGGCATATTTTCAGTGTTTTGCATTTAAAAATTATATCTGAATGTATGTAGTAATAATTCACATTACCAGGGTAATCGGCTTGAATCCCAACCACAACACCACCTGCCTGGAGTTTGCATGTTTCTTTGCCTGCGTGGGTTTCCTCCGGGTACTCTGGTTTCCTCCCACACTCCAAAGACATGCTGGTAGGTTAATTGGCTCTTGTCTAAATTGGCCGTAATGTGAATGAATGGGAGTTAGGAGCCTTAGTTTATAAACTCCTTGAGGGCAGGGACTGATATGAATGTACTATATATATCAGTGGGGGCTGGTGCTCAAAATTTTGGGGGGGGCGCAAACAAACTAAGAAATTCAGAAAAATACCCATCAATTGCAGTCTCACTGTGCACATGAAATGCAGCCACTGTACCATCAATTGCAGTCACTGTACCATCAATTGCAGCCACTGTGCTCATCAAATGCAGCCACTATGCCCATCAAATGCACCCACTGTGCCAATCAAATGCCACCACTGTGCCCCTCAAATGCAGCCACTGTGCCCATCAAATGCAGCCACTGTACCATCAATTGCAGCCACTGTGCCCATCAAATGCAGCTACTGTGCCCATCAAATGCAGCTACTGTGCCCATCAATTGTAGCCACTGTGCCCATCAAATGCAGCCACTGTGCCCATCAAATGCCGCCACTGTGCCTCATCATATGCAGCCACTGTGCCCATCAATTTCAGCCACTGTGCCCATCAATTGCAGCCACTGTGCCCATCAAATGGAGCCACTGTGCCCATCAAATGCTGCCACTACGCCCATCATATACAGCCACTGTGCCCATCAAATGCAGCCACTGTGTCAGGCAGCGGGTGACGGCGGCGAGCTGTGGGATGGTCCTGTGTTCTCCATTTGTCTCATCTTCCTTCCTGTTAGGCATCCAATTAGAGTGCCTGTGCCTTCAGCCAATCAGGTGATGGGTATTAGACCCGCGCCTCCTGATTGGATGAGAGGCGGTTCAGTGTTAGAAAAGCGAATATTCATTCACTTTTCTAACACACCTGGGTGGACTCGGAGTGCAATGCTCTGCACTCCGAGTCCATCTTTTTTGAAGCTCATTAGAGTCTATGGCTCTAATCGTATGCTTCAAAAAAACACCCCCGCCGCTGTAATTCCAGCACCCAGGCGCCCCTATTGGATGGGCTGACACTGATATATATATATGTAAAGCGTTGCATAAATTGATTGCGCCTGTAAACAAATGACCAAAAGTGATCTTCCAGTGAAGCTGTAGTGAAAAAGGTAAGTCATGTCTACAGGTCCCAGTAAATTAGTAGCTGAAGCCAAGAAGACATTGTACCACTCTCAGATTTGTAAAGTGTACTTC